>LR738709.1:504051707-504063369 GCA_902687465.1 Secale cereale | reverse complement strand
GTATAGGTTGTTGTCGAGATTTCGATGACCCCTATTATAGGGTAGGGTTGTTTAGGTTGTCGTCGAGGTTTCGATGACCCCTATTCTAGGGTAGGGTAGTATAGGTTGTCGTCGAGGTTTCGATGACCCCTATTCTAGGGTAGGGTTGTTTAGGTTGTCGTCGAAGTTTCGATGACCACTACAATAAAAACATTTAGGCTTCACCCAAAACTAACAATAATTTTGCTAGATAAAAGTAACCACAACAGCCTGAAGGCTTGATCACTTCTGACAACACTGATTGTCCACATAACATAGGTTCACATAACATAAATACCACATATGTTCACAGGGACTCAAATTACCACATAGGTTCACATGACTCAAATTACCACATAGGTTCACAAGACGCAAATTGAAACTACATGTTCAAAGGAGTCAAATCATCACACATTATAGGTTCTCAGGACAAATACATGGGTTCCAGACCCAAAAGTCTCAACCACTGGCAGACATCACAGATCACACATTTCCACCTGCTGTGAAGTAGCTCTTCAGTCTTCCATATTTCTGAGATTTCTTCCTTGAACCTGTTGCAGCACTTGATGCTCCACCAACTCTTCCTCCTCTCACTGACCTCTATTTTTTAGGAGGAGCAGCAACAGTTGATGTAGATGTGGAAGTACCAACAGCAAAAGAAGTCCCTTCTCCACTTGGAGGCCTAGGTGCAGCCCTTGGTGGTAAGAAAGCAGCCCTAGTTGCCCTAGGAGCAGAAGTTGGTGCCCTAGGAGCAGTAGCAGCAGCAGTTGGTGCCCTAGGAGCAGCAGTTGGTGCCCTAGGAGCAGCAGCAGCAGTACCATCAGGTGCCCTAGGAGCAGCAGCAGCAGATTCTGCCTTTTGCCTTCTCTTTTCATGCAGTTTTCAAATTAAGGAAACATTAAAATCTACATAAGCAAAAGCAGAGAGAATGATGAAAAAAATATGTACCATGCTTCTATTCTTCCTAAACTGGATATCAGGCCTCAAAGGTTGTCCACAATTAGTAAACCTGTGGCCCATTAACCTACAGTTGCCACATCTGATTGTAGCCATTCTAGAGGTATCTTTAGGTTTTGGCACTTCAAACCTTCCCTTCTTCCTCTTTTCTTCTTTTCTTCCACTCTGGTCCTCTTTGTGGAATATAGGAGGCTCAATATCAGGTTTTCCTGAATTGACCCAAGCATCTTGTCCAGGAACTGGGTAAACTATTGGTTTGTATGCCTCCAAATACATTGCTTTCCTCAAGAAAGGGCTTACAAAATCCTCAGGTTGCAACTTGGCCTTGTAAATGGCACTGCAACCATGGTTGCATGGCAACCCTGACATGTCCCACTTTCTGCATCCACAAGTGTGCTCCTCAAGGTTCACAGCATAGGTCTTTGGCCCACTGCTTACTTGCCACAGATTAGGACCTGCCCTAATTGCTTTGCAATCTCTTTGATATTTCTTGCTCATCTCCATCTTCTCTGCATATGTTGGAGCTATTTCCCATCTTGAAGTTGTTGCACTTTCTCTTTTTGCATCAAACCTCACTAGCAACTTGTCTTTGATTCCATTAATCATTGTAACTATTGGTTTGTTTCTAACATCCAAGATATATTTATTGAAGACCTCACTTATGTTATTAACAACCGGGTCTGTTTTGCAATTTGTGTCCATTTCATGCCTAGCCCATGTGTGTACTGGAATACCAGACAACCATCTCCATGCATCCTCACACTCATTCTTAAAATTGGCCATTGTTACATCAAAACCATGCTTTGTGTAGGAATAACTAGCATTTTCTATGCATTTTTTCAGATCTTCACCTCTAAATCCAGCTCTTTGAAAGTTAGCATAAATGTGCCTTAAACAAAATCTTTGAGGGCAGTTTGGAAATATAGCATTGACAGCATTAAGCAGGCCCTGATTCCAACAACAAAAAAGTAACTAGGTTTCAATATTAAGTTCAAACAAGCACTAATAGAGCATACTTAAGGCACAACAGAAGGTATCTAGT
This sequence comes from Secale cereale, assembly GCA_902687465.1. Taxonomy (NCBI): domain Eukaryota; kingdom Viridiplantae; phylum Streptophyta; class Magnoliopsida; order Poales; family Poaceae; genus Secale; species Secale cereale. The sequence goes on along the minus strand of LR738709.1, from coordinate 504,061,352 downwards.
TTTGAAAGAGAACATAGATCACTGACCTTCTACCTATCTGACATGATGGTGTATTTGCCAAACTTTCCCTCTTCTGTGCCTCCTAGAGCATACTTAAGTTGGGTCAGAAACCAACTCCAACTGGGTGTGTCCTCCACTCCTACAATTCCAAAAGCAATAGGATACATGTTGTTGTTGGCATCCCTACCAGTAGCTGCTAGGATTTGTACTCTAGTTGTAAGCTTTATGAAGCATCCATCCAACCCAATGAAAGGCCTACATCCATTTAGAGAAGCCCCCCTAGGTGCATTGAGACAAAAGAAAAGACCATGGAATCTGGGACCTGGATGTGGGTTTTCATTTGTGCTTTTTGGAGTGACAGTTGTGACAATGCATCTAGATCCTGGATTGCATAATTTAACAGTTTCAATGTAATCAGACAACCTATGGTACTGCTTCTTATGATCTCCTAGGACAATTTCCTTTGCTGCCTTTTTAGCTCTCCATGCCATCATCTTTGGAACTTCAATTCCAAATTTCCTCTTTGCCTTGTCAACCAATGCTGGGACAGTTGTGTTAGGGTCTGATCTAATTGTCTCTAAGATAGTGCTTCCTAGCCACTTTGAGCTCACTCTACTATGTTTGTCACTAGTTGGACAAGTATGTTCTGCTCTAAACTTCTTTATACAAAATGTTTGCTCATTCTTGATATGAGAAGCAACAATATAAAAAGGACATCCTTTGTCCTTGTGGTCACACCAAGCTATGACCCTGTCTTTGCAGTTCCTGTGATATCTGAAAGTCCTAAGCTGCTTGATGTGAAAGTTCAGTAAAGCACTCCTAAATTGGTACACATCTTTGAAACATAGCTTCAAACAAAACTGCTGCTCTGGATTGAGTCTGCTCTCATCATACCAATTTCTTGGCTTTCTCTTCTCTGCTCTTGTTTTCCTTCCTGAGGGAATAATAAAAGACATAGGCTGATTGCCATCGTCATCCTCTGAGTCCAAAAAAAACAAGATTTTCATCCTCAGCATCTGAGGGAAACCAGTCGGGCTCAATTGGATCATTGGCTGATGAGTGTGATCTTCTTGTTGGCCCTACTCTCTTTCCAATCTTAAGCACGGGCTTGTGCACTACTCCATATGCATTGAAATGGTCTTCAGCTTCCTTTGCAGCTTGTTCACTTTGGTCTTCCTCTTCCTGCTCCTCCACTACATCATAAATGTCCTCTGGTTCTATGTCACCCTCAAAGTGTAGTGCTGCCTTCTTTATATCTGCTACAGTAGTCTGCAAATCTGCACTTTCTTCACAGGAGCTGTACTCCTCACTTTCTGAATCCACATCCACATCCATCTCAGAGTTATGGTACTGATAATAAGCTTCTGTCTGGGGAGGTGGCATTGTTTGGATGGGCATATAATTAACACTTTGCTGTGTTTCAAGGAGCAAACCCTCATCTGTGCCTCTGTCTGACCAACTAGAACCAGCATGGGCCACACCATCTTCACTAACTGAAGACACTAAATGAGGATCACTGTTGTATTCTTCATCAGATATATCTACTGGTTCTGCTGCCTTTCTCTTTCCCTTCTTTGCTGGAGACACAACAATTGCCTGCTGCCGCTTGCCCTTAGTAACTGCCATTGAAATCATCCTGATGTCCTGGTATTGCCTCAGCATTTCATCCACCTTTATCTGACTATCAAGCAGTTTAAAACCATCCAATCCAATTCCATCACTACTCATGTAATACAGGCAGTCTGAAAAACTGTAGCCATTGTCAAGCAGCACATACATAAGATTGTAATATCTTATGTCCTTCTTAAAGAACTTTGTCCTCATGTATTTAATCCCTTAAAAATTTATATGTATGTCCCACTGCTCAAAACTCAACCTACAATGCCAATTATAGAGTACAAGTTACTAAAACACAACTAAAACAATGTAAATACATAAATTTGTAAAACACAACTAAAACTACTCTGCAATACTAATAATATGTACATACACAGAATTTAGAGAAAATACTGAACTACATTGAGTGTATAACTAAAACTACTCTGTAAAACTACTCTGTATAACTAAAAGTACTCTGTAAAACTACTCTGTATAACAAACAATGAAAAATACTCTGTATAACAAACAATAACTATAACTACTTTGTATAACTAAAACTACTCTGTAAACTACTATGTATAACAAACAATGAAAAATACTGAATCGCCCCTTCGTGCTCACTTAATTCAGAGAAAATAGGCACCCGAATTCAGAGAAAATAGGCACCCTAAATCAACATATATCTCAAGTATCAACTACATTCACAACGAAATGAGAAAGAGATAGGGGTCGTACGGGTCGTCGCCGGCGTTGGTAGGGATGACTGCAACAGTCGAAGGTGACCGCGCCGCCACGGAAGATGGGGGCTCATCCTGGTCGGGTTGCCCTCCGACGCCTTCAGCTTGAATGGATCTGGATCCAGATGGAGCAGCAGGCCCCGCTGCCGCCCCCGCCGCCGCCCCCGCCGCCGACCACGCCGCCGCGGCCGGCGCACACGCCCTTTGCCCGCGCCACGGCGAGAGACGGGCTGTCCTCTGACGAGGACAATTCGTACTGGACCCCAAGCAGGTTAGGCCCGCGTCTTCGACCGGATCTGGAGCCGCCGTCCTCACCGCCGTCGTCGACATCGCCGAAGGGATTCGTCGCCATGGTTGCGCTCGAAACATAGAAGAGAGAGAGATGAATGAGAGCACCAACGGGCGGCGCAGTAAACTGAGCCAGCTTAAGTCGCGGTCATAACGGCTGTTTGCCCTCTGCCGTTTGCCACTTGCCACCTGGCTCCGACATGTGGACCCGAAACGTCAGGTTTTCACTTAGTCGGGGCTCACAGCGAGTTTAGTGTTTTTTGTTACTGACTTGCTCAGGAAGTGATGGTTTTTTGAAACTTTGGTCAAAAGCGGTGGTTTTGCAGTATACGTGCCATAAATGTGGTGGCTTTCAGCAATTTACTCACTGCCGGACGACTGGGTCCATTCGGCCCCCTGTGAGCCAACTGGATAATATTTTTGAAAAATATTTAGACGGTGTAATATTTCTCAATAATAATAATGTATTATTTAAAAAATAGCCCATTTGGCGCGCACTCAGTCGCGGTCACGTATCACGTATCACGTTTTTGTTGTACACGTCTAATAGGTATTAGACAAGTTTTTCCTGGGGTTTTTTTTTGGCTTTTCATTTTTTTCCCGGTTTTCCCTAGGTTTTGGAGGATAACAATTGCGCGAAAAATGTATTTTTTTTCATCCGCGAGCGGCATAATTTTGCTTCTCGTGAAGACACAGATTTACTTTTGCAAGAGACACACCTCGCCTCTGAGAAAGAAAAAAAAATTGTGTTTTTTTCTTCCGCGAGAAACACAGGTTTGCTTCTCGTGTAGGCACATATTTGCTTTATCGAGAGTCGTGGTTGTGTTTTCGAAGAAAAGCTAGGGTTCGTGCCTCTCGCCGGCTTCGCCACAGGTCGGCTTCGTCTCCGGTGGCCCTAGGGCCATGGGGGCGCGGTGAATCCTGGCAAGGACCGGCGGGAGGGCTCTGTTGTTAGTCATTCCTTCGAGATTTGTTAGGGTTTGTGTCCTATTCAGGAAGACGAGACGACGGCGGCTCCCTGAAGATGGAATAAAGGTCTCCCCGCTCAGTCCCCGTTCCGATGGTGCATCTAGAATCGTTGGTGGGCGTGTGGAGGTGTGTCTACGGCGAATCTATCCTCAGTGGATTTGCTCGGATTTGGTTGTGCTTCGTCTATGTTCATGTATCTTCAGGTTAGATCCTTTCGATCTAGGTTATTCTTCATCAGCGACGGTTGCTGTTCTGGTGCGCTGGTCCTACGGGGCCTTAGCACGATGACTTCCCGACTATCTACTACAACAAGTTGTGCCCGACTCCGGCGTGGGAGGGGTGATGACGGCGGCGCGCCTTCGGCTCGCTTCAGTGATTGTAGTCTTCACTAGGTGGTCTACGAATCTGGATGTAATTTTTATTATTTCTAGCGTTCGTTGTACTGCCATGATAGAAGATGAATAGATTGAAAATTTTCTCGCAAAAAAAAAAAGAGAGAGAAGGGCACAGATTTGCTTCTCATGGAGGCATAGGTTTGCTTCCGCGAGAGGCACAGTTGTTACCCTCCAAAAGGGAAGAACATCTTTTTTTGTAAGAGGCAAATATTTGCTTCTCGTGAAGGCACATGTTTGCTTCCGCGAGAAGCATAGTGTGCCTCCCCAAAGGGGAAAAAGTGAAGGGAAACCATGCTTCTGGCTCGTTTTTATTTCCTGAGAAAAAAAGTCAAAGCCCATTAATATGAGACTTAATTTTGAAAATGTCAACGTGAGAAATTAATGATGAAAACGTCAGTGATTTTTACGCACGGTTTTAAAGACAAAAAGGTTTTGAATAAACGAATCTAAAAAGTAAAACTCCCGTGTTACGAAAAGTGGCAGTGGTACTCTTTTTGAATTGTTTGAATTGTTTGGAGTAGTTTTTAGGGCAAAGTCCTTAATTAGTGATTTAGCCAATCTGATCTTCCTGGAAAAAAAAAAATTGAGGGTAGTCTGATCGTCCTGGATGTGCGCCTTCTGTCCCGCATGGGCCGTTGGCCCGTCTGTGCGTGACACGGCGTTCCCCAATCCGGCAGTCCAGTCCCACTCGCGGTCTCGCCCGAGCGGGTCTATTTTTCCACCTCAGTTCGTCTCCCTTTTGCCCTACCTACCCCTGTCGGTTGTACTCGCCATTGCCCTGTTGCTGTCGAGTGTCGACGACGAACTCTGGCAGCAAGCTGAGCTTCCCGGTGCTCGACACTCTTGTACTGCTATTGGTGAGCACCTCTGAGCAAGTTGACGAGGTAGACAACGAGCATACGGAGCACATAGAGCATACCGGACAGAGTGGACGGGCACTCAGGCGATGGCCAGGAGCGCCCGCAGCCCCGTGCGTCGTACTAGAGCATGGTGATCGTGCTCCCTGCTCCCGTCAGAGTGCGCGCTGAGGCCCACCCCAACCAGGTCTGACCGTGGGCACGTCGAGAAGGAATGCACCGGAGTGCGCGCCGAGCGCAGCTAGGTCCAACCGTAGGCACGGGCTGGTAGGAGTGGACTAAATAGAGACGAGCAAGTAAATAACTTGAGCTCATCATTCGCTGCATCGTCACTGCGAGTCCTCAAGAGCTTGATCGTAGCCGCATCTACTACCTTGAGCTCATGATCAAGCTCCACGTTGACCATTAATGGTGATTGGGATGTGCGCCTGTGCCTGTGCATGACAGTTAGTTTAAGAAACGCTCGTGCACGATGCCTTGTATTTGTACGCATCGTATCTACGAAGTGTGTTTGAATAAGACGACGGCGGCGGCGGCAGGCGTGGCGGCGAAGATAGACGCATTGCCAGCTGCGGAGGCGAAGACGAAGGCCTCGTCGGCGCGGCGGCTATGTCGCATTCTTGGTCCTCCATCAGGCCCAACGGCGTCGATGCATGTCGGGGCGACGAGGCGCTGGGGACTGCCCGGCCAGTTCAAGAACGCCGCCGTGGGCCGTGGCATCGGCCGGGCGGACACGCCAACCGCAGGATCTTGCCGCATTGACGGGATGCGAGACGCGCCGTGTTGACCTTTATCTCGTCGACGGCCCTGGCACTCGCCTTCGTCAGCGGCACTCGTCTATGTTGGTGTCGAGCTCAGGGCTGCCGATGGCGCACTAGACGCCCGTGGAGTGGTAGGTGCGGTGCAGGCCCAAGGCGGCGGCAACCTCCTCGACGAGGACGTGCCAAGGCATGCATGTCCTCGACGCGGCACGCGACTGCAACACGGTGAGCGCTGCACGTCCGCATGAAGGAAGCAGCACTCGCAGTGCTCCCGGAAACGCCTCGTACGAGTTTGATCCTCTGTCACGTAAGAGCATCTCTAGCAGAACCCTCAAACCCCCAAACCCTTTGAAATAACCGCTTTTTTACAGGTTTCGTCCGAAAAATCACGTAGACTAGAACCCTTAAACCCTTAAAACTGTAAAAAAAATTAGAGGTCTAACCCTCAAACTAGATTTCAGCCTGTAGAAGTGAGGGTTGGGAGGAGTTTCTCCTCCCAACCCGCACTTCATTTCCGATCTAGCGCGGGAAATTCCTCCCGCTCGCAACCGCGCCCCCATGGAGCTCCCAGCCGCCACCTCGCCTCCGCCGGCCGCCGCGCCGGCCGCCGCCCCCGCCCCGGCCGCCCCCGCCCCCGCCGCCGCGCCCACCGCGCCCGCCTCCGCCCCCGCGCCGGCCCCCGCCCCCGCCCCCGCCCCCGCCCCCGGCCCCGCGCCCTGAGACCGAACCGAAGGAGGGGACGAAGCAATTTCATGACCGAAAGGATGCTGCGGCGTGTGTACACCCAGCGGCGGTGGGCGCACCGGCGGGGCGGCTTCGTCACCGGCGGCACCGGATGGTCGCAGAAGGCCCGCCCAGCCGCCGTGATGGGCGCGAAGAAGTCGGAGTGGTGGGCGGTGGACGGCGAGCTGCACGAGATCGGGGAGGGCGTGCCGCACCGCGAGCGCTTCGCCATCCCGCGCGACAACCTCCCGAACCGCCGCCGCAAGCAGATGCGCGAGCAGTTCATGCGCCGCACGCGTCTCGTCCTCAAGGACTCGGTAAATCACTGCCGCGCCTAGCAAACATTCCGCGCCTCCCCACTCCTGACCGCTTGCTTGGCCTGTGGTACTTCAACCCTAGATTTATTTGTTCTGCCGTTAGGCGTGTCTGTATTGCTGGTCGAATGGGATGATTGCTCCGAGCGAAACCAACAAATTCGCTGAATAGTTAGTGGGGTATCCAGTTGAAAGTTTGGAACGGGCTCCATTGGGATTTGGTGGCAGCGTCCTCATTTCTCTTCTTTTCTGTCAGAAGACAAGTCGTTCAGGTTTGGTGGAAGTGAATTAACACGGCCTTTCGCTTCAGGAAGTGAATTAACACGGCCTTTCGCTTCAGGAATTGGGATCAAATCGACTTTATTAAACCATGCATCAATGATGATCGTTCAGGTTTCGCTCCCAGATGATGATTGTGTGATGTAAAAACTATTAAACCATGCATCAATGATCTTTATTTCCGTGTTTGTTTGGAGGTTTATTGTGTTTTTCTAGTGAAAATTATGCAATGCCAAATGACAGGTTTAAGGGTTGGAGTTGGGGCAAAGAGTAGAACCCTCAAACTCAACCCGTATAACCGAATATTCGGTTATACGGGTTGAGTTTGAGGGTTCTACTCTTTGCCCCTGTTTTTCAACCCGTAAAAGTGTCAAAATTGGGCAATTCTCAACCCTTAAAACTGGTTTTACATTTAAGGATTTGAGGGTTCTACTAGAGATGCTCTAAGCATTTTCTGAGCCAAAGGAACTTTCAAGTGAGAACGGCCGGGATACGATTGACTCGGATCAGAAAGGATAGGGTGCCGGTTCCAGGGATTTTAAAGCCAGGGTTCAATTTAGACTTGGATTGCAAATTTAAGGTTTAGTTTAGACTTTTCTCTTGATATTTTGTTTGCTTGCTTATTGGTCTGCGATATTTCTACTTACTTTGTCCCATAATGTAAGACGTGCAACGTAGCTTGCCAAAGCGTCTTACATTATGGGACGAGGGGGTAGCTTGTAATGAATGTTGTAAAAGATATATCATAGACATTGTGGTATACTCAGACTCTAGTGTACGAGAATAATTTTACAACTACTAGATGACTCGAAAATGTGTGATGGCTCAGAAAATTATTTGTGGTTACCTACTGTGTTTGTTATTTTTCTACCCTTGAACATATATATCTTGGGGGCTTTATATAACTCATGCTTGATCCAGCCAAAAGAAAGCATGTATGCAGCCACACAATCTGACCCACTGTCATGAGGAATTATAAAGTATTACTAATAAATTAACACACAAACTTTACTATCTCCGTCTTGCTTTATTGATTCTTATTGTATTCTGTGTCAAATTTTGATCATAAATTTAACTAACAAAATGTTCATGCATGTCATAAACAATTGTATCATCGAAAACTAAGTTCAAATATGAATTCAATGATATATTTTTTGTTGACATGCATTAATATTTTGTTAGTTAAGTCTTCTAAATTTGATAGATTACAAAGGAGACCAATAAACAAGGACGAAGTAGTACATGCTAACACAAACTGACACAGATAGAACTTGAACCAATCAACACTAACGCTCACACTTAACACGCTACATATAAAAGAACTTGGACAATGATCGTCAAATCGACGAAACTAATACGTGCAAGACTTAACCAAATCGAGGACACTAATAAGCAGCATCAATCTTAACGAAGCAATTTTCAGAGCTTCTACCAATCAACCCTCGAGATCATCGTCAGCGGAGCTGGTGTCCGGGCTCGCCGGCGAAGGCGGTGGCGCCGGCGCCCCTACGGGGTTAGGCGACGCTGGCGCCAGCGTCACTCGGCGGAGGTGTACGCCACGGCAGCAAACGGCCGTGCAGCAGAGCCCAACCGAGCTGCAACTCTGAAGACGATGTAGGGCCGACCCTAGGCCATGGCAAAAGGTGTGGTGGCCTAGGGGCCATCTTAAGTAAGGGCCTAATATATCTACATACTTAAATAAAATAAAAAAGAGGGCATTTGCCCCCCCCCCCTCCTCAGCGCACTTCACCCTGTTGTATCTATTCAATATTTATTTTATAATTGAGTATGTATCACATGTAGATAGTGTATTGAGACTTTATTTGCGAACTAAAATTAAAAATAATGATTTTTTGCCTATTTTTTCAGGATATACGATATGTATTGTTGGAAGAATATATATATATATATATATACAGAGAGGGTTTTGCCGACTGAGTGCAAGGTACTGGGCTAGACGTAGATTGTAGAATGGTGTACTACTGTGGAGCGACGGCTCTGGCGTTTTAAAGCCATCCCTAGACCCGGGCACTTGTGCATGTCCAACCGCAAGGCAGGAGTTAGGGTTCTTGGTAGAAGGCACCTAGATATGGAGGGGATTCAACTGCATGGTGGGCGCTGCTATCACCTCCAAATCCTGAGGAGATATGGTTCTTTTCCACCCAAACCCCTCCATGCTATGAATTTTGCAGCTCCCCCGCTGCTGTACCCCAACAAGTAGCCATCGCCGATGTGTTGTTGGAGGAGTCAAGGTCATCATCGTTTATGTTTCTTTTCCAGGAGAAACAATCGTTGCCACAGCCAAACGACCAATGTCGTGGCCCATGCGAGCAGATCTAAAACCTTCGTTGCGATTGACCAGAATCCACACCTGAACCATTGATTGCAACTTTTTGTTGATAGCTTACAAGGCCAACAACCAAACATAACCTTAGTCTTAGCAATCCAATATATGGGTTGTAATCTGAGAGCACTGTGCTTAGAACTTGCAAATTTTATGAGATTTGAATCTCAAAATCTAAAAAATACAATCATACCAACATCCATAGCCAAAGGTTGGCAGAGGAGGCACCACTTGGCGCGCTGTTAGCCGCCATCACGTATCGCGTTTTGGGTGCTTCCTTGGGAAATTTTTCTATAAACGTTTACGAGTTTTAGATGATTTTTTCATGTTTTTTTGGCTTTTCGTTTTTGCCCTTTTTTCCTAGGTTTTGGAGGGGGGG
>LR738709.1:503786064-504049116 GCA_902687465.1 Secale cereale | reverse complement strand
GTTTTTTTTTCGTTCTTAGGCCAGCATATTTTTTCTTTTCGCATTTAACTGGCGCACGTACTGGGCCCATTCGTGGCCCGGTTTTCTATTCGTTTCATTATGGTGAACATTTTCTTAATACATGATGAGTTCCAAGAATGTTATCATTAAACTTTTTTTAATTTAAAGTGAATATTTCCTTAATACATGGTGAAAATTTTGTATTTCAAAAAATGTTCAGCATCTATTAAACACATATATTGTGTAAAAACAATTTTGCATTTCCAGAAACACATTGATTTTCGTAATAAAATTGCGCAGTTTTAATTTCCAGAAACATATTGATTTTAAGAAACACGTTGATTTTTTAAATAAAATTTGAACAGTTTTGATGCATTTCTATACACAATTATTTTTAATACTTTGTGTCTATTTTTCAAGTAACTGCGCATTGAAATTATTATTTTTGAGAAAAAAGTAACTGCGCATTTTTAATGCATATCCAGACACACATTGATTTTCGTAATAAAATTGCACAGTTTTAATGCATATCTCAAATTTATCGTGATTACAAAATCAATTAAGTTATTTGGAAAATCGACAAATTTTTTTCAAAATATATTTGAACACGTTGATTTTAAGAAACACGTTGATTTTTTAAATAAAATTTGAACAGTTTTGATGCATTTCTAATATTTGTTATGATTACACTATTATTTTTAATACATTTTGTCTATTTTTCAAGTAACTGCGCATTGAAATTATTATTTTTGAGAAAAAAGTAACTGCGCATTGAAGAAAATACAATTAATACACGAGTAACAAAAAAAAACTGTGTATTGGGCCTGAGTGATGAGACATAAATGTTGGACCATGCGCAGCCTCAGTAAGACCAACTGAGGCCCAACTTCATAAAGCCCTTATAAAACTTATCCCGCCTCATATCCATCACGAGAATCTCCGTGGCGTCTTGGCTAGCGCCCGCGGCTGCAGTCCCGGAGGTCGCGGGTTCGAGTCCTTGTCGCGCTGCATAATGGGCCTTTATGTGATTACATATAAAGTTAGGGGGTTCTCTGCAAAAAAATTGCCACATAGGCACCTGACGGGCGGGTCCCCTCGGTCAGATACACTGTCAATACGTTTTTATACGTGTTTTAGCCCTATTTGCAAAAATCTAAAACGATATTAGTACTGACACGCAAAAATTAAGAATCGTGATACCAATCTGCATGTGTTGCCCCAATTGTGGTACTTCCGTGCAATTAACTCACCGGTTCAAGAACGCCGCCGTGGGCCGTGGCATCGGCCGGGCGGACACGCCAACCGCAGGATCATGCCGCATTGACGGGATGCGAGACGTGTCGTGTTGACCTTATCGTCGACGGCCCTCGCACTAGCCTTCGTCAGCGGCGCTCGTCTATGTTGGTGTCGAGCTCAGGGATGCCGATGGCGCACTAGACGCCCGTGGAGTGGTAAGTGCGGCGCAGGCCCAAGGCGACGGCCACCTCGTGGACGAGGACGTGCCAAGGCATGCATGTTCTCGACGCGGCACGCGACTGCAACACTGTGAGCGCTGCACGTCCGCATGAAGGAAGCAGCACTCGCAGTGCTCCCGGAAACGCCTCGTACGAGTTTGATCCTCTGTCATGTAAGCATTTTCTGAGCCAAAGGAACTTTCAAGTGAGAACGGCCGGCCGGGATATGATTGACTGGGATCAGAAAGTATAGGGTGCCGGTTTCAGGGATTTTAAAGCCAGGGTTCAATTTAGACTTGAATTACAAATTTAAGGTTTAGTTTAGACTTCTCTCTTGATATTTTGTTTGCTTGCTTATTGGTCTGTGATATTTATCATCTACTCCCATACAACATAGCTTGCCAAAACGTTTTACATTATGGGACGGGGAAGTAGTAGCTTGTAAAAAAGATTTATCATGAACATTATAATACACTGAGTAAGCATGCACGTGCAATGCACGAATAACCTTACCAAGGAATTTCTCCCTTCATAATTAACAGAAAAACTCTTTTTTAGAAGAAAAAAATCACAATTATATGTGTATGTCACACATCAAAGCCAATCAACCAGATGAGTTTGAATAGTAACCATGCACGTGCCTTCGCGGGAAGAGGTTTCTCGTTCATTCTAGTTATGAAGCAATTTTTCAAGATTTAACAGAGCACAAAACCCGTATTAGTACTGTCAATATGGAAATATACACATTTTTTTATTTGTATCTCTTTTTGATTCAGTGTTGTTAAGAAAAGGAAGATTGATCAAACAATTTGTACAAGGGAGGCATCACCAACTTTTAGAACTGTAGTAATTAAAAATAAACATTAGACACTCAAGCGCCTTGGCATTTACGTTGTGTCGACATAAACATCAGGAGAAAATAGGGAGAATGGAATGCCACCCCATCGACTATAGTAAAGCTTACTTAAGCTACAGGAGTGCCGTACATTTTATTAGTCTATATAACGTGCCAATGGCAAAGAGAGGCGACATAGCCGGTTTTGGAGTTGTCTATTTTGAGAGAGGCTTGTGGTTAGGCATCTTCACTGAGATCTTTTAAAACGATGAGTGTGAATTCGGACACAGGTCAAGCAACATACATATTACACCTATCTTATGTCAATGATCATTTTGTGTAAAAGAGCCTTGTGCTCCGGAAAATATTCCAACAACTCATCTCTGGTCACCAAAAAATGGTCCTCGCATTTCATGGTATCCAATGTCATGGATCCGACCACTTGGGACTTGAATGAAAATCAAATTTTGCGAGAAGCATAAACATATCAAGACACGTAGCATGGCAGTGCATCATTCTAATAAATCAACTGCCTGACAAAATGTGAAGAAATAAATAGGCTACAAGAACTACCATATGAGCCATTGGAGCAGTGGTTTTGAAAAGGACAACTCAAATTAAAGGAAATAAGGGTACATACTTGGAATGGATATAGATGGTGTAACAAAAACATCCATAATACATTCACTTTCAGCCCCATACACTGAGGGAAATTCCCTGCTTGCTAGAGAAACCAATCTTTCAAACCACTTAATAATCCAGTAATTAATTTTATATTTTAGTCTGCAAGGTCAGAGAGTTTGATGAGCACCATAAAAATTTCAATGGCTTGCAATAACATTACCAGATTATATTGGTCTTGCAGACTTCGAACAGATTCAGAAACCACTTTACTAACTCAAATGAAAGGGAAAAATGCATGATAGGGATGAAGTTCTTGAGTAGAATGGCAAATAACAAATACACCACATTTTTTATGCATCAAACCTGAGACTCACAAGTCACAAAATACCACTGCAGTCAGAATTCTCAAATGTAATACAACTGTGCTGAGAATATATTTTTATGGTAAATCTAACTATGGTGTTCTAGTTGTATTAATACAATTATATATCTGGGGAAGCAAATACAATATCTTAAATTTGAAGTTGCAAAATAGAATATCATGATTGCCATGAGATACAATCATGAAAGGTCAATTATCATAACCTTTTCATATGTAGTAAGTGGCACTCAAGGCATGGTGTCATTGTGATAGCTCACTTAAAATAATTTCATTAAATAGTTGCAAGCTAAAGAATTTTAGACCATCTGAAATAATTCAGTTAAGCATTTACATGCAATAGAGTTTCAACCCTTTCCACTTAATCATGTTTTACTGGCAGAGTTGGAACTCCACTCCTAAGTTAAACAGAAACAACCGAGTTAAACATTCCACAAATATATCACATCTTATCAATCTTGTGGATCTGAAGTTTTGAAACCAACTTTCGGACACTGAAACTTGCGTACTGTAAAATTTACAGAAGAAAGTTGAAACAAAGCAACAATAAATGGTAGAAGAGAGGCACATACCGGAATCAAAGTAGATGGCACGCATCCAACCTTGTGAACAAGTACACCGCAGTGCTTTTTGGTCGTTCCTGACCACAATTTTTTTGTCGTAGCTTTATAGGCTATCATCCCTTCGTTTCTCAAAGTTGCTGTAAGGAGAAGTCGTCGCCGCCCCGCCCCTGCTAGAACCGTTGCCACTCCATGCTCTTCTTTCTAACAAGATGATACGGAAGATATAGCACTTAGATTGTTTTTGCCCAAAGAAGTTCCCGTAATATATCAATGGTGTCAACACTACTACAGACATGAAGATCTTAAACTACTACTTTCAGATCTACCGGAGCAAGGAAATTTTGAATAAGATATAAGATACTTTATTCAGCTTCAGCAGATCTGAGGGAGCAGAAAAAGGTCAATGAACAAAAGCTACAATAGGGTTTTCCCTCCTTTTAAGGGTTACCAGATAACAACAGGCAAATGTCATTGTCCTTTACAAAGCAAGCATGCCTATTTTTTACTAATGAAATTGGCATGTGTATTTCTCTTAAGAAACTGCAGCAGCTGGTACAGATACGAAACATTGCATACCTCAATAAAAGATGTGTTTCATGGAAGCCACTCGGTGAATCCCAAAACTATAAAGCTTTCAGCCTTCGGTAGAATTTTTTCATTTTCACAATAATATTGACATCTTGCACAACTCCTTTCGAAGAACACATAAAAAATGTGCCAAGCACCATAGCCAAATCTTTATACAAGAGATTTTTTTACAATTCAATGCAGATTCTGCTACAAACAACCCTATAAACATGTTGATGACTATGGCATCTCTCAACTCAGTATCTAGATTAACAGTTGGACCTGGATTAATCCAAAAAAATCCGCCAAAGGATAACGAACGTTAAAAGAGAACATGACAAAGGGAGATTAACAACTAAGGTAATGGATTAATACTTATTTGGAAGCAATGTAATATGGAGAACCATCACCCCAAATTCAGATACTGGGATTCATAAGTAAGCAAGAAAACGATCACCTCAAATTCAGATACATGGTTTTAGAAGTAAGCAAGTATTAACAAAGGCCAACAACATAACAATATGAATTTTGTTTATACAGAAAATAGAGGCAACAAACATCTGTTTGCTCCATGAAACATGACGTGGGAATGGGGATTACGACCTAATTCATATCTACTGTAGGCGAGCATGCATAGCCGCTGCTGGATGCCCTCCTCCACCAATACTGAGCCTTGCATCACCATGTTAGGAGGCGCGCCGTTGCCATGGGGAGGGATCTCATGTGTCGTCGATCTCTCGCCTCTGGTGGCCCCGACAGCCGCCGGCGGCGGCCAGCGAGCCGCGCCTCTCTCCCTCTCCTCCTCTCGTTCCTCTCTTCTCTTTTCCCATCTCTCGCTCTTCTCCCAGTGCACCCCTCATGCTGCCCCCACAACCATGTGCTCCGCCACCGGCTCCCTTGCAGTAACGTCGTACGTGCTGCACCATGGCAGCAAAAGCCTTTGCGTTCCACGCTCGCGACCGAGCTCCGCCTCCGGCGCCGGCCGGTCTTCCTTCTCCCTCTGCCAGCCGCACCACCACTCCTACGCCCCCCTGCTACCTCCTTCCGACCAGAACCGCCACCTGCACCTGCTTCTCGCCAGTGCTCGTCTGATTGTTGGAAATTGTTGGATGTGCGGTCTACCCCTAATTCCTCTGCGCTTATCCGTGGTGCCGCTCACAATTCGTGTCTATGAGGCTAGGGGGTAGGGACCTTCTTATACTGTCTTTCCAAAGAGTCCATCTCTTATACAGATAAGATTCCTAGTCCTTTCAACTAGTTTCCGGGATAAAGTCCAGATCAAATTACCAACCGCGATCATATTTGTCTGCTAGCAGATTCTAACCGTTTATGTCCCTGGAGCACGCGCTTGTGAGCAACGCGCCATAATAGAGTGTAAATTCCTCTAATTACATAGATCAACATTACGGCTTTAATCTAACTGTATGATCTAGCTCCTTCCAATCATCAGTGTACCCGGGTAGACTTTCCCATATAAATAGGTATTGTATTCCACTGATAATCGACCAGCTTCCTTAAGCATATATTACTTAAGTACATTCCAGCAAGTAGCAATTCCATGCTGAACATGTAAAGCAATTCCAAGTATAAATACATGTATAATTCCATAATGAGGTATTCAGAATATTAGTAATTCCTAGTAATTTGAATATAGTTGCAGGACACATAATTCCAACACTGATGTTACCCTGCAGCCGCTCCCGCTTTGTGCTGCCAATGCGCCGCCGCTCCTCGCGTCGTCGCCTCCCCGGCCGACCCCACAACCACCACCGGAGAAATAGTAGAGTCACTGATGCCACCCTCGAAGACCTCTCGATGGCGAAGAAGAAATCATGTGAGGAGGGGGAGGTGGATCTTGCGATGGCAAGCCGGAGGGGCGGCGCACCGTTGAGAGTGAGGGGACTTGATTGAGATCTGTTTCCTTTTTTTCGTGCGTGATTGGAGGGGCTGCAGCCGCGGGGTGGGATTTTTTTTTCTTTTGACGGGACCGTTTCGTCCGCCCTCTGACATCGCTAAACACACTTTTGGTGAGGATTATTGGTATGTTGACTGTTAGATTAAAATGAGTGGGTCCGATCGCGTGGCTCTCGTTGATCTGGGTTGTTGTGTCTATATTACGCGGGGTGTGCTTAGCGATGAATATGTTTGCTTGTTTAATAGTAGTATAGATATAGATAGGGTGTCGGTTCCAGGGATTTTAAAGCCAGGGTTCAATTTAGACTTGGATTACAAATTTAAGGTTTAGTTTAGACTTTTCTCTTGATATTTTGTTTGCTTGCTTATTGGTCTGTGATATTTACCATCTACTCCCTTTGTCTCATAACGTAAGACGTACAACATAGCTTGCCAAAACGTTTTACATTATGGGACGGGGAAGTAGTAGCTTGTAATGAATGTTGTAAAAGATTTATCATGAACATTATGATACACTCAGACTCTAGTGTGCGAGAACAATTTTACAACTACTAGATGGCTCAAAAATGCGTGATGGCTCAAAAAATTATTTGTGGTTACCTACTGCGACTTTATTTTTCTACCCTTGAACATATATATCCTGGGGGCTTTATATAACTCACGCTTGATCCAGCCAAACGAAAGCATGTATGTGCTACCTCTTGAGCTTGCGTTGTATTTCCTCGAAGAGGAAATGGAGATGCAGCACAGTAGCGTAAGTATTTCCCTCAGTTTTTGAGAACCAAGGTATCAATCCAGTAGGAGACTACGCGCGAGTCCCTCGCACCTGCACAAACAAATAAGAACTTCGCAGCCAACGCGATAAGGGGTTGTCAATCCCTTTACGGTCACTTACGAGAGTGAGATCTGATAGAGGTGATAATTATATTTTTGGTATTTTTGGTTTAATAAAACAGAAAATAAAAGCAAGAAAAGTAAAGTAGACGTAGATTGATATGTTGAGAATAGACCCGGGGGCCATAGTTTTCTCTAGTGGCTTCTCTCATGATAGCGATATTCTACGGCGGGTAAACAAATTACTATCGAGCAATTGATAGAAAAGCGAATAATTATGAGACTATCTAGGCATGATCATTGTATATAGGCATCACGTCCGAGACAAGTAGACCGAAACGATTCTGCATCTACTACTATTACTCCACACATCGACCGCTATCCAGCATGCATCTAGTGTATTGAGTTCATAAGAACAGAGTAACGCCTTAAGCAAGATGACATGATGTAGAGGGATAAACTCAAGCAATATGATGAAAACCCCATCTTTTTATCCTCGATGGCAACAACACAATACGTGTCTTGCTGCCCCTACTGTCACTGGGAAAGGACACCGCAAGATTGAACCCAAAGCCAAGCACTTCTCCCATTGCAAGAACTATAGATCTAGTAGGCCAAACCAAACCAATAATTCGAAAAGACTTGCAAGGATATTATGAGCACACATAAAAAGTTCAGATAAGAACCAAATATCTTTCATAGATAACCTTGATCATAAACTCACAATTCATCGGATCTCGACAAACACACCGCAAAAAGAGATTACATCGAGTAGATCTCCTCGAAGACCGGGGAGAATTTTGTATTGAGATCCAGAGAGAGAGAAGAAGCCATCTAGATACTAGCTATGGACCCGAAGGTCTGTGCTAAACTACTCACAACTCATGGTGAGGGCGATGATGATGATGATGAAAGCCTCCGTGATGGATCCCCCTCCCGGAACAGGCTCCAAGATGGGATCTCCACGGGAACAGAAGCTACGGCGGTGGAATTAGGGTTTTCTCTCTGTGTATGGAGTTTTTGGGGTACATAGGTATATATAGGAAGAAGGAGGGCACCGGGGGCCACACGGGCCAGCCTCGAGGCAGGGGGCGTGCCCTGGGAAGGGGGGCGCGCCCCACCCTCGAGGGTAGCCCCTCTGTCCCCTGACTTGGTCCTGACGTTTCCCGTGCATGATTTTCTCCAAAAATATCTCTCGCGAAGGTTTCATTCCGTTTGGACTCCGTTTGATATTCGTTTTCTGCAAAACCCTGAAATAGGCAAAAAAAAACAACAATCTGGACTGGGCCTTTGGGTTAGTAGGTTAGTCCAAAAAATGATATAAAATTGAATGATAAAGCCCATTAAACATCCAAGACTTCATGAATAATAGCATGGAACAATCAAAAATTATAGATACGTTGGAGACGTATCAAGCATCCTCAAGCATAATTCCTGCTCGTCCTCGAGTAGGTAAATGATAAAGAAAGAATTTTTGATGTGGAATGCTAACCAATATAGTTTTTCAATGTAATTCTCTTAATTGTGGCATGAATGTTCAGATATGAAAGATTCAAAATAAAAGTATATATTGATATAAGAAATAACAATACTTCAAGCAATCATGTCTTCTCAAAATACCATGGCTAAAGAAAGTTATCCCTACAAAATAATATAGTGTTGGCTATGCTCCCTTGTTATCACGCAAAAATATTCATATGATGCACAACCCCGATTTCGGCCAAGCATTTGTTTTCATACTCTATCTTTTCAAACCTTTCAACTTTCACGCAATACATAAGCGTGAGCCATGGATATAGCACTATGGGTGGAATAGAGGTGGTTGTGGAGAAGACAAAAAAGAGGGAGATAGTCTCACATCGACTAGGCGTATCAACGGGCTATGGAGATGCCCATCAATAGATATCAATGTGAGTGAGTAGGGATTTCCATGCAACGGATGCACTAGAGCTAAATATGAATGAAAGCTCAACAAAAGAAACTAGTGGGTGTGCATCCAACTTGCTTGCTCACGAAGACCTAGGGCATTTGAGGAAGCCCATCGTTGGAATATACAAGCCAAGTTCTATAATGAAAATTCCCACTAGTATATGAAAGTGACTATGCATGAGACTCTCTACAATGAAGAACATGGTGCTACTTTGAAGCACAAGTGTGGAAAAAGATAGTAGCAATGGTCCTTTTTACTCTCTTTTTTAAAAAATTTCCTTTTTTTGGGCCTTTTTTTCTTTTCTTTTTTGTGGAGGGGCTTTATTGATTCAGCCTTTCCTCCCATGGGACAATGCTCTAATAATGATGATCATCACACTTTGATTACAACTCGATACTACAACAACAAAGTGTGACTCTATATGAATGCCTCCGACGGTGTACCGGTATGTGCAATGAAACAAGAGTGACATGTATGAAAAGTTATGCATGGTGGCTTTGCCACAAATACGATGTCAACTACATGATCATGCATGGCAATATGACAATATGATGCGTGTCATATAAACGGAATGGTGGAAAGTCGCATGGCAATATATCTCGGAATGGCTATGGAAATGCCATGATAGGTAGGTATGGTGGCTGTTTTGAGGAACAATATGGTGGCTGTTTTGAGGAAGGATATATAGTGGTTTATGGCATCGGCGAAAGTTGCGCGGTACAAGAGAGGCTAGCAATGGTGGAAGGGTGAGAGTACGTATAATCCATGGACTCAACATTAGTCATAAGAACTCATATACTTATTGCAAAAATTTACGAGTCATCAAAACAAAGCAATCAACGCATGCTCCTAGGGGGGAGGTTGGTAGGAATTAACCATCGCGCACCCCCGACCTCCACACAAAGATTGACACTCTACAAATACATCATGCTCTAACTTAGTCACACAATGGTTCACCATACGTGCATGCTACGGGAATCACTAACCTTAACACAAGTATTTCTCAATTTCGTAATAACTCCACTGGCATGACTCTAATATCACTATCCTCATATCTCAAAACAATTATCAAGCATCCAACATCTCATTCTATTCAATGCACTTGGTGTGAATTTTTTTTGCTACATTGACATTGGATGTTTATCATGTGAAGACTAGTTTCTTTAGCCTAAACACTTTACCATGTTGTTTTGATAGAATCTCAAATAGATCTAAGTGAGGCATG
This sequence comes from Secale cereale, assembly GCA_902687465.1. NCBI lineage: Eukaryota > Viridiplantae > Streptophyta > Magnoliopsida > Poales > Poaceae > Secale > Secale cereale. Next base: position 504,038,791 of record LR738709.1, on the reverse strand, counting down.
AGAGTTCAACAATTTCTACAAAATATTACCACCACCATGCTCTAAAAGATACTTCCTCCGTCCCAAAATAAGTGTCTCAACTTTGTACTAGCTCTAGTACAAATTTGTACTAAGCTCAAGACACTTATTTTGGGACAGAGGGAGTATAAGTGAAGCACTAGAGCAAAAACTATTCAACTCAAAAGATATAAGTGAAGCACATATAGTGTTCTACTAATTTCAGGCCATATTTAACTCTCTCAAATAGGTGTGTCGAGCAATGATGATTGTGTCAAACTAACAAGCAAAGACTCAAATTATACAAGACGCTCCAAGCAAAACACATAGCATGTTGCGAATAAAAATATAGCTCCAAGTATAGTTACTGATGGATGAAGACGGAAGAGGGGATGCCTTCCCGAGGCATCCCCAAGCTTAGGCTTTTGATTATCTTTAATTCCTTGGGGTGCCATGGGCATCCCCAAGCTTAGGCCTTTGCTACTCCTTGTTCCATAGTCCATCAAAGCAATACTCAAAAATTGAAAACTTCACAACACAAAACTTAGACAAAAATTCTCGTGAGCTCCGTTAGTATGAGAAAGCAAACCACTACTCCAAGGTACAGCAATGAATTCATTCTTTGTTTATATTGGTGTTACACCTACTATACTCCAACTTCTCTATGGTTCATATCCTCCAATATTACTCATAGATGCATCGGAATAAGCAAACAACACACGAAAAACAGAATCTGTCAAAGACAGAACAGTTTGTAGTAATCTGCATGGTTCGCCTACTTCTGGAACTCCAAAAAATTCAAACTAAATTGGTAAATTTGCAAAATTTGTCTACCAATCAAAAACAAAAATAATCAACTAAAAAGCTGTGACGCCCCCGATTTGTCCGTACACTAATCATGCACGCAAATGTGTCCGGCCAAGATCAGGGACTCACTGGTAGATATCACAACACAACTCTAAAAATAAAATAAGTCATACAAGCTTCATATTACAAGCCAGAGGGCTTGAATACAAGTGCTCGATCATAGACAAGTCAGCGGAAACAACAAATATCTGAGTACAGACATAAAGTTAAACAAGGTGCCATAAGATGGCTAGCACAAACTGGGATACATATCGAAAGAGGAGCAGGCCTCCTGCGTGGGATCCTCCTAAACTACTCCTGGTCGTCGCCGGCAGACTGTTGGAGAACGTAGCAGAATTCAAAAAAATTCTACGCTTTCACCAAGATCCATCTAAGGAGACATCTAGCAACGAGCATATTAGAGTGCATCTACATATCATTTTGTAGATCGCGAGCGGAAGCTTTCGAAGAAGCGTGGATGAAGTAGTCGTACTCTTCACGTTCTTCGTCACCGATGATCTAGCGCCGAACGGACGGCACCTCCGCGTTCAACACACGTCCGGTACAGCAACGTCCCCTCCTTCTTGATCCAGCAAGGGAGGAGGAGAGGTCGTCGGAGATCCAGCAGCACGACGGCGTGGTGGTGGATGCAGCGGGAATTCCTGCAGGGCTTCGCCGGCGCCCTACGGAGGAGGAGGAAGGTGTGACGGTAGGGGGAGAGGCGCCAGAGGATTGCGTGTGGCTGCCCTCCCCCCCCCCCCCACATATATATAGGGGGCCAGGGGGGTGCGCCAGCCCCTGCAGATCCAATATGCAAGGGGGGCGGCGGCCTAGGGGGGAGACTTGCCCCCCAAGGCATAGGGGGCGCCCCCCTCCCCTAGGGTTTCAACCCTAGGCGCATGAGGGAGGGCCCAGTAGGGTGCGCCAGCCCACCAGGGGCCCCACCGGGATGGGTGGCCCCACCCGGTGGACCCCCGGGACCCCTCCGGTGGTCCCGGGACACTCCCGGTGACCCCCGGAGATCACCCGATGGCCGAAACTGGACTTCCTATATATCACTCTTTATCTCCGGACCATTCCGGAACTCCTCGTCACATCCGGGATCTCATCCGGGACTCCGAACAACTTTCGAGTTTCCACGTGCATGTATCTCTACGACCCTAGTGTCATCAAACCTTAAGTGTGTAGACCCTACGGGTTCGGGAGACACGTAGACATGACCGAGACCACTCTCCGGTCAATAACCAACAGCGGGATCTGGATACCCATGTTGGTTCCCACGTGTTCCTCGATGATCTTCATCGGATGAACCACTGTGTCAAGGATTCACTCAATCCCGTACGCTATTCCCTTTGTCCATCGGTACGGTACTTGCCTGAGATTCGATCGTCGGTATTCCCGATACCTTGTTCAATCTCGTCATGGCAAGTCTCTTTACTCGATCCGTAATCCATCATCCCGTGACTAACTCCTTAGTCACCTTGAGCTCATTATGATGATGTCTTACTGAGTGGGCCCAGAGGTACCTCTCCGTCATACGGAGTGACAACATCCCAGTCTTGGTTCGTACCAACTCAACAGACACTTTCGGAGATACCCGATGCGTACCTTTATAGCCACCCAGTTACGTTGTGATGTTTGGCACACCCAAAGTATTCCTACGGTATCCGTGTTGGAAATATGCCCTAGAGGCAATAATAAAAGTATTATTATATTTCCTTGTTCATGATAATCGTCTGTTATTCATGCTTGAATTGTATTGTACGGAAACAGCGATACATGTGTGAATACATAGACCACAATGAGTCCCTGGTAAGCCTCTAGTTACCAGTTCGTTGATCAACAGATGGTCACGGTTTCCTGACCATGGACATGGGATGTCAGTGATAACGGGATCACATCATTAGGAGAATGATGTGATGGACAAGACCCAATCCTGAGCATAGCACGCGATCGTATAGTTCGTAATGCATAAGCTTTTCGATGTCAAGTATTTATTCCTTAGACCATGAGGTTGTACAACTCCCGGATACCGTAGGAATACTTTGGGTGTGCCAAACGTCACAACGTAACTGGGTGGCTATAAAGGTACGCATCGGGTATCACCGAAAGTGTCTGTTGAGTTGGTACGAACCGTGACTGGGATGTTGTCACTCCGTATGACGGAGAGGTACCTCTGGGCCCACTCGGTAAGTCATCATCATAATGAGCTCAATGTGACTAAGTAGTTAGTCACGGGATGATGGATTACGGATCGAGTAAAGAGACTTGCCATGACGAGATTGAATAAGGTATCGGGAATACCGACGATCGAATCTCGGGCAAGTACCGTACCGATGGACAAAGGGAATAACATACGGGATTGAGTGAATCCTTGACACGGTGGTTCATCCGATGAAGATCATCGAGGAACACGTGGGAACCTACATGGGTATCCAGATCCCGCTGTTGGTTATTGACCGGAGAGTGGTCTCGGTCATGTCTACATGTCTCCCGAACCTGTAGGGTCTACACACTTAAGGTTCGGTCACGCAAGGGTCGTAGAGATACATGCACGTGGAAACCCGAAAGTTGTTCGGAGTCCCGGATGAGATCCCGGACGTCACGAGGAGTTCCGGAATGGTCCGGAGGTAAAGAATGATATATATGAAGTCCAGTTTCGGCCATCGGGTGATCTCCGGGGGTCACCGGGAGTGCCCCGGGACCACCGGAGGGGCCCCAGGGGTCCACCGGGTGGGGCCACCCATCCCGGTGGGGCCCCTAGGCTGCGTGGGGGAAGTGGCCAGCCCCTGGTGGGCTGGCGCACCACATGGGCCCCCCTCCCCATGTGCCTAGGGTTGAAACCCTAGGGGGAGGGGGCGCCCCCCTTGCCTTGGGGGGCAAGACTCCCCCCAGGCCGCCGCCCCCCCTGCAGATGCCATCTGCAGGGCATGGCGCACCCCCCTGGCCCCCTATATATATGTGGGGAGGGAGAGGGTAGCCGCACCCTTGCCCTGGCGCCTCTCCCCCTCCCGTCACACCTCCATACTCCCTCCGCAGGGCGCCGGCGAAGCCCTGCAGGATTCTCCACTGCATCCACCACCACGCCGTTGTGCTGCTGGATCTCTGACGACTTCTCCTCCCCCCTTGCTGGATCAAGAAGGAGGTGACGTTGCTGTACCGGACGTGTGTTGAACGCGGAGGTGCCGTCCGTTCGGCGCTAGTTCATCGGTGACGAAGAACGCGAAGAGTACGACTACTTCATCCACGCTTCTTTGAAAGCTTCCGCACGTGATCTACATAACGGTATGTAGATGCACTCTTATTTGCTCGTTGCTAGATGCCTCCTTAGTTGGATCTTGGTGAAAGCATAGAAATTTTTTGAATTCTGCTACGTTCCCCAACAGTGGCATCTGAGCTAGGTTTAATGCGTAGCATCTTGCACGAGTAGAACACAAAGTAGTTGTGGGCGTTTGAGTTTGTTCAACTTTCTTGCCGTTACTAGTCAATCTTGATTCGGCGGTATTGTGGGATGAAGCGGCCCGGACCAACTTTACACGTACGCTTACGTGAGAGTGGTTCCACCGACAGACATGCACTAGTTGCATAAGGTGGCTGGCGGGTGTCTGTCTCTCCTACTTTAGTCGGATCGGATTCGATGAAAAGGGTCCTTATGAAGGGTAAATAGAAATTGACAAATCACGTTGTGGTTTTGGCGTAGGTAAGAAACGTTCTTGCTAGAAAACCTATAGAAGCCACGTAAAAACTTGCAACAACAATTAGAGGACGTCTAACTTGTTTTTGCAGCATGTGCTATGTGACATGGTATGGCCAAAACGAAGATGTGATGAATGATATATGTGATGTATGAGATTGATCATGTTCTTGTAATAGGGAATCACGACTTGCATGTCGATGAAGTTGACAACCGGCAGGAGCCATAGGAGTTGTCTTAATTATTGTATGACATGTGTGTCACTAAATAACGCCATGTAATTACTTTACTTCATTGCTAAACGTTAGCTATAGTAGTAGAAGTAATAGTTGGTGTGACGACTTCTTCAAGACACGATGATGAAGATCATGATGATGAATATCATGATGTCGAGCCGGTGACAAGATGATCATGGTGCCCTGAAGATGGAGATCCAAGGAGCAAGATGATATTGGCCATATCATGTCACTTTAATTGATTGCATGTGATGTTTATCATGTTTATGCATCTTGTTTACTTAGAACGACGGTAGTAAATAAGATGATCTCTCACTATAATTTCAAGAATTGTGTTCCCCCTAACTGTGCACCGTTGCTAAAGTTCGTTGCTCCGAAGCACCACGTGATGATCGGGTGTGATAGGTTCTAACGTTCGCATACAACGGGTGTAAGCCAGATTTACACACGCGATACACTTAGGGTTCACTTGACGAGCCTAGCATGTACAGACATGGCCTCGGAACACGGAAGACCGAAAGGTCGAACACGAGTCGTATAGAAGATACGATCAACATGAAGATGTTCACCGTTGATGACTAGTCCGTCTCACGTGATGATCGGACACGGGCTAGTCGATTCGGATCGTGTATCACTTAGATGACTAGAGAGATGTCATTCTGAGTGGGAGTTCATTAAAATTTGATTAAGATGAACTTAATTATCATGAACTTAGTCTAAATTCTTTACAATATCTCTTGTAGATCAAATGACCCACGCTCCAGTTTCCCTCAACTTCAACGTGTTCCTAGAGAAAACCAAGCTGAAAGACGATGGTAGCAACTATACAGATTGGGTCCGTAACCTGAGGATTATCCTCATAGCTGCCAAGAGATCATATGTCCTTGAAGCACCGCTAGGTGATGCACCTGCTCCCGATGCGGCCCAAGATGTTTTGAACGTCTGGCAGTCGCGTAGTGATGATTACTCCCTGGTTCAGTGCGGCATGCTTTACAGCTTAGAGTCGGGGCTCCAAAAACGTTTTGAGCACCACGGAGCATATGAGATGTTCGAAGAGCTGAAAATGGTTTTCCAAGCTCATGCCCGAGTCGAGAGATATGATGTCTCCGACGCATTCTACAGCTGTAAGATGGAGGAAAATAGTTCTGTTAGTGAGCACATCCTCAAGATTTCTGGATTGCACAACCGCTTGTCTCAGCTGGGAATGAATCTCCCAGATGAAGCGGTCGTTGACAGAATCCTCCAGTCGCTCCCACCAAGCTTCAAGAGCTTCGTGTTGAACTTCAATATGCAGGGGATGGAGAAGTCTATTCCCGAGGTGTATTCGATGCTGAAATCAACGGAGGTGGACATCAAGAAAGAACATCAAGTGTTGATGGTCAATAAAACCACTAAGTTCAAGAAAGGCAAGGGTAAGAAGAACTTCAAGAAGGACGGCAAGGGAGTTGCCGCGCCCGGTAAGCATGTTACCGGGAAGAAGCCAAAGCATGGACCCAAGCCTGAGACAGAGTGCTTTTATTGCAAGGGAACGGGTCACTGGAAGCGGAACTGCCCCAAATATTTAGCAGACAAGAAGGCCGACAACGTCAAAGGTATATATGATATACATGTTATTGATGTGTACCTTACCAGCACTCGTAGTAGCTCCTGGGTATTCGATACCGGTGCAGTTGCTCACATTTGTAACTCAAAACAGGAGCTGCGGAATAAGCAGAGACTGGCGAAGGATGAGGTGACGATGCGCGTCGGGAATGGTTCCAAGGTCGATGTGATCGCCGTCGGAACGCTACCTCTACATCTACCCTCGGGATTAGTTTTAAACCTTAATAATTGTTATTTAGTACCAGCTTTGAGCATGAACATTGTATCTGGATCTCGTCTTATGCGAGATGGCTACTCTTTCAAATCGGAGAATAATGGTTGTTCTATTTATTTGAGAGATATGTTTTATGGTCATGCCCCGCTGGTCAATGGTTTATTTTTGATGAATCTTGAACGTGATGACACACATATTCATAGTGTAGATGCCAAAAGATGTAAAGTTGATAATGATAGTCCCACATACTTGTGGCATTGCCGCCTTGGTCATATTGGTGTCAAACGTATGAAGAAGCTCCATTCAGATGGACTTCTAGAGTCTCTTGATTATGAATCATTTGACACGTGCGAACCATGCCTCTTGGGCAAGATGACCAAGACTCCGTTCTCCGGAACAATGGAGCGAGCGACCAACTTGTTGGAAATCATACATACCGATGTGTGCGGTCCAATGAGTGTTGAGGCTCGCGGAGGCTATCGTTATGTTCTCACCCTCACAGATGAATTGAGTAGATATGGGTATATCTATTTGATGAAACACAAGTCTGAGACCTTTGAAAGGTTCAAGGAATTTCAGAATGAGGTTGAGAATCAACGTGATAGAAAAATAAAGTTCTTACAATCAGATCGTGGGGGTGAATATTTAAGTCATGAATTTGGCACACACCTTAGGAGCTGTGGAATTGTTTCACAATTGACACCGCACGGAACACCTCAACGTAACGGTGTGTCCGAACGTCGAAATCGTACTCTGTTGGACATGGTGCGAGCTATGATGTCCCTCACCGATTTACCGCTATCTTTTTGGGGTTATGCTTTAGAGACTGCCGCATTCACTTTAAATAGGGCTCCGTCGAAATCCGTTGAGACGACTCCGTATGAACTTTGGTTTGGCAAGAAACCGAAGCTGTCGTTTCTAAAAGTTTGGGGTTGCGATGCTTATGTCAAGAAATTTCAACCTGAAAAGCTCGAACCCAAATCGGAAAAATGCGTCTTCATAGGATACCCAAAGGAAACGATTGGGTACACCTTCTACCACAGATCCGAAGCCAAAGTCTTTGTTGCCAAGAATGGATGCTTTCTGGAGAAAGAGTTTCTCTCGAAAGAAGTGAGTGGGAGGAAAGTAGAACTTGATGAGGTGACAGTCACCCCTCCCGAACCGGAGAGTAGCGCAGCGCAGGAAATTGTTCCTGAGGTGCCTGCACCGACAAGGGAGGAAGTTAATGATGATGATCATGAAGAAACAGATCAAGTTACTACTGAACTTCGAAGGTCCACGAGGGCACGTTCCGCACCAGAGTGGTACGGCAACCCTGTCCTGGAAATCATGTTGTTAGACAACGGTGAACCTTCAAACTATGAAGAAGCGATGGCGGGCCCGGATTCCAATAAATGGCTTGGAGCCATGAAATCTGAGATAGAATCCATGTATGAAAACAAAGTATGGACTTTGGTGGACTTGCCTGATGATAGGCACGCCATAGAAAACAAATGGATATTTAAGAAGAAGACAGATGGTAATGTGACCATCTATAAGGCTCGGCTTGTCGCTAAGGGTTATCGACAAGATCAAGGGATTGACTACGACGAGACTTTCTCTCCCGTAGCGATGCTGAAGTCAGTCAGAATCATGTTAGCTATTGCCGCATTCTATGATTATAAGATATGGCAAATGGACGTCAAAACAGCATTCCTTAACGGCTTCCTCAAGGAAGAGCTGTATATGATGCAACCGGAAGGTTTTGTCGATCCAGAGAACGCTAACAAGGTATGCAAGCTCCAACGCTCGATTTACGGGCTGGTGCAAGCATCTCGGAGTTGAAATATTCGCTTTAATGATGTGATCAAAGCGTTTGGCTTTATACAGACTTATGGAGAAGCCTGTATTTACAAGAAAGTGAGTGGGAGCTCTGTGGCATTTCTCATATTATATGTGGATGACATATTGCTGATGGGAAATGATATATAATTCTTGGAAAATGTAAAGGCCTACTTGAATATAAGTTTTTCAATGAAGGACCTTGGAGAAGCTGCTTACATATTAGGCATCAAAATCTATAGAGATAGATCAAGACGCCTCATTGGTCTTTCACAAAGTACATACCTTGACAAGATATTGAAAAGGTTCAATATGGATCAGTCCAAGAAGGGATTCTTGCCTGTTTTGCAAGGTATGAGATTGAGCAAGGCTCAGTCGCCAACCACGACAGAAGATAGAGAAAAGATGAGTGTCATTCCCTATGCCTCGGCCATAGGTTCTATCATGTATGCCATGCTGTGTACCAGACCTGATGTGAACCTTGCCATAAGTTTGGTAGGGAGGTACCAAAGTGATCCCGGTATGGAACACTGGACAGCGGTCAAGAACATCCTGAAGTACCTGAAAAGGACTAAGGATATGTTTCTCGTTTATGGAGGTGACGAAGAGCTAGTCGTAAAAGGTTACGTCGATGCTAGCTTCGACACAGATCTGGACGACTCCAAGTCACAAACCGGATACGTGTATATTTTGAATGGTGGAGCAGTCAGCTGGTGCAGTTGCAAGCAGAGCGTCATGGCAGCATCTACATGTGAAGCGGAGAACATAGCTGCTTCTGAAGCAGCACAGGAAGGAGTCTGGATGAAGGAGTTCATCACCGACCTAGGAGTCATTCCAAGTGCGTCAAGCCCGATGACTCTCTTCTGTGACAACACTGGTGCTATTGCTATTACCAAGGAGCCCAGGTTTCACAAGAAGACCAAGCACATCAAGCGTCGTTTCAACTCCATCCGGAATTATGTTCAGGATGGAGATATAGATATTTGTAAAGTGCATACGGATCTGAATGTTGCAGACCCGTTGACTAAACCTCTTCCACGGGCAAAACATGATCAACACCAGAACTCTATGGGTGTTCGATTCATCACAATGTAACTAGATTATTGACTCTAGTGCAAGTGGGAGACTGTTGGAAATATGCCCTAGAGGCAATAATAAAAGTATTATTATTATATTTCCTTGTTCATGACAATCGTCTATTATTCATGCTTGAATTGTATTGTACGGAAACAGCGATACATGTGTGAATACATAGACCACAATGAGTCCCTGGTAAGCCTCTAGTTACCAGTTCGTTGATCAACAGATGGTCACGGTTTCCTGACCATGGACATGGGATGTCAGTGATAACGGGATCACATCATTAGGAGAATGATGTGATGGACAAGACCCAATCCTGAGCATAGCACGAGACCGTATAGTTCGTAATGCATAAGCTTTTCGGTGTCAAGTATTTATTCCTTAGACCATGAGGTTGTACAACTCACGGATACCGTAGGAATACTTTGGGTGTGCCAAACGTCACAACGTAACTGGGTGGCTATAAAGGTACGCATCGGGTATCACCGAAAGTGTCTGTTGAGTTGGTACGAACCGAGACTGGGATGTTGTCACTCTGTATGACGGAGAGGTACCTCTGGGCCCACTCGGTAAGTCATCATCATAATGAGCTCAATGTGACTAAGTAGTTAGTCACGGGATGATGGATTACGGATCGAGTAAAGAGACTTGCCATGACGAGATTGAACAAGGTATCGGGAATACCGACGATCGAATCTCGGGCAAGTACCGTATCGATGGACAAAGGGAATAACATACGGGATTGAGTGAATCCTTGACACGGTGGTTCATCCGATGAAGATCATCGAGGAACACGTGGGAACCAACATGGGTATCTAGATCCCGCTGTTGGCTATTGACCGGAGAGTGGTCTCGGTCATGTCTACGTGTCTCCCGAACCCGTAGGGTCTACACACTTAAGGTTCGGTAACGCTAGGGTCGTAGAGATACATGCACGTGGAAACCCGAAAGTTGTTCGGAGTCCCGGATGAGATCCCGGACGTCACGAGGAGTTTCGGAATGGTCCGGAGGTAAAGAATGATATATAGGAAGTCCAGTTTCGGCCATCGGGTGATCTCCGGGGGTCACCGGGAGTGTCCCGGGACCACCGAAGGGGCCCCGGGGATCCACCGGGTGGGGCCACCCATCCCGGTGGGGCCCCTAGGCTGCGTGGGGGAAGTGGCCAGCCCCTGGTGGGCTGGCGCACCACATGGGCCCCCCTCCCCATGCGCCTAGGGTTGAAACCCTAGGGGGAGGGGCGCCCCCCTTGCCTTGGGGGGCAAGACTCCCCCCCAGGCCGCCGCCCCCCTGCAGATGCCATCTGCAGGGCATGGCGCACCCCCCTGCCCCCCTTTATATATGTGGGGAGGGAGATGGCGGCCGCACCCTTGCCCTGGCGCCTCTCCCCCTCCCGTCACACCTCCATACTCCCTCCGCAGGGCGCCGGCGAAGCCCTGCAGGATTCTCCACTGCATCCACCACCACGCCGTTGTGCTGCTGGATCTCTGACGACTTCTCCTCCCCCCTTGCTGGATCAAGAAGGAGGTGACGTTGCTGTACCGGACGTGTGTTGAACGCGGAGGTGCCATCCGTTCGGCGCTAGTTCATCGGTGACGAAGAACGCGAAGAGTACGACTACTTCATCCACGCTTCTTCGAAAGCTTCCGCACGCGATCTACATAACGGTATGTAGATGCACTCTTATTTGCTCGTTGCTAGATGTCTCCTTAGTTGGATCTTGGTGAAAGCGTAGAAATTTTTTGAATTCTGCTACGTTCCCCAACAATCCGGGAGTTGCACAACCTCATGGTCTAAGGAATAAATACTTGACACCGAAAAGCTTATGCATTACGAACTAAACGATCTCGTGCTATGCTCAGGATTGGGTCTTGTCCATCACATCATTCTCCTAATGATGTGATCCCGTTATCACCGACATCCTATGTCCATGGTCAGGAAATCGTGACCATCTGCTGATCAACGAGCTAGTAACTGGAGGCCTACCAGGGACTCATTGTGGTCTATATATTCACACATGTATCGCTGTTTCCGTACAATACAATTCAAGCATGAATAACAGACGATTATCATGAACAAGGAAATATAATAATAATACTTTTATTATTGCCTCTAGGGCATATTTCCAACACAGACTGCACGTAGTAGTAGGCTCCTCCGGTGTAGTAGGAGTCGTCGTAGGTGGCGTCTGGCTCCTGGGCTCCACCATCTGGTTGCATCATCCGAGAAGAAGGGACGGAAGGGGGAAAAGGGGGAGCAAAGCAACCGTGAGTACTCATCCAAAGTACTCGCAAGCAAGGATCTATACTACTTATGCAATGGTAACAATGATATGGGTAATATCGGTGGACTGAACTACAGCAAGCCAGAATAAGAGGGGGATAGCTAATCCAAACATAGACTACTCTTCTGGCAGCCTCCATCTTGCAGCAGTAGATGAGAGTAGAAGGTAAGTTCACCAGGTATCATCGAATAGCATAACCTACTCGGCGATCCTCCCGCACATCACCCTGTGACAGAGCAACCACCGAGTTATAACTGGAACTCATCTGGGTGTGTTTTATCAAGTGTCCGGTTCTAGTTGTCATGAGGTCGGAATACAACTCCGGGTCGTCCTTTTATCGAGGGACACGGCTATTCGAATAGATTAACTTCCCTGCAGGGGTGCAACACATAACCCAGCACGCTTGATCCCATTTGGCCGGACACACTTTCCGGGGTCATGCTCGGCCTCGGAAGATCAACACGTCGCAGCCCTACCTAAGCACAACAGAGAGGTCAGCACGCCGGTCTAAGTCCTAAGCACGCAGGGGTCCGGGCCCATCGCCCATTGCACACCTGCACGTTGCGTACACGGCCGGTGAGCAGACCTAGCAACCTCCATTACTAAGGAAGTTACGTTACGCGGCCCAACCCGGCGTGCGCCGCTCAGTCGCTGACGTCAAGAAGGCTTCGGCTGCTACCACGACGTCGAGTGCCCATAACTATTCCCACGTAGCTGGTTAGTGCGTATAGGCCAACGGCCAGACTCAGATCAAATATCCAAACTCGTTAAGCGTGTTATTATGAAAATACCACGGACAACGACTAGGGCCAGGCCACCTCTCGACTGGGTGTCTCAACCTGCCCTGTCGCTCCGCCACAAAGATCCACACAAAGGGCCGTCGGGAAAGTATGTCCTTTCAGCCCCCAATCCGTGAATCAACCGCGGGTACTCAACGAGCCGACCCGACTTTAGTCACAACATGTATCATGTATATGTGTATGTAGTATATACCCGTGATCACCCCCAAGTGATCACGGCCCGACAGAATAGCAGGGCAGACGGACAAGGGTGTAGGGCCACTGATGGAATACTAGCATCCTATACTAAGCATTTAGGATTGTAGGTAAAGTATCAACAGTGGTAGGAACAATGACAGGCTATGCAGCAGAATAGGAGTATCGAAAGCAGTAACATGCTACACTACTCTAATGCAAGCAGTAGAAAGAAGAATAGGCGATATCAGGTTGATCAAGGGGGGGCTTGCCTGGAAGCTCGGTAGCCAAGGTGGGGTCGTCAACATCGTAGTCGATCGGGGCAGCAGCAATGTCGGTCTCGTAGTCTACCGGAGAGAAGAGGGGGAAGAAACAGTGAATACAATGCAAACAGATGCATGACGATGCATGACATGACATGTAACGGTGCTAGGTGTGCCCTAACGCAGTATCGGGTGATACTGACGAAGGGGGGAAACATCCGGAAAAGTATTCCCGGTGTTTCGCGTTTTCGGGCGGATGAAACGAAGGGGGAAAGTTGTAGGTTCGGTATGCTAGGGACGTGTGGTTGACGAACGGTCTGCGTATTCGGATTCGTCTCGAAATTCTGAGAAACTTTCATATATAAAGTATTTTCATCCGAGTTATGGATTATTTTATATTATTTTTAAAAAAATTTAAAAAATTTTCTAATTTATTAATTTATTTTAATTCAAGATTATCCAGAACAGTGCCTCGTGACGTCGGCATGACGTAGAGGTGACGTCAGTGGTCAACGGTCCGCTGACGAGTGGGTCCAGTGGGACCCACCTGTCATAGTCTGAGACTAACTAATCAGGTTTAATTAGATTAATTAATTACTTATTAGGTTAATTACTGATTAGATTAATCTAAATATGATTAATTAACTTAATTGATTTGTTAATTAAGTAATTAATTAATGTAATTATTTATTTTTAATTTATTATTATTATTATTATTATTTTACAAATCGTTCTGGGCTCCGGCCCCACCTGGCAGTGGCCTAGGGGGCCTTTAGCGGGGCGGGTGCTTAGCGGGTGCTGGGCAGTGGATAACGGGCTCCGCCCATTTGGGCGCCCGCCCAGGCCAGCCGCGGGACGGGCTCGGTGAGCGGCGTCGGCGAGCCAGGCCGAGCCGCAGGGGCGAGCGAGGCGAGGGGGCTTGCTGTTGCGGGGCGAGGCCGCGACGGGGCGCCGGCCACGGCACGGCGAGGCCGGCCGCCAGAGCAGTGGCGAGGGAGTGGCGAGGCGCGGCCGCTGGCGTCGGTGGTGGTGGAGCGCACGGCAGAGGGAGAAGAACGCGGAGCGGCGACGGCTATGCGGGTGGGGATGCGCGCGCGATGGAGCAAGGAGGGAGGCGAGCGCGGCGCGTTGGCAGGCGGGGCGTAGGCCACGACGGTGACCGACGTCGGTGCGGCCAGGCAGGGAGGCGGCCCAGCTGGGTTCCTGCCCGCAGGAACGGCGAGGCCAGCCGCCTGTGAGGCGCGGCGGGGCAAGGCCCGGGGCGAGGCCGACGCGGCAAGAGGGCGACAGCGGTAGTGGCCTACGAGGCCAGTGGCGGAGGTGGGGGGCCTGTGGCCCAAGGCGGCGGCGAGCGTGACGGCGGAGGATGGCCACGGGCGGCGTTCCCGCAGCGGCAGCAGCAGCCTAGCAGCAGAGAAAGGGAGGGGTCGGCGAGGCAGCCGCTCCGGTGTTTTGCAGTGGGGCAGGCGCAGGGCGCAGGGACAGGGGAGGACAAAGCCTCACCGCGGGAGCATGGGGTCAAGGCAGTGGGGCGCGGGGTGGAGACGGTGACGACGTGCGTAGGGGGAGGCAGACCGACGAGGAGGCTCCGGCGTCGAGCGGTGGGGCGGCGTCGGGCGTCGTGGGCGCGAGGTCGATCCCGATCCAGATCGGATCGGGAGGGGTGATATTTTCCTGGGGGGAGTGGGTGTCGGTGGAGCTCAGGGCCTGAGGGGGAAGGTTATAGGCCAGGGGGGAAGTGGGCCTGCCTGACAGGCAACTGACTCGGCCGAGGCCCAGTAGGCCTGGGTGTTTCTTCTTTTCTTTCTTTTGTTTTAGTTTTGTTTGTTTTCCTTTTGTGTTATTCATTTCTCTTTTCTGTTTTATTTAGTTTAAAGCACTTAGGCAGTTTGTAAAATTATGTTTTCTTTACTATAATTATCATAGCAATATTGGTCACACACCGAACATTTTTATTTAACATTTTGAAAACTTTTATTATTTGCCACATTTTGAATTTTAATTTTAATCGGTTTCGAACTAACGTGAGATTAGCAACATTAATTGAAGTGACGTGGCATCATTAGCAAAGTTTTACTGTAGCCAAATTATCCAGGCGTTACAATTCTCCTCCACTACAAGAAATCTCGTCCCGAGATTTAGGAGGTAGAAGGAAACAATGCGGGGTATTCTTCACGAAGACGATCCTCATGTTCCCAAGTGGCTTTGTCTTCAGAGTGATGCGACCACTGGACTTTGAGGAACTTGACCGCCTTCTGACGTGTGCGACGCTCAGCTTGGTCGAGAATGCGGACCGAATGCTCTTTATAGGAGAGGTCTTGTTGCAACTCGAGCACTTCGTAGTCTACTGCTCGAACTGGGTCCTTGAAGCAACGGCGGAGTTGAGATACGTGGAACACATCGTGAACCTGAGAAAGGTTCTGTGGCAGCCCCAGTTGATATGCCACCTTTCCACGCCTTTCAAGAATAGTGAATGGACCAATATAGCGAGGAGCTAATTTGCCCTTGATCCCGAAGGGGTGAGCACCCTTCATTGGTGTAACTCGAAGATAAGCCTTTTCGCCAGGTTGATAGACCATGTCTTGATGATGACAGTCATACTGACTTTTCTGACGTGACTGAGCAGTCTTTAGATTCTCGCGAACGACACGGACTTGCTCTTCCGCGTGTTGAATAATATCCGGACCGAGGAGTGAACGTTCCCCAGTTTCTGACCAGTTCAGAGGGGTTCGGCACTTTCGTCCATATAACACTTCGAAGGGAGCCATCTTCAGACTAGCTTGATAGCTATTATTATAAGAGAACTCAGCATACGGGAGAGATTCCTCCCATTTCTTGCCGAATGAAATTACACAAGCTCGAAGCATGTCTTCGAGAACTTGGTTGACGCGTTCAACTTGCCCTTGCGACTAACGATGAAAGGCAGTACTGAATGACAGATGTGTTCCCATAGCTTCTTGGAAACTTGCCCAGAATCTTGAAGTGAATAAACTACACGGTCTGAACTGATAACCAGTGGAATACTGTGAAGTGAAACAATTCTGGTCATGTAGAGAGTTGCCAGCTGACTAGCAGTAATCGTTTCTTTGACAGCCAGAAAATGTGCAACCTTAGAAAGCCGGTCAATGACGACAAGAATGGCATCATTACCTCTCTGCGATTTAGGAAATCCAGTGACGAAGTCCATTTCAACATGGTCCCATTTCCATTCAGGAATAGAGATAGGTTGCAAAGTTCCAGCAGGCCTTTGATGTTCAGCTTTGATACGACGGCAAACGTCACACTCAGCAACATAACGAGCAATGTCTTGCTTCATATTAGACCACCAGAATCTTTGACGAATGTCTTGGTACATCTTGGTACTACCAGGATGAATAGACAGAAGCGTATCATGAGCTTCTTTCATAACCTTTGGAGTCATATCCAGGTTTTTCTTCGAACATGGTACCACTAAGCGGCCTCTGAAGTATAAGGCACCATCATCGGCAATAGTGAAAAATGAGGGCTTTCCCCTTTTGAGATAGCGTTTAATCTTCTTGACTTTAGAGTCATAAAGTTGAATAGTCTTGATACCGCCCACAAGATCTGGTTCGACAGCCAGGGTATTTAGAGAACCCTGAGGAACAACACAAAGATTCATCTGGCGGGACTCTAAGGGAGGGGGAGCGACTGCCCCAGGAGGAACAATATGGAGGTTCAGCTTTCTGAATTCTTCAACAAGCGAGGGCTGAACCTTGTGAACCTGGAGGTGGTTGCAATATGACTTGCGGCTTAAAGCATCAGCCATCACATTAGCCTTGCCCGGGGTATAGGAAATACCCAAGTCAAAATCTGCTACGGTCTCCATCCATCTCTGCTGACGGAGGTTCAGGTCTGGTTGAGTAAACAAGTACTTCAGACTTTGGTGGTCGGTGAATATCTCGCAACGATTACCGAGAAGGTAATGTCGCCACTGTTTTAGAGCATGTATGACAGCAGCAAGCTCAAGGTCGTGAACTGGGTAGTTCTCTTCATGAGGACGCAATTGACGAGAGGCATAAGCAATTACTCTGCGCTCTTGCATTAGGACACAGCCTAATCCTTGACGAGAAGCGTCGCAGTAAATGACGAAGTCCTTCTTAGTATCAGGTGGAGCAAGCACTGGAGCAGAAGTCAGCTTGTCCTTGAGTGCCTGAAAACTTTCCTGGCATTTGTCTGTCCACTCAAACTTAACACCTTTGTGAAGTAAACCAGTTAGAGGCTTGGCGATCTTGGAGAAGTTCTCGATGAATCGACGGCAATAGCTGGCGAGACCGAGAAAACTTCTGACTTGCTTGACATTCTTCGGAGGAGTCCAATCGAGAATGGCCTGAACTCATTCAGGGTTGATGGCAATACCATCCTTGGAGATGACATGCCCGAGATAGGTTACTTCAGGAAGCCAGAATTCGCACTTGGAAAATTTAGCATACAATTGATGCTCTTGAAGCTTTTCTAGTACAAGGCGAAGATGTTCAACACGTTCTTCCTTATTCTTGGAAAATATAAGGATATCATCCAGATATACCACGACGAATTTGTCGAGGTATTCCATGAATATGTAATTCATCAGGCGAGAGAATGTAGCTGGAGCATTGGTCAAGCCGAATGACATGACAGTGTACTCGAATGAACCATATCGAGTCACGAAGGCGGTCTTTGGAATATCCTCTTCACGAACACGGATCTGGTGGTAACCCAACCTCAAGTCGAGTTTAGAGAAAACTGATGAACCAGCCAGTTGATCATACAGATCAGTGATCCGAGGAAGCGGATATTTGTTCTGAATAGTTGCTTGGTTGATAGGATGGTAATCTTGGACCAATCGGTTTGTCCCATCCTTCTTCTTGACAAAGAGGGAAGGTGCTCCCCAAGGAGAGCAACTCGGGCAAATGAAACCACTAGCAAGAGATTTGTCGATTTTCTCCTTAAGCTCAATGAGTTCATGAGGCGGCATCTTGTAGGGTCGTTTGGCTATAGGAGTGGTGCCTGGTTTCAAGTCGATGATGAACTCGACAGCTCTAGCAGGGGGAATCCCTGGAAGTTCCTCAGGAAAGACGTCCTGGAACTCGCATACGATAGGAATGTTTTCGATGCCCTCGAGTGGTGAAGCGTTCAATGCATTCAATGCATAAAGACGTGCTTCAACATTTTGAACCAGACAAGCTTGATAGCTTACTATCTCATTGGAAGGGTGTAACAGATGGACTGTCTTGGTGGCGCAAACTATAGAAGCGGTATGGGCTTTTAGCCAATCCATTCCCAGAATGAGGTCGATGTTGGACGACTTCAGGATAATGGGAGAGGCATAGAACTCTAACCCTTCAATTTCAACGGGAACATCGTGACAACCCATAGAGGTTTGACATTGGCCGACAGGGTTTTTTACCACTACCGAAGTGTTCATTTCCTCACATCTAATGTCGTGCTTATATGCAAAATCTTCTGACATGAATGAATGCGATGCTCCTGAATCAAATAAAACAGATGCAGGTACTGAATTAACAAGGAGAGTACCCATCATAGTAGAAGGTTGGTCTTGAGCTTCATTGAGATCAACGTGATTGGCCTGAGCACGACCATAAGGCTTGGCATTGTTGTTTCGGGGCTGATTGTTCCCACGACCAGCTGTAGGCAGTGCAAGCTGGTTCTGATTCTGGAAGCAATTCCTGGCAAGGTGCCCTGGCTGACCACACTTGTAGCATAGACCATCATTGGGGGCAGAAGAAGGAGCTGGGAGTGGTGCAACTGGAAGTCTTGGCTGCCTAGGTGGTGGAGGCAGACGAGGTGCAACATAGGACTGCCTTGGAGCAGGTGCAGCTGGACAGTACACATTGTTGGGAATCCAGACCCTACGCTTTTGTGAGGGAGGGCCCAAGGACGAGCCCGGTTCACGGTTGTGCTTGAGAGTGCTCTGGTGTTCCTGTAGACCAGTTTCAACCTAGATGGCTTTGTTCACCAAGGTGGCGAAATCTCCAAAGTCATGCACAAGGAGTGCGAGCTTGATGTCAGCATGAAGTCCGTCTCGGAACTTTTCCTGTCTACGAGCATCAGTGGCAATGTCTTCTTCAGCATAGCGGGATAAGTCCAGAAACTCCCGCTGATAAGCATCCACGGTCTTGTTGCCCTGGGTGAGGTTGCGGAACTCACGCTTCTTCCTATCCATGATTCCCTGAGGAATGAAGCGGGCACGGAAGGCAGCTTGGTATTCCGGCAAAGTGATGATTGTTCCAGCAGGCAGTGTACGCCTGTGGCTGTCCCACCATTGAGCAGCGGGACCCTTCAGATAGTATGCCGCAAAGGTGACATAGTTGGCAGCGGCAGCTCCAGCAGACTCCGGTTCAAAGGCAATGTCACAGAGCCAGTCATCAGCATCAAGAGGCTGAGTTGAGCTGCGGTAGATGGATGGGTTAAGGCGAGCAAAGCCATTAAGTGTCACTGCGCCATGCTATTGATCCATGTTGGGACGAGGGAACTGAGCCATGACAGTCTCCATGAACTGGCGGTTCAGCTCAAACTGTTGGATCATACCGGTCATGTATTCGGGCAGTAGTGGGGCGTTGCCACCACGACCACGGCCAGCTGGTCTAACCATCCTGCTAGTATATAACAGGGGTAGTTCAGCATTGAGAAATTTGCAAACACAAGAATCATTCATGAATGAAACATGCATAATGAAAGGAGCACGTAAAATACCACATAGTAGTCGGCATATATTACAAAAGGGGTGCATGCATAGAGTTCAGTACACAGAGTTCAGTACATAAACTAAGGACAACATAGGCGGCACGCAGGCTCGCGACGAATGCATCTAGTACTAATAAGCAAGACTACATCAGTCCTAGGCGGAACTGTGGAGGTAGAGGTAGTCTGACAACTGTCAGTGCTGCAACGAAAAGTCCTCCACGCTAGCAACCTGAGGGCCCTGGATACTCTGGTGTAGAACCCGACGTCTAGGTGGCAACAGAGGACCAAGTGCGGGAGTGTCGCCTCCCACATCTGGCCAACCGACAGCAGGAGGCATCACGGTCCTAGCTGGGTAGATCACAGTAGGCGGCAGCTGTCTAAATAGGACAAAGGGGTGCAACAGCGTCAAGGCGCGGTACAGGTGCTGACGGGTGGTGTACAACTCGTGGCGAAGAGCTCGGTTAGCTCGATCCAGCCCATCAGCATGCAGAACAAGGTTCTGATGATGGAAGGGCTCCCGGGTGGCGGTGGAGTAGGCAGCAGTGTAGTATCCCTCCGCTCCATCATCGGAGGCGATAGCAACGTTCCTGAAAGGGGAAGTGTCCAACGCTCGATACTCTCCACGAAGGCGTGTCAGAGCAGCGTAAGCAGCATCGTGAACTGCCATATCGATGGTCACTCCAACACCATGAGCGGTGTGCAGCACAGTAGAGGAGTTATCTGCACGCGAGTAGAGGCGGACGATGGCACGATACTGCTCCTAGTTAAAGTCCTGGTACTGCTCGTACACGGTATACTCAGGATGCCAGCCATAACCTAGATAGGTCATCATCTCAGCTAGCACAGTAGGTGATCCCGAGGCACCAAGGGCCTACGTGTGGCGCACGACCTGCCTCGTGGGTTCCATCCGAAAACAAAGATGTTTCAAAGGAGTCAAATGATAGTGTGGGGATTATGCAAAATACTATTCTAAGCAATAACTACGGCTTATCCAACTTTGGGGTGAGGGGTCTCGGGGATCCTAATGTTAGAGTTAGTAAAATCGTTTTACCCGAAATAGGAGAGTGTTCAGAATCCCGGAGTATAGATCGAGGAGTAAAAGAATCTAGTACCACCCAAATGGCGACGTGGGCCCGTAAGCCACACAGCCATGTTAGTAAAAGTTTTGCAATGTCTAGACACGACTTCGACCAAGGAGTGTGGAAGGGGGATTCCTACAGGCAGTCGGCTCTGATACCAACTTGTGACGCCCCCGATTTGTCCGTACACTAATCATGCACGCAAATGTGTCTGGCCAAGATCAGGGACTCACTGGTAGATATCACAACACAACTCTAAAAATAAAATAAGTCATACAAGCTTCATATTACAAGCCAGGGGCCTCGAGGGCTCGAATACAAGTGCTCGATCATAGACAAGTCAGCGCAAACAACAAATATCTGAGTACAGACATAAAGTTAAACAAGGTGCCATAAGATGGCTAGCACAAACTGGGATATAGATCGAAAGAGGAGCAGGCCTCATGCTTGGGTCCTCCTAAACTACTCCTGGCCGTCGTCGGCAGACGGCACGTAGTAGTAGGCGCCTCTGGTGTAGTAGGAGTCGTCGTAGGTGGCGTCTGGCTCCTGGGCTCCACCATCTGGTTGCATCATCCGAGAAGAAGGGACGGAAGGGGGAAAAGGGGGAGCAAAGCAACCGTGAGTACTGATGGCTTCTCGCCCCTCGTTGGTTACCCCAAGTGGAAGGTTTGAGATGCACTGTAGCGGAAGTTTTCCTTTGGCAAAGATACCAAGGATCGATTTCCCCTGAGACTCCCAGTTTCAAAAAGAAGGTGTCAACTGCTAACGGCGCCAGATATTAGCAATCAACGTGGACCTGCACACAGATACAAATAACTTTGCTCCCAACGAGTACAGAGAGGTTGTCAATCCCTCCGGCCTTGTCGTTTACAAAGGATCAAACGCAAGTGATAATAGTGATAGGTATAATTGCAAATAGTAAGTAAAAGCGTAAAGTAAATAGCGGATGTGATCAGTGATGGTAATATGGACCGGGGTCCCATGATGTTCACTAGTGATGTCTCTCTCCCAAAAGACGATAAAATAGCTATGTGAGGTAAACGAATTACAGCTGGGCAATTGACAGAATCATGTGCGCAAACCAATGCTAACTATGTTACAAGAAAGGTAGAGGTTCAAAGCATGGGCGGTACGCCAAGGTAAGTAGACCGAAATCCATCTGCATCTACTACTAATCATCCACCTTGAGATATCTATCCAGAACATCTCGCTGGTATTAAGTTGCGAGTCCCACCCATAGTGTAAACTCAAAGCAACAGACAACTGCATTAAAAGAACTTTGCGTAAAGTAAACAATCCTTGCACCCGCGGGCACAAGCACCGTTGTTTTCCCCCTTGTGGCAACAACACATCCCCTAGACTCATGTTTCTGTCACTCAAGCTAGTCATCGAGGGGCATGAACCCACAATCGAGCATAGCGTTCCCTCTTGGTGTCACTACCTACTACTTTGCCAAAGCAATAAATAGCAACAGAGAACATGCAAGAATTACTTACGAACATAAATATAAAAGAGGTGAATCAAATATATTACTCAAACACAATCTGAACATAATCTCACAATCCATCGGATCCCAACAAACTCATCATAGCAACAGCATAAGGATTACATATGTGCCTCGATCATGTAGGGCAGCTCACGAGGTCTAATTAGTGAAGCACAAGAAGGGGAGGAGAACATCACATAGCTACTGGTCATGGACCCATGGTCCAAGGGAGACTACTCACAACTCATCCGGGAGGCGTCCATGGTGGTGGAGAGGCTCTCGGTGGTGATCCTCCCCTCCGACAGGGTGCCGGGAAGAGTTCTCCTGGTGCTCCCGATCTTGGAAGCGCGGCGGCGGCGGAACAGAGATGAGATCGCAAAAAAGGGTTCCCGTCTCGAGGGTTTCGGGGCGCGTGTTAAATATATGCCAAAGGGGGCATCAGCGGAGGCCTGGGGGGCCCAGGCGCCCCCCCCGGCGCAGCCAGGAGGGGGGCCGCGCCACCAGGGCGCCTGGAGCCCTGGTGGCCCCCCTCTGGCTCTACTTTGGCTGCCGGGAAGCTTCTGGAACGCTGATTTTTTATATAATTTTTCCGGGATTTTTCTGGCAGTTTACGTGATGGGAAAACCTGAAATACAAAAACAGCAGAAAACAGAAACTGGCACTGGGGTGCACTGAGTTAATAGGTTAGTCCAAATATGATCAAAAGTGTATGGAAGTGTATAAATATCATAGCAATATCACCCAAAAGAGGCATGGAGCAAGCAGAAATTATAGATACGTTTTGGACGTATCAACATCCCCAAGCTTAATTCCTGCTCGTCCTCGAGTAGGTAAATGATAATAAGAATAATTTCTGTGGTGACATGCTATTAACCATATAAGGATTTTTCATAGTCATATGACAAAAGCTTACTGAGACAATGAATCTGTAGTAATTAAGTTGCCTCATGAGAAAATCACAAAGAACTGAAAGTTTTACAATATGATACTGAAACATCAAATAGATTTGTAATGAGCATGGTGTGCAAATATGATAAAGTGATATCTCGCTTGCCCCCTTTAGTGAAGCAAAACATAAATGCAGGGGCACCTCCAAGGTTTAAGTGATGACTAGATACAATGATTTCAGAATAAATGATATCACAATCATGCAAAAGACAATGCTACTTTGGGACAATGCACATTACACTCAGAATGACAATCATGCTCTCAGTAGTTGGTGCTTTTAAAAGAAGGTGGAGACTCTCGAACCGTGGCTTTTGTTGGCAAGGTTGGAAACCCATGGTCGGAAACAAAGACAAAGCATGTACCAGAGCTCTTGGTTTTAAAAACAGAGGTAATAATTATTTTTTAGATTATGCATGTTTCGTCAACGAATGCTAGCAGACAACTCAATTACTTCTCGAGCTGGACAAGTTTCGAGGAACGGCTCCCGAATGAGGACGATCACATCCTCTTAATCTCCTTTGTTTATCACTGCCAAAGTTTTCTAATTTCTCATGAACAAAACGTGAAGGAGGGTTTGTTTGTTATATTAATTTTGAGCCGGGCGCACTCAATGCGAGTTCCTTCTCATATTATGGGTTTGCACATTAGACATGCAATCCCGGGGTGAATCTTGTCCAACTTAAAAAGATCATGAATTAACTACTACTTCCTCATGAACTTAAAACAGAGGCACAAAACAGAGATGCATTTTTTGAATAATTTCGAGATGGTACATGAAAGTCTTCGTTAGGAATGGCAGGTAAATACCATGTATAGGAAGGTATGGTGGACTCATATGGCATAACTGGTTTAAAAGAATTTGGATGCACAAGCAGTCAGTCCGCTTAGTACAGGTGGAGGTTAGCAAAAGACTGGGAGCGACCAACTAAAAGAGCAATGACGGTCATAATCATGCAGAGCGACAAAGCAACATTGAATCAGGCATGGTAGTTATATCGCTACTCAGAAACAAAAGATCATCAAGGCTTGACAGACTTTCTTTACAGTCTTAAATATGCGTGATCATACGCCAAGTCAATCAACATAAATTCTTCAAGGAAGATATTACTAAAACATACCACATCATAGGCAAACAAATCATGTTGGTACTCGAATAACACATTGGGAACCCCCCAGCTATTTGAGACTAACCATAAGAAAACATGAACTACTAAGCACCATTATGCACGCAACATTTTTATCATAGACATATCAACCAATGCAACAGAAGCAAACTCTCTTAATAAGATAAGCATGATAAATAAAGAGAGTTCAAGCAACCAACTAAACAGAAGCTCTTTAAAAAGATAAGCATGAAAACTAAGAGCTAAGCATGACAGTAGCTATTGAAAGACAAAGAACATACACAGCAAAGATAAACATGAAAATTCTATGTTGTGTTCTAGGTTGAAGTGGAGCGTGTTTCTCTCCCACACAAAGAAAGCTGAGTTCCGACTCGTTATGAAAAGCTAAAGAAAACTAAAAAGGAAACTAAAAGCAAGACGCTCCAAGCATAGCACATAACACATGAAGTGATAAAAATATAGTGGAACGAAAGACGAACTGATAATTGTTGATGGAGAAGGGGATGCACGGGGGCATCCCCAAGCTTAGACGCTTGAGTCTCCTTGAATATTTCTTGGGGGTGCATGGGGGCATCCCCAAGCTTGAGCGTTTGACACTCCTGAATCTTTTTATCATCTTCCCTCGCACACTTGAAAACTCCCTTCATACATAACTCATCATAATCTGATTAGCGAGGTTAGTACCCATAATAAAATAATTGTTCCTTGCTGGAAATAAGGATATTCTTGAAGGTCTACTGTTTCTCAAGATTGCCAAAAGGTTTTTGCAAAGAAAAAGCAAGCTCAAGGTTTGCAAAATGAAGGAAAGGCAAAACAGGACAGAATCTGTGAAAAACAGAACAGCAGGTAGTAAATGATTTTTTCGGGGCACTTCTGCAACTCTAATAAAAAAACTCAGAACAGACGCACGAAAGACAATTGTATAGAGCATGCTGCCGAAAAAATTCAGACCGGAAAGATGATGTGGTGATTTTATACGAATTTTTCTATCCAAGGACAGAATCTGTTTCCTGGACAGCACGTCACAACTTTTGAACTTTCTTGCAATCAGAGGCTACACTTGGCACAAAGTTGAAAAGTAAAGATACAATGATGATGCTACTGTAGTAACAACATCAAGACACAACAAAAGCAAAATAAAATTTTATTCATGTGGGCTGCCTCCCAAAAGCGCTTTCTTTTATGCCTTTAAGCTAGGCATAATGCAAAGAGATCAAGTTTTATCAAGAGTAACAGAATAGCTTGCCCGTATAAGGGACTCAAAAGGTAACTTAATCTTCTTTCTAGGGAAGTGTTCCATACCTTTCTTGAGAGGAAATTGGAATCTTATATTCCCCTCTTTCATGTCAATGATAGCACCAACGGTGCGAAGAAAAGGACGTCCCAAAATAATTGGACAAGAAGGTTCACATTCAATATCCATAATAGTAAAATCAACGGGAACGTAATTGTCATTGACAATGATAAGAACATCGTCGATCCTCCCCAAAGGTTTCTTTATGGAAGAATCAACGAGACGAACACCAAAAGAACAAGAATCAAAGGTTTCAATTTAAGCATATCATATATTCTTTTGGGCATAACAGAGGTACTAGCACCAACATCACATAAAGCATAGCAAGAGAAGTTATTCAACTTAATTTTAATCATAGTATCCCAACCATCTTCTAGCTTTCTAGGTATGGAGGCTTCTACTCTAAGTTTCTCCTCCCTAGCTTTGATGAGAGCATTAGTGATATGCTCTATGAAGGCAATGTTAAGTGTGCTAGTGCGGGGATCTCTAGACATCTTGTGAAGGAAATCAATAACTTCGGTAAGAGTGCAATTGTCAAAATAAAGGTCACTACCATCAAGTAAGGTGGTAGTGGTGTCCTTTAGGTTCACTTGTTTGGTAGTTTCTATGGTCATAGCATCACCATTAATAGGTCCAATGGGACCAGGAGTGCATTGGGTGCTAAGAGTTTGGATATCCTCAACAACTTGGATAGTAGCAACAGTGTGGTGGGTAGGAAGGTTCTTAATTCTATCTTCTTCCTCCCTTTCTCTAGCCCATCTCTCTTTAAGTTTAGCCAACATCCTAATGTTTTCATTAATTTGCACTTGAATAGCATTCATAGGAGTGACCTTCCTCTCCTCAAGAGGAGAAGTTCTAATTTTAAGCAATTCTACCTCATGGGCTAAATTGTCTACCTTCGAAGAGAGATCATCTAGTTTGTTTAGTTTCTCTTCTACACTCTTATTAAAAGCTTTTTGGGTAGTGATGAAATCTTTAAGCATAATCTCTAGTTCAGTTGAAAGTGCAACTAATCCCCGGGTGGTTTTGGTAATTAATAACAACATATATATCATTGAACTAATATTTACTTGAGAATCATTTCAGAGAAGTTCGATGATATGGGTATGGAAATGTCTGAAGAAGTGGACCCCTCAAAATGCTAAGACAAGCATTGGCAAAAGCTCAAGACTCTATTTTTGGTTTAGTGTTCAAAGATCACATTGAGTCCATAGGAAAAGCCAATACTGTTAAAAGGGGATGAGGTTGTGTTAATGATCTGGTTGCTCAAGTGCTTGGTGATTTAGCTCCCTCAACTATCAGCACTCTTCACTACTTAACACACTCATAAGTAATCTCGGACAAACCGATTCTGCAAACTCAGTCCCACCGAGATGAACCACCTCAGTTATTCTTCCAAACCCTAATTTCTCGGTCCATCCGATTTTGAGTTTCGGTCTCACCGAAACTGGACTGCCAACCTTCTGTAACCAATTGACATCACTTCGGAATATCCGAGTTGTTAATTTCGGTCCCACCGAGAATGGCAAGCTCCTACCTTTGACTCACTTCGGACACACCGAGATGGTATTTTCGGTCCCACCGAAAATCCCAACGTTCACTATATTTGAACTTTCGGTCTGACCGAGTTTTCACTTCGGTCTCACCGAGATGGCTCAAATATGTGTGTAACGGTTGGATTTTGTGTGGAGGCTATATATACCCCTCCACCCCCTCTTCATTCGTGGAGAGAGCCATCAGAAAGTCTACCACTCCTACCATACACTTTCTGAGAAGAGAACCACCTACCCTTGTGTTGAGATCAAGTCATTCCATTCCTACCATATGAAACTTGATTTCTAGCCTTCCCAAGTTGCTTTCCACTCAATCCTTTCTTCCACCACAGCCATATCAGTGAGGAGAGTTGAGTGTTGGGGAGATTATCATTTGAAGCACAAAAGCAAGGAGTTCATCATCATCAACAACATCTATTACCTTTTGGAGGGTGGTGCCTCCTAGATTGGTTAGGTGTCGCTTGGGAGCCTCTGTCATTGAGATGTGGAGTTGAACCAAGAAGTTTGTAAGGGCAAGGAGATCGCCTACTTCGTGAAGATCTACCCCGAGTAAGGCTAGTCCTCCGTGGGCGTAGGCCATGATGGAATAGACAAGGTTGCTTCTTCGTGGACCCTTCGTGGGTGGAGCCCTCCGTGGACTCGCGCAGCCGTTACCCTCCGTGGGTTGAAGTCTCCATCAACGTGGATGTACGATAGCACCACCTATCGGAACCACGACAAAAATCTCCGTGTCTCCAAACTGCGTTTGATCTTCTCCACCTCTCTTTACTACATGTGCAATTTACTTTCCGCTGCTTATACTCTAGAATTGCATGTGTAGGGTGATACTTGAATTGATCTTAATTGTCAAACTGCCAAAAACATTGCATGATCAAAAGGCAGATTTTTTATATTGTCAAGTAGTCTAATCACCCCCCCCCCTCTAGACATACTTTCGATCCTACAAGTGGTATCAGAGCTTTGGTCTCCATTGTTTTGGTTTCCATTGCATTGGACTCCATAAGCTTGGTTTCACAACCTAGGAGAGTATGGCGTCTAGTGAGGGTAATTATCGTAGAGGTCCTTACTTTGATGGTACAAATTTTGCTAGTTGGAAGCATAAAATGAAAATGCATATTCTTGGTCATAACCCAGCCGCATGGGGCCTTATCTGTGTTGGTATGCAAGGTGATTTCTTCGAAGAAGGAAAAGTTCCGGATCGCGAAGCTACACCGGAAGAGTTGCGGATGTTGCAAAACAATGCTCAAGCTTGTGACATTCTCTTCAATGCTTTGTGTCCCGAGGAGTTCAACAAAATCAGCCGTCTTGAGAATGCTAAAGAGATTTGGGATACTTTGGTTGAAATGCACGAAGGTACTGAATCTGTGAAGGAATCAAAGCTAGATATTCTTCAAGGTCAACTTGACAAGTTCAAGATGAAGGATGGTGAAGGAGTCGCTGAAATGTACTCTAGGCTTGCTCTCATCACAAATGAGATTGCCGGCTTAGGAAGCGAAGAAATGACCGACCGATTCATCATTAAGAAGATTCTCAGAGCCTTGGATGGAAAGTATGACACCGTGTGCACTTTGATCCAAATGATGCCAAACTACAAGACTCTCAAGCCAACTGAAGTCATTGGAAGAATTGTTGCTCATGAGATGACACTTAAGGATAAGGAAGAGCTTCACAATAAGTCAAGTGGTGCTTACAAAGCTACAAGTGATGCTCCTACTACCTCAAGTGACAAGCTAATTTCCAATGAAGAGATAAGCCTAATGGTCAAGAACTTCAACAAGTTCTACAAGAATAGAGGCAAAGAAAGAAGCTCAAAGTCTAGATCATATGACGAAAAGAGATCTTCTAGTCGTGATCGAAACTGCTACAACTGTGGAAGACCCGGACACTTCTCAAATGAGTGTACGGCTCCCCACAAGAGAAGAGAAGAATCTCCAAGAAGAAGAGCAAGAGATGAGTCACCTCGGAGAGAGAGAAGGAGTAGAGATGATCGTTATGAACGAAGACCCTCTCGGAGAAGCAAGGATTCGGAGAGGAAAGACAAGTCATCAAGGAGCTACACAAGAAGAAGACATCAAGCTCATGTAGGTGAATGGGTCTCCGGCTCCGACTCCGACAATCAATCCGATGGAAGCTATCACTCCGACTCCGACTATAGTCAAGATGAAGGTGTTGCCGGACTTGCACTCGTATCCTCCAACTCCAACTCCTATGACTTATTTGATTCACCAAATGAGGGAATTGGAAGATGCTTCATGGCTAAAGGCCCCAAGGTATCACACCCTGAATTCATTGACTTTGATAGTGATGAGGATGACTTGCTTGGTGAAGATGAGCTCTTGCATGATAAATCTAGTGAGCTTAGTAATGATGAAAATGCTAGTAGTCTTTATAGTCGAGAAGAGTCGAATGACAATGCTATGAAGGAGATTGAGCGTCTAACTAAAGAACTAAACACTCTTAAGTTAGCTCATGAAACAACTCAAGAAGATCATAGAGAGCTCCTAAGATCTCATGAGAAGCTACGCTTCGAGAAGCTCACTCTAGAGCAAGAACATGAGTTTCTAAAATCGATCAATGATGATCTTCGAAAGAAGAGTTCTTCATATCTTGCCAAACGACTTCTCTTGTCTAATTTCTTGCCACCTATTAAGACTAAGCATGACAAGCATAAGAAAAATTCTTCCTCTAGTAGTAACAATAACAATGTTAAATCCAATATTGTTGCTTCTAGTAGTTCTCTTGATTCCACTAACAATGTTTCAAGCCAAGTTACACTTGAGCAAGAAAATAGCTTATTGAAGGAAATCATAGAGAAAGGTGTCTACAAGAGTCTTGCCGGAAGCAAGAACTTTGAGGAGATTGTTCGCAAACAAGGAAGACACCGGAAGAATCAAGGGATTGGTTTTGAGCGAAAGTTCAACGCCGAAGGAGTTGAGTGGGAAGAAGGTCAATACCCTACTCCACAGTTTGTTTCACAAAAGGAGAAGTATGATCCTACTTCTTCCAATGTGGAACAAGCTCAAGATGATCTTCCACCACAAGACCACAAGCTAAAGGCCAAGGACAAGCTTCAAGAGGAGATTGATGCATTCATTGAAGCACCTCAAGCCATGGTCAAGTGGGTTCCCAAGGACACATCAAGTTCTACTTCGTCAAGCTCAACTACAACACCAAGGATTCCCATCAAGATGATGTGGATCCCAAAGAAGAAGAACTAGAAGGTTCTTGAGGGTGACTCCGCCAACATACTTCACTCATATTCTTTTTGGCAAGAACTTGTGCAATCAACTTCCACATCATGCACTAGTTCATGGAGTCACAAACCCTCTTGTTGGTAAGTCAAGGGACAAGGTAATCATTGCTTTCATGGACATCATCTTTTGTGAACTTCAATCTATGTCTATGGATATCCTTGTTTGTTCCTTGTGGGACTAACCCATGTAGGTATTGAAAGTGCCCCAATCCAAAGGATAGCTCCCAACTCTTGATGATCTACATCAACATTGAGCATCCACATCTTCAACATCTACATGAAGTCTTCTACGACAACCCAAGGTTAGTTTGACCCTTTAAAAGGGGTTCTCACATCTAGGGGGAGCTTTGCTCTAAAAATTGAGCTAAAGCATCTCCAAATGATGTGAACACATAAATGCTTTATGTAAAAGTGGTAACCCCACTTGTGCTTAAACGATGAGTATGACCTATGATCAAATGTTCTCATTTGGCTCCTAAGTCAATATACTCATATATAGATGACCTAGTCATCGACAAATTGTGTGCTAGTAGCTAGAGTGTTGGTTGTGCATGTTTGACACATATTTCAGTTGCTATCTTATTGTGTGAGCATGTTGAATGCATGATTTTATCCATTCAAGGACATCCATTTGTTGTTTTGATTGTTTTGATTTTTCTGGCCAAATGGATGGACAAGAATGCTTAAGCACCTTCCCTAGCTATCTATGCTTTCTTGTCTCAAATTCTATTCATGCTCATATCACAACTTTGAACAAGTCTTTTTCGGACTCTCCGAGTGAGGAGCACTCGGAGCCACCGATTCGTCTAAGGCTGACTTCCAAAACCTTCTAAGTCCATTTCGGTCTGACCGGCTTCTCAATCTCGGTCCAACCGAAACGCTTAGACTGATCTAGGTTTCATCTCGGTGAAACCGAGTTCAAAATCTCGGTCTGACCGATATGCGTAACTGCACAGCAGTTATACATCTCGGTGACACCGAGTTTTTCAACTCGGTCCCACCGACAGCATGGGGTTATATATACCTGAGGGCTGCGCGCGATTTAACTCTTCAAACCGTTCGCCCTCAAGTCCCCTGCTGCCGTCGCCCTGGTCTACGGATCATCGCCGTCGTCGCCTGTGCGCCCTCGCCGCAGGTCTCCGCCGCCGTCAACGGTAATTCTCTCCGCACCGTTGTCGCCGTAGAGGGACTCCACCAAGTTAGGGTGAGTCCCGATCCCTTTCGTGCTCCCCATCCGATTCTTGCACGATAGGCTTGCCATGAATCAATCCACGTTTGAGATATTCCCTATACATTAGATCAGATCCTCTTGTTTCGAGCGAAATTCTTAGGTTTAGGTTTCCACGGAACGCATCTCGGTGAAGCCGATTTTGAAACTCGGAATGACCGATTTGGCCTCTGGCCATTGCACTGCACCATTCGGTCTAACCGAGTTGTGCAAATCGGTGTGACCGAAACTTAGTTTCAGTGAAACCCTAGGTTATCGGTAGGACCGAAACCCATTTCGGTCTGACCGAAAGTGGTGTGTAGGCCTCTGTATACACCTCGGATTCACCGAAACTTAAAATCGGTTTGACCGAAATACATTCTGTGAAAACTCAAAACTAAGTTTTAAACTCATTTTTTTTGCAAAAACCTCTGCAGTTGTGATAACTCTTCTACTCTGCCTATACCTTATCTTTTCACAGGTTGTCAGCCATGTCAGATGTCAGTGACAGCCAGAACAGGTCTGAGTCTCCTTTTGCTGAGATTCCAGAGGCAGATACAAGTCCTGCTAGCAGTTCCAGTGATGATGGTGAGAGGAGCACCCCTAGTGGTTTGCCTCCTGCAGCCACCAGAACCAGGAAGAAGAGAAATTCTGATGATGAGGACTCTGACTTCGTTGCTGAGGAAGTTACCTCCAAGCCCAAGAGGAATGTGGTTGCCAAAGAGCACCAAGGGCAGCAGTCAAGGAAAGGCACAAGCAAAGTAAAGCAGTCAGCTGTTGCAAAGAAGCTCAACTTGGAAGAGCCAGCTCCAAGTAAGGTGAAGAAAACTTCCAAGAGGAAGAGGGTAGTATATGCTGAACCTCAAGTTGATGCAGCTGCTGAAGCAGAAGAAGAAGAAGATGCACCCCAGCCTCCTCCTCAGAAAGCTAAGTTCATGGGTGATGCTATTCGGGCTCGAGCCTCCTCTAAGCCCAAGAAGCCTGCTCAAGCCAAGGCAGCTCCAGCCAAGCCCAAGAGAACAACCAGGAGCATTCCAGCTTCTGAGAAGAACAAAGGTAAGATGCCACCGTCTGAATCAGATGAAGAGCATGTGTTGCTCAAGCTCCGTCCTAAGTTGCCACTCCACAATGATGCTCATCCTCAAGCTGAGGACATGAAGGCAAGGAAGGATAAAGGTCTCAGGCTATGGAGACAGTCGGATCCATATGCTGTAAGGAGAAGGACTGCTGTGGACCCCAGATTCCACACCAGAGAGCAACAGGATTTCTGAGACCGTGCTGATGGATAAGAAGCCCATTGTTGCTGACACCAGGTATGTTGACTGGAAGTACATTGACAGTGAAGAGCACCGAGACTTCTTTCCCCATGTGCATGAGAGCTTTACTGCATGTGGAGTTGCTGATTTTGTGGGTCAAGAGCTGACGGCTTGGAATGACGAGATGATCATGCAGTTCTACGCCACAGCCCACTTCTATCCTGATGGCAAGATCACCTGGATGACTGAAGGTCAAAGGTTTTCTTCGTCTGTTGAAGAATGGGCAGAACTTCTGAACGCTCCAGTGCAGAGAGAGGACGACATTGATGTCTATGGGATTCCTAAGAAGAGTCATGATTCCATGAAGAACATGTACAAGGAGATCCCCGCTGCTGATTTGGAAGGATGGAAGCTTGGCTCAGTGTACTATCTCCAGGCAGGTCTGACCACCACTAACACTATTTTGAGGCATACATTGATGCCCAAGTCTGGAGACCACCGCATGATTCGAGGCTATTCTATAAACATGCTGCACATTCTCGATGAGAAGGCACCTTTCAAGGTGATGGACTTAATGGTAGAGACCATTAAGAGGACTGCAGCTGACCAGAAGAGGTCATGTGGGTTTGCCCCGCAGATTCAGATGCTCATCAATGCCAAGTTTGGCACGGGCAAATTCATGTTGGATAGGAAGCACTTGCCACTGCAGCCAGAGCATGAGGATAACGTAGTTGTGATGGATGAGGAGGATCCAACCTCAGTTGAAGGACAGGCCAAAATTGAAGCTGCGAAGAAAGCCAAAGCTGACAAAGAGGCAGCAGCAGCAGCAGCTAAGCCAAAGAGCTTTGGAGAACAAATTCTTGAAGCTACCCAGAGGATTGAACAACGCCTGGCCAGCATTGAGCAATCTCAGGAAAGCCTAGAGAGGATTGTTGAGGACAAGATCCACGCTCTGGATGTGAAGCTGACTGAGATTCATGTGTCTGTCAACAAGCTTGAGGCAGACATGGAAGAAGCAAGGCAGGAGAGAGCAGAGCTCATGCAGGATGATCTAGTCCAAGACTCTCATCGCCAGACTGCTCCGGTTCCCAGACGATCACGATCTGCAGCTATCCCAGTGACTGACTCCAGGGCTACCACTTCAGCACCAGCTACAGCTCCAGCAGTTACTCCAGCTCCAGCATCCACTCCTCCAGCGCAGACATCAGCATAAGTCTTCGCCGATGCAATCATCTCTACACCGACATCTACCCAGACGGGAGCCGCCAGCAGAGCCCGCAGTGACGCTTAGCTCTATACCTTTTCGAACTTTTTGGTAACTTGTTGCCAAAGGGGAGAAATTGTATAGATCATAGGGCTTCGAGAGAGAGAGAGTGCTCTTTCGTTCTTTTGCCGGTTTCTTTGAGATACATTGGTTTCTTTTGGTCTTTCGAAACTTTCAGTGTGCTTGCTACTACGTTTGATGCTACCTTAATGAGTGTTTGGTCATACTATGCTTTAATGTGTGCTTAATGCTTATCATATGCTATTCCTTATTGTATGGCTATTTACTCTTGTCTTGGTGATTGAGTGCATGTTATTCATTCTTATCATTTTGTGCGCTCCACCAAGATGTATGTGACATGGAAGAGTAACCCATAATCCTAATCGATTGTGCATTTGCATTCAAACGCAAATTTTAAATAATGCACAAATTTAGGGGGAGCTCTTGTTTATCACATACTTCTCAAAGCGACGATATTATTCTTTGATTATATCCTTTGTCGAAGCTTTGATCTATATGTTGTCATCAATTACCAAAAAGGGGGAGATTGAAAGTGCAACTAATCCCCGGGTGGTTTTGGTAATTAATAACAACATATATATCATTGAACTAATATTTACTTGAGAATCATTTCAGAGAAGTTCGATGATATGGGTATGGAAATGTCTGAAGAAGTGGACCCCTCAAAATGCTAAGACAAGCATTGGCAAAAGCTCAAGACTCTATTTTTGGTTTAGTGGTCAAAGATCACATTGAGTCCATAGGAAAAGCCAATACTATTAAAAGGGGATGAGGTTGTGTTAATGATCTGGTTGCTCAAGTGCTTGGTGATTTAGCTCCCTCAACTATCAGCACTCTTCACTACTTAACACACTCATAAGTAATCTCGGACAAACCGATTCTGCAAACTCAGTCCCACCGAGATGAACCACCTTAGTTATTCTTCCAAACCCTAATTTCTCGGTCCATCCGATTTTGAGTTTCGGTCTCACCGAAACTGGACTGCCAACCTTCTGTAACCAATTGACATCACTTCGGAATATCCGAGTTGTTAATTTCGGTCCCACCGAGAATGGCAAGCTCCTACCTTTGACTCACTTCGGACACACCGAGATGGTATTTTCAGTCCCACCGAAAATCCCAACGTTCACTATATTTGAACTTTCGGTCTGACCGAGTTTTCACTTCGGTCTCACCGAGATGGCTCAAATATGTGTGTAACGGTTGGATTTTGTGTGGAGGCTATATATACCCCTCCACCCCCTATTCATTCGTGGAGAGAGCCATCAGAAAGTCTACCACTCCTACCATACACTTTCTGAGAAGATAACCACCTACCCTTGTGTTGAGATCAAGTCATTCCATTCCTACCATATGAAACTTGATTTCTAGCCTTCC
The DNA here is from genome assembly GCA_902687465.1 of Secale cereale. Classification (NCBI taxonomy): domain Eukaryota; kingdom Viridiplantae; phylum Streptophyta; class Magnoliopsida; order Poales; family Poaceae; genus Secale; species Secale cereale. Next base: position 504,003,216 of record LR738709.1, on the reverse strand, counting down.
CAAGTTGCTTTCCACTCAATCCTTTCTTCCACCACAGCCATATCAGTGAGGAGAGTTGAGTGTTGGGGAGATTATCATTTGAAGCACAAGAGCAAGGAGTTCATCATCATCAACAACATCTATTACCTTTTGGAGGGTGGTGCCTCCTAGATTGGTTAGGTGTCGCTTGGGAGCCTCCGTCGTTGAGATGTGGAGTTGAACCAAGAAGTTTGTAAGGGCAAGGAGATCGCCTACTTCGTGAAGATCTACCCCGAGTAAGGCTAGTCCTCCGAGGGCGTAGGCCATGATGGAATAGACAAGGTTGCTTCTTCGTGGACCCTTCGTGGGTGGAGCCCTCCGTGGACTCGCGCAGCCGTTACCCTCCGTGGGTTGAAGTCTCCATCAACGTGGATGTACGATAGCACCACCTATCGGAACCACGACAAAAATCTCCGTGTCTCCAAACTGCGTTTGATCTTCTCCACCTCTCTTTACTACATGTGCAATTTACTTTCCGCTGCTTATACTCTAGAATTGCATGTGTAAGGTGATACTTGAATTGATCTTAATTGTGAAACTGCCAAAAACATTGCATGATCAAAAGGCAGATTTTTTATATTGTCAAGTAGTCTAATCACCCCCCCCCCCTCTAGACATACTTTCGATCCTACATCAGTAGTGGAGTTCTTGGTGCTAGGATAAGCATTGTTGTTCCATAGGAATTAGAGGGGAACGGTCTAGGATTGCTACCAAAATTACTCCTATAAGCATTGTTATTAAAATTGTTTCTAGAGATAAAGTTCACATCTACTTGTTCTTGAGCAATCAAAGAATTTAAAGGAACATCACGAGGATCAATAGAATATTGCTTCGAAAGTAGAGACATGATCAAGTCAACTTTTTCATTTAGGGAGGAAATCTCCTCGACAGAGTTTACCTTCCTACCTGTTGGAACGCGTTCGGTGTGCCATTGAGAATAATTGGTCATCATATCATCGAGAAGCTTCGTGGCAGCACCAGGTGTAGTTGACATAAAGGTTCCTCCCGCGGCCGAATCTAACAAGTTCCGCGAGGTAAAGTTCAAGTCTGCATAAAAAGTTTGGATAACCATCCAAGTAGTCAAACCATGAGTAGGGCAGTTCTTGACAAGAGATTTCATACGTTCCCAAGCTTGGGCAACGTGTTCATTATCCAATTGTTTAAAATTCATTATGTTACTTCTTAGTTGGATAATTTTAGCAGGTGGATAGTATTTTCCAATAAAAGCATCTTTGCACTTGTCCCATGAATCTATGCTATTTCTAGGCAAAGATTGAAACCAAATTTTAGCTCCTCCTCTCAAGGAGAAAGGAAAAAGCTTGAGCTTAACAATATTACCATCTATTTCTTGGTACTTTTGCATATCACAGAGTTCAACAAAGTTGTTCAAGTGTAAAGCAGCATCATCTCTAGCACCGGAGAATTGATCTTTCATAACTAGGTTCAGTAAAGCAGGTTTAATTTCATACGAAGGTGCTGAAGTGGCAGGTGTAGTGATAGGTGTGCAAATAAAGTCATCGTTGTTGTGACTAGTGAAGTCACACAACTTGGTGTTCTCGGTGGAACCCATAGTAGCAAGCAAGCAAGACAGCTATTTTTGTGATTTTCGATAAAAGATACTAAAGCAAAAACTGAAAGGTAAACTAACAAGATTAAAAGCAAAGGTAAAAGATAGCGTGCAACTCCCCTATCTTGAAGAGTGGAGTCCCCGGCAACGGCGCCAGAAAACTTTGCTTGATGGCTTCTCGCCCCTCGTTGGTTACCCCAAGTGGAAGGTTTGAGATGCAGTGTAGCGGAAGTTTTCCCTTGGCAAAGATACCAAGGATCGATTTCCCCTGAGACTCCCAGTTTCAACAAGAAGGTGTCAACTGCTAACGGCGCCAGATATTAGCAATCAACGTGGACCTGCACACAGATACAAATAACTTTGCTTCGAACAAGTACATAGAGGTTGTCAATCCCTCCGACCTTGTCGTTTACAAAGGATCAAACGCAAGTGATAATAGTGATAGGTATAATTGCAAATAGTAAGTAAATGCATAAAGTAAATAGCGGATGTGATCAGTGATGGTAATATGGACCGGGGTCCCATGATGTTCACTAGTGATGTCTCTCTCCCAAAATACGATAAAACAGCTATGTGAGGTAAACGAATTACAGCTGGGCAATTGACAGAATCATGTGCGCAAACCAATGCTAACTATGTTACAAGAAAGGTAGAGGTTCAAAGCATGGGCGGTACGCCAAGGTAAGTAGACCGAAATCCATATGCATCTACTACTAATCATCCACCTTGAGATATCTATCCAGAACATCTCGCTGGTATTAAGTTGCGAGTCCCACCCATAGTGTAAACTCAAAGCAACAGACAACTACATTAAAAGAACTTTGCGTAAAGTAAACAATCCTTGCACCCGCGGGCACAAGCACTGTTGTTTTCCCCCTTGTGGCAACAGCACATCCCCTAGACTCATGTTTCTGTCACTCAAGCTAGTCATCGAGGGGCATGAACCCACAATCGAGCATAGCGTTCCCTCTTGGAGTCACTACCTACTACTTGGCCAAAGCAATAAATAGCAACTGAGAACATGCAAGAATTACTTACGAACATAAATATAAAAGAGGTGAATCAAATATATTACTCAAACACAATCTGAACATAATCTCACAATCCATCGGATCCTAGCAAACTCATCATAGCAACAGCATAAGGATTACATATGTGCCTCGATCATGTAGGGCAGCTCACGAGGTCTAACTAGTGAAGCACAAGAAGGGGAGGAGAACATCACATAGCTACTGGTCATGGACCCATGGTCCAAGGGAGACTACTCACAACTCATCCGGGAGGCGTCCATGGTGGTGGAGAGGCTCCCGGTGGTGATCCTCCCCTCCGGCAGGGTGCCGGGAAGTGTTCTCCTGGTGCTCCCGATCTTGGAAGCACGGCGGCGGAACAGAGATGAGATCGCGAAAAAGGGTTCCCGTCTCGAGGGTTTCGGGACGCGTGTTAAATATATGCCAAAGAGGGGCATCAGCGGAGGCCTGGGGGGCCCAGGCGCCCCCCCGGCGCGGCCAGGAGGGGGGCCGCGCCACCAGGGCGCCTGGAGCCCTGGTGGCCCCCCTCCGGCTCTACTTTGGCTGCTGGGAAGCTTCTGGAACGCTGATTTTTTATATAATTTTTCTGGGATTTTTCTGGCAGTTTACGTGATGGGAAAACCTGAAATACAAAAACAGCAGAAAACAGAAACTGGCACTGGGGTGCACTGAGTTAATAGGTTAGTCCAAATATGATCAAAAGTGTATGGAAGTGTATAAATATCATAGCAATATCACCCAAAAGAGGCATGGAGCAAGCAGAAATTATAGATAAGTTTTGGACGTATCAAGTACTCATCCAAAGTACTCGCAAGCAAGGATCTATACTACTTATGCAATGGTAACAATGATATCGGTAATATCGGTGGACTGAACTGTAGCAAGCCAGAATAAGAGGGGGATAGCTAATCCAAATGTAGACTACGCTTCTGGCAGCCTCCATCTTGCAGTAGTAGATGAGAGTAGAAGGTAAGTTCACCAAGTATCATCGAATAGCATAACCTACTCGGTGATCCTCCCGCACATCAGCCTGTGAGAGAGCAACCACCGAGTTATAACTGGAACTCATCTGGGTGTGTTTTATCAAGTGTCCGGTTCTAGTTGTCATGAGGTCAGAATACAACTCTGGGTCGTCCTTTTATCGAGGGACACGGCTATTCGAATAGATTAACTTCCCTGCAGGGGTGCACCACATAACCCAGCACGCTCGATCCCATTTGGCCGGACACACTTTCCGGGGTCATGCCCGGCCTCGGAAGATCAACACATGGCAGCCCTACCTAAGCACAACAGAGAGGTCAGCACGCCGGTCAAAGTCCTAAGCACGCAGGGGTCCGGGCCCATCGCCCATTGCACACCTGCACGTTGCGTACGCGGCCGGTGAGCAGACCTAGCAACCTCCATTACTAAGGAAGTTACGTTACGCGGTCCAACTCGGCGCGCGCCGCTCAGTCGCTGACGTCAAGAAGGCTTCGGCTGATACCACGACGTCCAGTGCCCATAACTATTCCCACGTAGCTGGTTAGTGCGTATAGGCCAACGGCCAGACTCAGATCAAATATCCAAACTCGTTACGCGTGTTATTGTGAAAATACCACGGACAACGACCAGGGCCAGGCCACCTCTCGACTGGGTGTCTCAACCTGCCCTGTCGCTCCGCCACAAAGATCCACACAAAGGGCCGTCGGGAAAGTATGTCCTTTCAGCCCCCAATCCGTGAATCAACCGCGGGTACTCAACGAGTCGACCCGACTTTAGTCACAACATGTATCATGTATATGTGTATGTAGTATATACCCGTGATCACCCCCAAGTGATCACGGCCCGATAGAATAGCAGGGCAGACGGACAAGGGTGTAGGGCCACTGATGGAATACTAGCATCCTATACTAAGCATTTAGGATTGCAGGTAAAGTATCAACAGTGGTAGGAACAATGACATGCTATGCAGCAGAATAGGAGTATCGAAAGCAGTAACATGCTACACTACTCTAATGCAAGCAGTAGAAAGAAGAATAGGCTATATCAGGTTGATCAAGGGGGGGGGGGCTTGCCTGGAAGCTCGGCAGCCAAGTTAGGGTCGTCAACACCGTAGTCGATCGGGGCAGTAGTGATGGATTCTCGCCCCTCGTTGGTTACCCCAAGTGGAAGGTTTGAGATGCAGTGTAGCGGAAGTTTTCCCTTGGCAAAGCTACCAAGGATCGATTTTCCCTGAGACTCCCAGTTTCAACAAGAAGGTGTCAACTGATAACGGCGCAAGATATTAGCAATCAACGTGGACCTGCACACAGATACAAATAACTTTGCTCCCAACGAGTGCAGAGAGGTTGTCAATCTCTCCGGCCTTGTAGTTTACAAAGGATCAAACGCATGTGATAATAGTGATAGGTAATGATGCAATAGTAAGTAAAAAGCGTAAAGTAAATAGTGGATGTGATCAATGATGGTAATATGGACCGGGGTCCCATGATGTTCACTAGTGATGTCTCTCTCCCAAAAGACGATAAAATAGCTATGTGAGGTAAACGAATTACAGCTGGGCAATTGACAGAATTATGTGCGCAAACCAATGCTAACTATGTTACAAGAAAGGTTCAAAGCATTGGCGGTACGCCAAGGCAAGTAGACCGAAATCCATCTGCATCTACTACTAATCATCCACCTTGAGATATCTATCCAGAACATCTCGCTGGTATTAAGTTGCGAGTCCCACCCATAGTGTAAACTCAAAGCAACAGACAACTTCATTAAAAGAACTTTGCGTAAAGTAAACAATCTTTGCACCCGCGGGCACAAGCACCGTTGTTTTCCCCCTTGTGGCAACAGCACATCCCCTAGACTCATGTTTCTGTCACTCAAGCTAGTCATCGAGGGGCATGAACCCACAATCAAGCATAACGTTCCCTCTTGGAGTCACTACCTACTACTTGGCCAAAGCAATAAATAACAACGGAGAACATGCAAGAATTACTTACGAACATAAATATAAAAGAGGTAGATCAAATATATTACTCAAACACAATCTGAACATAATCTCACAATCCATCGGATCCCAGCAAACTCATCATAGCAACCGCATAAGGATTACATATGTGCCTCGATCATGTAGGGCAGCTCACGAGGACTAATTAGTGAAGCACAAGAACGGGAGGAGAACATCACATAGCTACTGGTCATGGACCCATGGTCCAAGGGATACTACTCACAGCTCATCCGGGAGGCGTCCATGGTGGTGGAGAAGCTCCCGGTGGTGATCCTCCCCTCCGGCAGGGTGCCGGGAAGAGTTCTCCTGGTGCTCCCGATCTTGGAAGCGGCGGCGGCGGCGGAACAGAGATGAGATCGTGAAAAAGGGTTCCCGTCTCGAGGGTTTCGGGACGCGATATAAATATATGCCAAAGGGGGGCATCAGCGGAGGCTCGGGGGGCCCAGGCGCCCCCCCCCCCCGACGCGGCCAGGGGGTCCGCGCCACCAGGGCGCCTGGAGCCCTGGTGGCCCCCCTCCGGCTGTCCTTTGGCAACTGGGAAGCTTCTGGAACGCTGATTTTTATATATTTTTTCCGGGATTTTTCTGGCCGTTCTCGTAATGGGAAAACCTGAAATACAAAAACAGCAGAAAACAGAAACTGGCACTGGGGTGCACTAAGTTAATAGGTTAGTCCAAATATGATCAAAAGTGTATGGAAGTGTATAAATATCATAGCAATATCACCCAAAAGAGGCATGGAGCAAGCAGAAATTATAGATACGTTTTGGACGTATCAAGTAGCAGCGTCGGTCTCGTAGTCTACCGGAGAGAAGAGGGGGAAGAAACAGTGAATACAATGCAAACAGATGCATGATGATGCATGATATGACATGTAACGGTGCTAGGTGTGCCCTAACGCAGTATTGGGTGATACTGACGAAGGGGGGAAACATCCGGGAAAGTATTCCCGGTGTTTCGCGTTTTCGGGCGGATGAAACGCAGGGGGAAAGTTGCAGGTTCGGTATGCTAGGGACGTGTGGTTGACGAACGGTCTATGTATTCGGATTCTTCTCAAAATCCTGAGCAACTTTCATATATAAAGTATTTTCATCCGACTTACGGATTATTTTATATTAATTTTTAAAGTTTTTAAAACATTTTCTAATTTATTAATTTATTTTAATTGAACATTATCCAGAACAGTGCCTGGTGACGTCAGCATGACGTAGAGGTGACGTCAGTGGTCAACGGTCCACTGACCAGAGTCAAACCTGACCGGTGGGTCCAATGGGACCCACCTGTCATAGTCTGAGACTAACTAATCAGGTTTAATTAGTTTAGTTAATTACTGATTAGATTAATCTAAATATGATTAATTAACTTAATTAATTTGTTAATTAATTAATTAATTAATGTATTTTTTTACAAATCGTTCTGGGCTCCGGCCCCACCTGGCAGTGGCCCAGGGGGCCTTTAGCGGGGCGGGTGCTTAGCGGGTGCTGGGCAGTGGATAACGGGCTCCGCCCGTTTGGGCGCCCGCCCAGGCCAGCCGCGGGACGGGCTCGGCGAGCGGCGCCGGCAAGCCAGGCCGAGCCGTAGGGCGAGCGAGGCGGGGGGCTTACTATTGCGGTGCGAGGCCATGACGTGGCGCCGGCCACGGCACGGCGAGGCCGGCCGCCAGAGCAGCGGCGAGGGAGTGGGGGCGCGGCCGCTGGCGTCGGTGGTGGTGGAGCGCGCGGCGGAGGGAGAAGAGCGCGGAGCGGCGACGGCTATGCGGGTGGGGGTGCGCGCGCGGTGGAGCAAGGAGGGAAGCGAGCGTGACGCGTCGGCACGCGGGGCGTAGGCCACGGCGGTGACCGACGCCGGCGCGACCAGGCAGGGAGGCGGCCCGACTGGGTTCCCGCCCGCAAGAACGGCGAGGCCAGCCGCCTGTGAGGCGGGGCGGGGCGAGGCCGACGCGGCAAGAGGGCTGCAGCGGTAGTGGCCTACGAGGCCAGTGGCGGAGGTGGGGGGCGGTGGCCCAAGGCGGCGGCGAGCGTGACAGCGGAGGACGGCCGCGGGCGGCGTTCCCACAGCGGCAGCAGCAGCCTAGCAGCAGAGAGAGGGAGGGGTCGGCGAGGCAGCCGCTGTGGTGTTGCAGTGGGGCAGGCACGGGGCGCGGGGACAGGGAAGGACGAAGCCTCACCGCGGGAGCATGGGGTCAAGGCAGTGGGGCGCGGGGTGGAGACGGTGACGACGTGCGTAGGGGGAGGCAGACCGACGAGGAGGCTCCGGCGTCGAGCGGCGGGGCGGCGTCGGGCGTCGTGGGCGCGAGGTCGATCCCGATCCAGATCGGATCGGGAGGGGGGATATTTTCCTGGGGGGAGAGTGGGTGTCGGTGGATCTCACGGCCTGGGGGAAGGTTATAGGCCAGGGGAAGTGGGCCTGCCTGACTGGCCACTGACTGGGTCGAGGCCCAGTAGGCCTGGGTGTTTCTTCTTTTCTTTCTTTTGTTTTAGTTTTGTTTGTTTTCCTTTTCTGTTATTTATTTCTCTTTTCTGTTTTATTTAGTTTAAAGCACTTAGACAGTTTGTAAAATTATGTTTTCTTTACTATAATTATCATAGCAATATTGGTCACACACCGAACATTTTTATTTAACATTTTGAAAACTTTTATTATTTGCCACATTTCGAATTTGAATTTTAATCGGTTTCGAACTAACGCGAGATTAGCAATAGTAATCGAAGTGACGTGGCATCATTAGCGAAGTTTTACTGTATCCAAATTATCCGGGCGTTACAAAAGCACTCTCCAGTAAAATCCCACGACTACTTTAGCGAGCGCTAACAATTTTGTTTTTCACAGCAAGATCATATAAACTTCACACAAGTCTTACCAAAGGTTCTACTTGGCACAGACACTAAACAAAACATGAAACCACATCTAATCGGAGGCTAGATGCAATATTTATTCCCTAACAGCAACAAAAACAAAAAACAAAAAATTGGGTTGCCTCCCAACAAGCGCTATCGTTTTACGCCCCTAGCTAGGCACGATACATGGATAAATCTAGGTATTGCCATCCTTGGAAGGCAATCCATAAGTGGCTCTCGTGAAAGATAAGAATTGAAGCACAAAGAGAGCATCATATAGCATGTGACAAACACATCTAAGTCTAACATACTTCCTATGCATAGGCATTTTATAAGCAAACAAATTATCATAGCAAGCAAGATCTAGCGTATGCAAGGAAGAAGAAGGATACAAGATCAATCTCAACAAGAAGAGAGGTGATTTAGTAATATGAAAATTTCTATAACCATATTTTCCTCTCTCATAATAATTACATGTATGATCATAAGAAAATTCAACAAGATAGCTAGCACAAAACATATTCTCAACAAGATCCACATGCATACGAAGTTGACACTCTTCCAAAATAGTGGGATCAATATTAACTAAAGTCATGACCTCTCCAAACCCACTTTCAATAGTATTGCAAACATTATTATCAATCTCATATTCATCATGAGGCTTAAATAAATTTTCAAGATCGTAAGAAGAATCACCCCAATCATGATCATTGCAACAAGTAGTGGACAAAACAATACTAGCATCCCCAAGCTTAGGGTTTTGCATATCATTAACACAATTGGCATCAATAGAATTTATAATAACATCATTGCAATCATGCTTTTTACTCAAGGAGCTATCGTGAGTCAATTTATGTTTTTCTTTCGATATTTCGTCACAATTTTTATATTCACAAATTTCAAGCAAAACCACATAAAGATAATCTAGTGAAGTCAACTTAGTAGCAATAGGTTCAACATAATTGGATCTCTTAAAGAGATTAGCAAGTGGGTGAGGATCCATACTTTAGCAAGCGAAGATGCAAGCTAATTGAGGGCACATAGCAACACAAGCAAACGATAAACACACGGCGAAAGAAGGGCGAATAAAACGGCAAGGGTGAAGTGGGGAGAGGAAAACGAGAGGCAAATAAATGTAATGCGAAGGATAAGGATTTTTGATAGGTACTTGGTATATGACTTTTGCGTAAGCCTCCCCGGCAACGGCGCCAGAAATTCTTCTTGCTACCTCTTGAGCTTGCGTTGTATTCCCTCGAAGAGGAAAGGGAGATGCAGCATAGTAGCGTAAGTATTTCCCTCAGTTTTTGAGAACCAAGGTATCAATCCAGTAGGAGACCACGCGTGAGTCCCTCGTACCTGCACAAAAAAATAAGAACTTCGCAGCCAACGCGATAAGGGGTTGTCAATCCCTTTACGGTCACTTACGAGAGTGAGATCTGATAGAGATGATAATTATATTTTTGGTATTTTGGTTTAATAAAACAACAAATAAAAGCAAGAAAAGTAAAGTAGATGTAGATTGATATGTTGAGAATAGACCCGGGGGCCATAGTTTTCTCTAGTGGCTTCTCTCATGATAGCGATATTCTATGGCAGGTAAACAAATTACTGTCAAGCAATTGATAGAAAAGCGAATAATTATGAGACTATCTAGGCATGATCAATGTATATAGGCATCACGTCCGAGACAAGTAGACCGAAACGATTCTGCATCTACTACTATTACTCCACACATCGACCGCTATCCAGCATGCATCTAGTGTATTGAGTTCATAAGAACAGAGTAACGCCTTAAGCAAGATGACATGATGTAGAGGGATAAACTCAATCAATATGATGAAAACCCCATCTTTTTATCCTCGATGGCAACAATACAATACGTGCCTTGCTGCCCCTACTGTCACTGGGAAAGGACACCGCAAGATTGAACCCAAAGCCAAGCACTTCTCCCATTGCAAGAACTATAGATCTAGTAGGCCAAACCAAACCAATAATTCGAAGAGACTTGCAAGGATATTATGAGCACACATAAAAAGTTCAGATAAGAACCAAATATCTTTCATAGATAGCCTTGATCATAAACTCACAATTCATCGGATCTCGACAAACACACCGCAAAAAGAGATTACATCGAGTAGATCTCCTCGAAGACCAAGGAGAACTTTGTATTGAGATCCAGAGAGAGAGAGAGGAAGCCATCTTGATACTAGCTATGGACCCGATGGTCTGTGCTAAACTACTCACAACTCATGGTGAGGGCGATGATGATGATGATGAAAGCCTCTGTGATGGATCCCCCTCCCGGAACAGGCTCCACGATGGGATCTCCACGGGAACAGAAGCTACAACGGTGGAATTAGGGTTTTCTCTCGGCGTATGGAGTTTCTGGGATACGTAGGTATATATAAGAAGAAGGAGGGCACCGAGGGCCACACGGACTAGCCTCGAGGCAGGGGGCGCGCGCCCCTTGGAAGGGGGGCGCGCCCCCACCCTCGAGGGCAGCCCCTCTGTCCCCTGACTTGGTCCCGACGTTTCCCATGCGTGATTTTCTCCAAAAATATCTCTCGCGAAGGTTTCATTCCGTTTGGACTCCGTTTGATATTCGTTTTCTGCAAAACCCTGAAATAGGCAAAAAACAGCAATCTGGACTGGGCCTTTGGGTTAGTAGGTTAGTCCCAAAAACTATATAAAAGTGAATGATAAAGCACATTAAATGTAATGCCCAGGATGGAACTATACCTCCTACGTGTCGAGGCACGACTTAAAGGTATAAGTCCATCCTAGAATGATCTCAAGTTTGGTAATCTTTGCACATCTCATGTAAAAGAGGGGATTGTAAACATAAATAGTTGGCTTACACTCGCCACGTCACACAAATACGATACATGTCTCAAACATCATACATTAAGAACATCACAACCCTCTAAGGGCAAAATCCAAATGTCAAGATACCAAACTTAAATAAAACCACAGGTCAGATCGAATCCTAGTAGAAGTCTCCACTACTGATCATCCGGATAACGAACATAGTATCGACTACGCTCCTCGTCGTACTCCCAGTCTAGCTCGACGCCATCACCTGGATAGCTCACCACTGGACCTGCATCTGGTGTGGTGAAGTAACTGTGAGCCGCAGAGGACTCGGCAATCCCGTTCCCGGGTAACAAGACTATTTAAGCCTTGGGAGAGGATAAGGCTGAAGAAAAGAATAAGTGTCTGCAGCAGCAACTAGCAACTAGCTTACGTGAGAGAGAGCGAGAAGAGAAGCCTCGGCCGAGAAGTGATCACGAAGTGATCCTAGCTACAAGCTCCACAAACATAACCCCTCCGTGTTCAACTCCCGAATCCCTATTCGGAAATTGACAGTCACGGAACACACGTTGGTAGTGTATTGAAACATTGTGTCAAGTTATCTACAACCGGATATTAACAAGCTCCCATCTGCCACATAACCGCGGGCACGGCTTTCGAAAGTTCATAACCCTGCAGGGGTGTTCCAACTTGACCCATTACAAGCCCACGATCCGCGGAGTCGCAACTCCAAAGTGGGAAGACCCGAGTATTCTCGGAATCCCGTGCTCAAGGTAATCCGAACTAAGGTAAGGCTAATCCAGCAAATCCTCCCGGCGTGCCGACACCCTGATAGTAGCCGCGCGTATCTCTTCTCAGGCCACGACCGGATGAGACATCCTACAGGTGTATGCCAGATACCTCGGGTTTCCCCAAGGCGGCCCCGCAGTCCGCTCGTTTCGGACCAACACTCATGTGGAGCACTGGCCCGGGGTTGTTGATTAAGAAAGAGGGTTAATTACTCCCTATGCAAGTTTAGTTTGTTATTAGGCAAATAGTACCAATGTTGGGACTTGCTGGAAAAGACTTAGCACTTAGCGGTTTATCGAGGGGGTCCCATACACCCCAACCGTGTTAGGAACGCATAATCAAGGAACATAACACCGGTTTATACGGTTCCTAACGGCATGAGTGGAACAAATCACCAAGCAAAAGGCTTAGCCTTCCACCCTTGCCAATATATAGATGATTTCATTTAGCAATTATATAGTGTGATATAACCCAACCAAACTTCAACATGAAGCAAGCATCTTCGATCTTCACCTGCAACTAGCAATGCTATAAGAAGGGCTGAGCGAAGCGTACTTAGCCAAGCAATGGTTTGCATAGGTAGGGTGGTTAAACAAGGCAATGGTTACAAGTAGGAGGCTGACAGGAAGAACATGGGCATCGAGGCAAAACTATAGAGCGGATCTACTAGCAATAGGCAAAGATAGTAATGTTATCGGGGTTCGGTCATCTTGCCTGAAGAGAAGTCGTTCGGATCGTAAGAAGGGTCCTCGTGCTCAACCTCGTTGGTAACCTCGTGCTCGTACTCGTACTCGGTCTCAGCTTCCGGCTCTAAACAATACAATCACACAAGGCACAAATCAACAAGATGCAATGCGCACTCGAAAATGATGGATGCATGATGGATGCACTAAGGATGCACACGGAGCACGGAAAATAGCACTCAAGCAAAACACCTCAAAACATGATAACAATAAGATATTATGAATCTACACAGAAAATCAATCAAGTTTCATATAAGACTCGCTGAAATCGGAGCTACGGGCTAAAAGTTATGCCCGAAACAAGAAATGAGCGAAAGCTGAAAATTACAGCAACATAACAACTTCGGAGCACAAAATAATTAAGCTACAACACTCAAACAATATGGCAAAGAGCATGAACATAAACTAGACATATCCTACAGCAAATAAGTCCAAAGGTGCACCCCCAAAGGAGCCACGGATCAATAGCAACAAGCTTGGACATATTGAACTTGACAATAAAATTCTGGCAGCAGAATTTTATTGAAACTTTGGAGCAAAAGTTAAACATGCTACAGCCACTTAAATAAGCATGTGAGAACATGAATGGAAAGCCAACAATATATACTACAAGGAACAATCAAGATCCACTCCAAAACTATCATGGTTTGTCCTAGAGCAGCAAGCAAACATGGCATCGGAACGTTACAGATTTCAGACAGTGAAAAACCACCAAGTCCTAAAACAGCAGTTTCATCATGGCATCTAAAAGAGCAAGTTTAATTCACCTCGAAACTAAACATGGCAAGTGGTAAGCACCACATTAAAGTACACATGATGGTGATTCCGAAACATACAAGCATGCATCATGGAGATAAACACAACGATAGCAACGAGCTCAACAAGATGGCATTTCATAACAAGTGAAACAACATCACAGCCACATGGCACTTTGCAACGATGATAAGCATGGCAAGAATAAATCTATCATGCAACCTATCACCAACAACATGTAGAGCATGGCAAGACGAACACGTGGACATGTCATTTGCATCATTCGGACAAACGAGCTAAAAGTTATCACATAGCAAAGATGGCATAAAAACATCACATAGCAGCAATTATATCGGGATGCACTCTTGCAACGGGAAAACAAGCACCTAGATGATCTCTAACATGCATGACACAAAAAGATAAAACGTAGTGCTAATCACCACGAACGTCTGGACATGCTATTTGCACAAAACGGACAAACACACACGAAGTTAGAGCAGTTCTAATAATGCATCAGACAGGTAAAACTGGGCTTAGGAGGGAAAAGGTCAACCTCTCAGATCGACAGAAAAAAACAACGCGGCCCGGGGCTTCGGTGGATCCGGCCCGATCTGGAGGCCTGCGGAGGCGAGGCGGCCCGCTGGCGACGGCCCGGATGGAGGCAGATCGGGCTCGGGGTGGCGACGCCCAGTGGTGGAAGAAGGCGGCGGCTGGATCCTGGGCCCTCGGCGAAGGCGCGGCGATGCGGTGGCAAGGCCGCGGGAGGAGTGGGCCGACGGGGATGTGGTCCTCGCGGGCCTGGGAGGGACCCTAGTGTTGGCGAAGTGGTCCAGGCGAGGCCGACCTGGAGCCTGGCGAAGGGGCGATGCGGACGGCCCGGGTGCGATTGATCGAGGGATCGAAGGGCGTTGACCCAGGGCCTCGAGGCCGGCGGCTGCGGAGGCTGCTTCGACAAGACGGCGCCCGGATCGAGGGGAGATCGAGGGAACTGGTTGGATCGGTTGGGATCTGCCAAGTGGAGTGAGGGGAATGGCCAGATCCAGAATTTAGGGGGAGAAGGAGGAGGAAGAAGCTAGAGATGCCCAAAATAGACCTAGGGGTCTATATATCTCAGATCTGCTAGGGTTAGGGTGATCTGGGGGTGTTTAGAGCCCTCCGATCGCGATCCGATGGATCCGATCGCGGGGAAAGTTAAGATGGGCCTAGGAGAAGGTAGTGGGCTGCTGAGGGGTGTTTCGGGCCACAAAGCGAAGGCACTTTGGACCCACACGAATAACTGTTGGGATAGCAAATGGAGTCCAAACGCGACGAGATTTGACAGGCAGGTTACACACAACAAAACAACAACACACGACAAGTCTCGCGCCACACCGGTAACGTTACACGCCCAAACACCAAAGTAGGCCTACGGGACACCATGGACACGTGAGGGAGCTCCGGAACGCGAAACGGAAAACGGGAAGGAACGCGTGGAACCGGATGCAACCGACAACACAAATGCAAAGCGATGCACATGTCTACATGATATGAATGAATGCCACACACTCACACAACAAAACGACGAACACCCGAAAGACAAAGAACCCGGAATGAAATAGATGAAGCCAGAGATATATTATATGCCCAAAAGGGAAAGTATTACATCCGGGGCATTACATTAAACATCCAAGACTTCATAAATAATAGCATGGAACAATCAAAAATTATAGATACGTTGAAGACGTATCAGTATGCAGCCATACAATCTGACCCATTGTCATGGGGAATTATAAAGTATTACTGATTAACACACGAACTTTACTATCTTCATCCTGCTTCATTGATTTTTATTGTATTTTGTGTTAAATTTTGGTCATAAATTTAACTAACAAAATGTTCATGCATGTCATAAAAATTCAATGATATAATTTTTTATGACATGCATGAACATTTTTTTTAGTTAAGTCTTCAAAATTTGACAGATTACAAAGGAGACCAATAAACAAGCACGAAGTAGTACATGCTAACACAAACTAACACATATATAACTTGAATCGGTCAGCACTAACGCTCACACTTAACACGCTACATATAAAAGAACTTGGACATCGATCGTCAAATCGACGAAACTAATACGTGCAAGACTTAACCAAATCGAGGACACTAATAAGCAACATCAATCTTAACGAAGCAATTTTCAGAGCCTTCTACCAATCAATGCCCGAGATCACTGTCAGCGGAGCTGGTGTCCAGGCTCGGCGGCGAAGGTGGTAACGCCGGTGCCCCTACAGGGTTAGGCGACGCTGGCACCGACGTGACTCGGCGCAGGCGAACGCCACGGCAGCAAACGGCCGTGCAGCAGAGCCCAACCGCAGCTGCAACTCTGAAGGCGATGTAGGGCAGCCTGAGCTCAGAAATGAATACCCCCCTAATATATCTACATACTTAAATAAATTAAGAAAGAGGGCATTTGCCCCCCCTTCCTCGGCGCACTTCCTCATGTTGTATCTATTCAATAGTTATTTTATAGTTGAGTATGTTATATCACATGTAGATAGTGTATTGAGATTTTATTTGCGAACTAAAATTAAAAATAATGATGTTTATGCCTATTTTTTCATGATATACGATATGTATTGGACGTAGACTGTAGAATGGTGTACTACTGTGAAGCAACGACTCTGGCGTTTCAAAGCCATCCCTAGACCCGAGCACTTGTGCATGTCCAACCGCGAGGCATGAGTTATGGTTCTTGGTAGAAGGCACCTGGATGTCCTCACGAGCAGGAGGTCGGTGTGGAGGGGATTCAACCGCATGGTGGGCGCTGCTATCACCTCCAAATCCTGAGGAGATATGGTTCTTTTCCACCCAACCCCCCCTCCCCCTGCTATGAATTTTGCAGCTCCCCAGCCGATGTATCCCAACAAGTAGCCATCGCCGATGTGTTGTTGGAGGAGTCAAGGTCATCTTCGTTCATGTTTCTTTTTCAGGAGAAACAATCGTTGCCACAGCCAAACGACCAACGCCGTGGCCCATGCGAGCATATCTAAAACCTTCGTTGCAATTGACCAGAATCCACACCTCAACTATTGATTCGAACTTTTTGTTGATAGCTTACAAGGCCAACAACCAAACACAACCTTAGTCTTATCAATCCAATGTATGGGTTGTAATCTGAGAGCACTTTGCTTAGAACTTGCAAAATTTATGAGATTTGAATCTCAAAATCTAAAAGATACAATCATACCAACATCCATAGCCAATCTTAGAGAGTGACTAAGGTTGGCTGAGGAGGCACCACTTGGCGTGCTGTCAGCCGCCACCACGTATCGCGTTCTGGGTGCTCCCTTGGATTTTTTTTCTATAAACGTTTATGAGTTTTAGATGATTTTTTCATGGTTTTTTGGCTTTTCGTCTTTTGCCTGGTTTTCCTAGGTTTTGGAGAGGGGGGGGGGGGGATTGCGCGAAAATGTGTTTTTTTATTCCGCGAAAGCACAATTTTGCTACTCGTGGAGGCACATATTTGCTTTCTCGAGAGGCACAACTTGCCTATCGGAAAGAAAAAACCCTGCATTTCTTGCTTCTGCGAGAGAGACAGATTTGCTTCTCATGTAGACACATATTTGCTTCAGCGGGAGTCAATGTTGTGTTTTCTTTTTTTCTTTTCGAGAGGCACACAGATTTGCTTCTCGTGGAGGCACATGTTTGCTTTGGTGAGAGGCACATCTATGCCCCTCGGAAAGGGAAAGACATGTTTTTTTTATGAGAGACACATATTTGCTTCTTGTGGAGGCACATGTTTGCTTCCGCGAGAGGCATAGTGTGCCTCTCGGAAAGGAAAAAAAAGTGTGTGTGTGTGGGGGGGTGGGGGTGGGGGGAGAGGGCATGCTTTTGGCTCGTTATTTTTGAATTTTTTTCCATGTAAAAAATTATCAAATCCAAATCCTATTAACATGGGATCTAGTCTTGAAAATGCCGACGCGGTAAACCAACAGTGAAGCCGGTCCGCGGTTTTGACCCAGTTTTAAAGACAAAAATATTTTGAATAAACGAATCTATGAAAATGAGAAAACTCCCGGGTTGTGAAAAGTGGCAATGGTACTCCTTAATTAGTTTTTTGCGGAAAGTCCTTGTGATTTGGCCAATCTGTCGTAAAGTGATTTTGCCACTTTGATCTTCCTGGATTTTATTTTTTTGAGCGTAATCTGATCTTCCTGGATATGCGCCTTCTGTCCCGCATGGGCCGTTGGCCCGTCTGTGCGCGACGTCGCGTTCCACCTCCGAGTCCGGCAGTCCAGTCCCACTCGCGGACTCGCCCGAGCGGGTCTATTTTTCCACCTCAGCTCGTCTCCCTTTTGCCCTACCTACCCCGCCCCATTCTATAGCCGCCTCGTCTGACCCACACCTTCCACCCAGCCGCCCGCCCCCCATGCCGCTCCCGATGCGCCGCCTCGCCGCCGCTCCCTCCCTCCCAGCGGTGCACCCGCACGACTCCCCTGCGCCGCCCTCCGTTCGCCTCCGGCGACAGCATGGCCGGGTGTCGATGGAGAGGTCCTCGACGACGACGGCCCGAGGTATTTCGCCGCGGCTGGCGGAGACTGGTCTTATCTCTTGTTCTGTTAAGCTAGGGCCTGCTGCGGCAATTACCCGTGAAAAAGTTAACACCTCTGTGCAATGTACCATGTATCGAAGCATCCTTCTGTGCTTGATTACGGGGTTTTCAGTCTATTTGGGTCGGCTTCGCATGCTAGGATTACGGAGGGAGTAAGTCTGAAAGTTCGCCATGTACCGGATATCTCATCTGGGAAGCAAAATCTACATAGTGTTCCTCCTTTCTTGCTGGAATAGATTTTGATAAACTAACCTTCTAAGGTAAAACGGTCTAAATCCAAAGAAATGGAACATTTTTTTCAGGCCTGTGGAGTCTGTTTTCACTAAAATAGTTTACTAATGCCCTCTGCTGTTATTCGATCTGGGTTTCCACATCCTTTGATGAAAACTGGTACTGGTACTAGTAGTGCCCTGTTCTCCATGCGCTGACCATTTTAGACCAGAGTGAGATTTGCAATAGGAAACCTGAGTAACTTATTTTTGTGTTTTATATGGAGGGTATATCATTTTGCTTCTGTTATGATGATATCATTATATCGTTGGTGAAAATCTGCAGGTGTTAGTTGTGTGATGGCAAGTGGTAAGGAGCATGCAGCAACTACTAGTGGTGATGAAAAGAAAGGTGGACTACGTGGCAAACTGAAAAAAGTTGTTCTAGCTTACAGCGGTGGCTTGGATACATCAGTAATTGTTCCATGGCTTAGGTACAGCTGCAAATGTTTCTGGTTTCAGCAAGCAATTTACCAAATTAAAGGATGAATTGATCTGATTCGTCTAAACTATGTTTCTTGTTTTTTTTTTAATTGAAGGGAGAACTATGGCTGTGAAGTCGTCTGTTTTACTGCTGATGTTGGCCAGGTATAGCTAACATAACTTCAGTGATTCTACCATCCTCCTTTAATCCGCAATGTTATGCTAAATTGCTCACTATGTCCTGCTTGATAAGTGTCTCAACTTTGTCTCTCCTGTACCTGTTTGTTCATTTTACTTAGTTTTTACTCTTCTGATGGTTATATTTTTTACCATGAGTTACAGATTCTATAATTTCCTCGCCTGCTGTCTCTGGCTTCATGCTGTCACAAATTTTACACCTTTGAGTTACTTTTATATCGTATCTTTGTACAAAGTATTTTGTTTTCTGTCAGTAGATAAATGAACTAGCATTGTTTGGACCTTTTTTCTAGCTTCCTTCCAGTGGATCATCAGTTAAGTAAATATTGTACTCTTTTAGGGTGACATTGAATTGGAAGGATTGGAGAAAAAGGCAAAAGCTAGCGGGGCAAGCCAGCTTGTTGTGAAGGACTTGACAGAAGAATTTGTTGGTGAATATATATACCCCTGCTTGCGTGCTGGTGCAGTTTACGAAAGAAAGTATCTGCTTGGGACTTCCATGGCTAGGCCTGTTATTGCTAAGGTGAAATTGCTAATGTATTCAAGTAAATTTGAAATGGATCTTTTGTTGATCTTCGGTTGACAACATTTTTTGAAGTGTTTTTTTTTTGTAAAATATGCACTTTCTTGTACTAGAGTAAATGCTTCTGAGGTCATTTATACAGGCTCGCTGTCACTTTTTCCGTTAAGATTTGTTTACATAGAGCATGATTAATTTCTCATTGAGCTTATACGTGCAAGTTTGTTTTCCTTCAAATTTTTATTTATTTGTTCCCTTAAAGTTTCACCTATAGGAGTTATAGTTGGACTTTAAGCTTGTAATTCTATCTAAATCAGTCCTAAAAAATGTAATTCTAATAGGTAGTGAGATGAATGAAATATTAAATGAAGTGCTTGCAATTATATAGCACAAATTTTATGTATCCTCGTATTCCTTTGAGAACACCAAATAGCATGTCTGAACAGAGGAGGGCTAAGAAATTTATATCTCTATTATAGGCAATGGTTGATGTTGCCAAGGAAGTTGGCGCAGATGCAGTTGCTCATGGGTGCACTGGAAAGGGCAATGATCAGGTACATACTGATGTTCATAGAAATGTTAATATGGCAGTCATCTGATGCTATCATTTTCTGTAGGTTCGCTTTGAGCTTACATTCTATGCCTTAAATCCGGAACTTAAAGTGGTGGCACCCTGGAGGGAATGGGATATCACAGGACGTGAAGATGCAATTGAGTATGCAAAGAAACACAATGTGCCAATTCCGGTTTCGAAGAAATCAATATACAGCCGAGATAGAAATTTGTGGCACCTTAGCCATGAGGTATATTACCTTCTTGCTGATGCCTCTTAGGGTTTATGGAGCTGTATTGTTTCTTTTTTGGTTTTAAGGATACAGATCTTACAGTACGTCGTACATGATGCGTAAGTTCAGAAGTTTCAATTCAATGAAGTGCACCGTCATATTGAAGCCATCGATTAACCTTCAATTGAAAATGGTGATGCTTGTCAGATGATGTGAGTTATTCTCAACATTTTCAGGGTGACATTTTGGAAGATCCAGCGAATGAGCCAAAAGAAGATATGTATATGATGTCTGTTTCTCCAGAAAATGCACCTTCAAAACCTGAGTATGTGATCAACCCTTTTTCTTTCCATAGGCCACAGCTGTTATTGTCCTGAATAAATATTCTGTATGCTCTTTTTTTATCTTTACTGCAGTGTACCTTTTTTTTTTTACTAAATCTGTGCAATAGTTCATCTTTGCTGCAGTTTGGCCTATTTTACTAAAATCTGTGCAATGGCTCATATTCCCCCACATAGAATTGAATTTCATAGAGAACCACCCAGATGATTTCAAATCTGGATACGATTATTCCAAACTAGGCATGTTGAAGTTGCATGATGAACTTAAGTTGTTCAGCATTGTGAAGTTCCAAGTTTCTTACATTGCTTAGTTTTTATAATGTTTTCATTTACCAAGCAGCTTTTAATGTAAAGTGACGCCAGCTATCTCTGGGTAGGACTTAGGTTATGGTTTGTGAATCACCATCTATAACTTGAGGAACATTGCTATCAGTCCATTTCTGTTGTGAACACTTGGTTCACGTATTTTTTGAACTATGGATATCTTGCTGATATCTTGCATGAAATCATTGGAATTGGTAACACTACCATCAGTCCAGTTGTGTTGTAAACACTTTGTTTGTGCCTTTTTGTTACATTATAATTATTGTTGGCTGTACAAAAACAATTGGTTAACTGCGTGTTTGGTTTGCAGAACAGTGTTGTTTCCATTGTTTCTCCATGATGCACATATTTATATAAAACTGAACTTCATACAGGTATCTGGAGATTGGTATAGTTGCTGGTGTTCCTACCTCTATCAACGGTAAAGATCTCTCGCCAGCAACTCTCCTTGCCAAGCTCAACGAAATCGGCGGAAAGCACGGCATCGGGCGCATCGACATGGTGGAGAACCGCCTAGTGGGGATGAAGTCCCGTGGCGTCTACGAGACCCCCGGCGGCACCATCATGGCGGCCGCGGTCCGCGAGCTCGAGTCCCTGACACTGGACCGGGAGACGATGCAGTGGAAGGACATGCTGGCCCTCAAGTACGCGGAGCTCGTCTACGCGGGGCGCTGGTTCGACCCGCTGCGGCTGTCCATGGACGCCTTCATGGAGACCATCACCGCGACGACGACCGGCTCGGTGACCCTGAAGCTGTACAAGGGGTCGGTGACCGTCGCGTCCCGGAAGAGCCCCTACAGCCTGTACAGGGAGGACATCTCGTCGTTCGAGAACGGGGAGATCTACGACCAGGCTGATGCGGAAGGCTTCATCAGGCTGTACGGCCTCCCCACCCGGGTCCGCGCGATGCTGGAGAAGGGTATCTAAGCTCGTCTTCGCGTCTCGAATAAATTGTTTTCTCATTGAAAACTGCCGAGTGTGTCTTTGAGTAACTGGACAAATGGAGGATTTCCAGGCCGAGGATTCTCAAAATCTATAGCTACAGTTGATTCTCTGGAATTTGTAGCGGAAACAAAGAGAGCCTAATAGTCTTGTTGCATTGGCTACCGTCGATTTAAGCGTTCCTCTTGAGTCAGTTTGGGGGCTGCTTTGAGAAGCGCGTGGGCCTGTTTATCTCTCTGGCAAGGCAGCCAAAAACTGTAGACGAAGCATTCGCCACTTTAGCTCCTCGGCTCTCGCCTATAGGCTTATCTAGCTCTTTCTCTTCTCCCATAACAAGGCAGCTAGGTTTTTTTTCCCTCTTTTCTCCGGCAAGGTTGTCGTTCCCACTCCATGGAGGGGTACTCGATTTTCGTCCGATGTAGGTTTTTGTTCATGTGTCATAGCACAACGATGGAATAATTCCCTTGGGCTCCCTCCCTGCCCTGACGGTGTTTGCGAGCCTGTAAAGTTCCACAAAGGAGTCCAAAGCTCGCTGAGAGGTTAACAGTGTTTCATTTTCTCCTTGCATTACACACTCACAATGTAAACTACAGAGCACTGTACAATCAGGACTGCTTCCGCCAATCGTTTTACTGTACAAACATTTGACTGGTTACAAAATCTTGGTGTGACAACCCTAAAAGAATCAACACGCTACCCTACTATCTTCAAGAAAATGCTCGATTGTCAGCATGGTGGTGGTGGTGAGAACCGATTGCCCGGACAAAATCTACAAATCAAATGAGATATAATTACGACATGCCCAATGAACATGAGAAATCCTTAGTAATAAAGATTGCCTGGAAGCCCTGAAATGAAATCCTTACTTGTGAGTCAACCCTGTTTTGTTCAGCAAGTTCGGTGGAACTGCTCCACCCAGCTCATTGCCTTGCAAGAATCTGGACACATGAAGAAAAACAGTAAGTAAGTTCGCAAGTGATTTGCTATGACTTGTGCAAAAGCAAATAAAGTGCAGCATTTAGAATATAAGAGCATTTAGAATACTAAAATAGTGATCTAAACGCTCTTATATTAGTTTACAGAGGGAGTAGATTGTAAGAACATTCAAAACTTGTGATGCACCAAGGAATAAGATGGTACAAGCAAGAATCTCAACGATGTTGACAATTTAGAACTTACTCCCTCCGTTCCAAAATAAGTGTCCTTGTTTTAGACTTTTAGTTTAAATTTGAACTAAAACCACGGCATTTATTTAGGAACCGAAGGAGTACAAATTTACATGCGGATATTTTTTGTTGAACATTGCACGGAGGCCATGCAAGTACAGTCTATTTAGGGTGTGTTTGGTTGCATTCTCAAGTGAGCATAGTTGTTCACTCTCCATGCATGCTCATCTCAACACCCCTCTTCATGCATGCTCTCTTCATGCATGCACCTAGTGTATTTGTGTTAAGCTTGTGTGGGCTCATGCACCCTCCATGCACTCTACCAAACACCCAAAAGTGGGTCGAGAAGGGAATTTTTGCTCTCATGCACCCTTCATACACCCTACCAAACACACCCTAAAGGAGATGCAAGTGGCTACTCAGGGGTTAATCAAATATACCCAATGGGTAAATTGCCAACAACAGAAATAAACACACCATCCAGATACCGAATATTGGCCAAGGAATAGTTACATCTTCAGAATGAAAATAAACTACTGTAGATCAACATACAAAAAAGTTTGTGGCTTGAATACTCTCTCAGCGTGTATGGCTATTTCAGGGAAAGGGGATGGGAATTTACAGGTGGGGGTTTATTGGGGGATTAGGCTTGGGAAGTTGATTATTAGTCCCAAACCCAAGTTTGGTGCTTGGTGGGAATCAGGAGTGGGAATTTGAGAGGAAATTTCATCCCACGTGAATTAACAACACCAATCTAGGGAACTTGCAATGAGAATAAAATAGAGTCCCCCAGGTTTGAGGTGTTGCACTTATGGCAAAATACTGTGGATAAGGGATCAGTTTCACTTATGGCCAAGGAGCCGCTTCAGCTTCCAGACCTGAGCCTCCATGACCGCCACCAACACCATTTACCACTACAGCCACTGCGCCAATCAAGCAAAGCACCTCTGGAACCGAACACCACAGGAAAGATCTGAACGGTGCATAGTAACCATCCTCCTCCAACATCAATGGCAATGGACGAGCGGGAAGAAGCCACGCTGCCGTCAGTCCTACGATCAAAGTGCTGCCTGAAGGGCAACCGGGGGGGCCTGGCAGATGTTTCTAAAATAGTTGCTATGCTTTTCGTGTTTTATGCTTTCTGTTCTTTGAATACTCCGACATGAGAAGTAATGTAGGCAAATATTCTGAAACTGGAACAATAACCGATAAGTAAAAATATTGACACAAACCAACTCACAGTTCACGCAAGGGCTGAATTGTCCCCAATGTCTGAGCTATTGTTCCATTCAACTTGTTATCATTCAGGTGCCTAAAGAGTAAAGACAAACCAATTTTCAAAGTAACGTATAAATAGTATGATTGTATAAACAATTTTCGAACTAAATTGCAAAGGCCGAAGGGTTAGCTTACAGTCGTTGGAGTTTTCCCAGATTGATGAGATCAGGAATAGTTCCAGACAAGCTATTGTTTGCAAAAGATCTGCCAATGGTAATAGTGTCATCTTGCTAGTTTATATTTTCATTCACTTTGATCGATTATAAATAGAGCTTACATATCAGTAAGAGCAGTCAGATTTGCAATGTCAGGTGACAGAGATCCGGAGATGCCCATACTTGAAAAGTTCCTGGTGTAGACCAATACAAAGAATTGTTACTGCAAACTTGCAAAGGATAAAATAATTGCATCGTATAGATGGAAGGATCATGAGTTGAACTCACAATGAAATGACACGTATATTTTTTCCTTCCTGACATGTAACTCCAGTCCAAGCATATCCGTGAGGCATACATGGATCTCCAATCCAATCATCAGGTATGTTTTGGAGGCTTCTCTTCATACTCTCCATAGCAAGTACTGTCAAAGAAATGAAATTAGTAGGTCAATTTCATAAAAAGAGACAGGCGCGAGTTAAAGCAACTTGCTGCATTACAAGAACATCATGCAGTACGCCCACAACAATATTTAAAGGACACTCACTACATCCTAAAGTCGATGCATACACTTGATAAAATACCTGAACAATACAAGGACAACTCTAGGTGATGCTAAAATTGGGAGAGATGTCGAATGGTCATGTATACGCAAATTCACCCAAGGCACGTTTTGATGACATGTTGCTAACACAGTACATAAACATACAATCTACCATACAAATAACTGAATCAGTGCTACCAGAATCATTACACATTTACATACATAATGTGCATTGCATCAGGCTGAACAGGAAATGTTTCATTGCTTGTTTGCATGCACTGTCAACTCAGGGGGAAACAATTGATAATAAAGGAATAAATGCAGCAAATGATGTACCATCACGTGTAATTGTCAGTCTTCCGATGGGAAAAAGTCCAAAGACTTCGCCAGCATTGATAAGTGGTGGAAGAACAGACTTAGAAGTCAATGTAACTCTGGTTAGGCCTGAGAGAATCCATTGAGTAGCAAAGACAGAAAGACCAGCTGATGTTACTGTCCCTTCGTAAAACTGGTAATCATTAATATTCACATCCAAGGTCCTCGAACTATTAGCCAATGTATCAGCAAAATAAAGAGAAACATAATAGCTGCCATTCTGAAGAGATATTGGAGGCCATTGCAACACCAAGGGTGCATTTTGTTCTGCTACCAAAGCTGTATTAAATACGTCAGGAGGAGGAAGATTCCAGAAATCGGCTGATGTAACGTTGTGGGTACTACTGACTGCATGTTTGCTGTCTGGAAATGGCTGCCAATAGCGGTCAAAACTGTCATCAGGGTACCTAAGTTTGAATGTAATGAGGAAAATGAAGTCAGAGATCTACAGAACTTCCTCACAAGAAAAAACTACATAAAGCTTGTAATTCGTAGTCCTCTACAAAAGGGAGAAGAAAAGAAAAGAAAAACATATATGATATAGGCCGACACGCTTCTTTCCTTTTTGTATTTCCTTTAGTGAGCATCTTTTTAACAAGTACTCCCTCCGTCCGGTGAAGAGTGTGCATCTAGAGATTTTAGGACAAATTATGGAGTCAAGTAAAAAATTCATTGGAAAGATGCAAGCCATCATCTCTTTCCTATTTAATTACTCAACCCCCAATGAGCTAAGTGCATGTAAAAATTAAGAAGACCATGTGTAGATTGTTATTGGTCTTGATTACCGTGTGATGAGAGAGAAGTACTTTAATGTGCATTGGGAAGTTAGAAGTACACTCTTTTGTGGACAAATTTTGAAGCTAAACGTACACTTTTCACCGGACGGAGGGAGTACCTATTTGTTCCTTTGAATACACTTGTAAAGTTCTAATCACTAGTGCATGCATATGTTTCATCGAAAAAGTAACGAGAAAGAGGTTCAGGAACTTTTGGTATTTTTGCTTCAGAATTAGGGATTCGATATGGTGAATTCTGCTTCTTTGATATTGGGGGATCATGTTCATTGCTCAACATGCTATAGGAGCCAAAGAAGCAACAGCCGCAACATGACCATAGAAATTAGAAGAGTTCTAAAGAAAGAAAACTAGCAAATCAACCTACATCTACCAATAAATGTTGTGAACCACATCCAGAGTTACTTTACATGACAAATAAACCTCAGATCAGAAACAGCTGAAACCTAGAGCTATTCAGTTCACAAAGAACTGACCCAACTGGCACTATCTTGCGATAAAAACTGGTATATGCCTGATCCACAGCATTCTCAGCCATATCGACAATGAGCCAGTTCTGCAGTCATAATTCCTAAACCTACTCAAATTATGGGAAATCACAGAACATCTAGCACTTCATCACTAGAAGGGCACTGAAATCAAGGCCAGAGAAGTGGGCACTCACCTCTCGACGTCGCCAGTCGAGCCAAACTTGGTGCGCGCGATGAGGCCCATGGCGCTGCTCCTGAAATCCGTGGCGTTGTACACCGAATCATGGAGCTGGATGACCTGCAGCGCGTTGATGAACGGGCCGGAGTCGGTGTAGTCGGAGTTGACGCCGAGGCAGAAGGTCAGGTTCCTGCCCCTGGCCGGGAACACGGCCTCGTAGTGCGAGGCGCTGCCGGCCAGGATGTCATCGGCGGTGTCGACGGCGGTCCAGAAGGTGCCGTCCACGATCAGGTCGAACACGGGTGGGGGCGGCGAGGAGGAGCCGTAGAAGAAGGTGGGCCGGAGGAGGTAGCGGCGCTTGGGGTCGACGGGGAGCGCGTAGCAGAACTTGGCGGCGGGGCGGTACGGGAAGACGCGGAGGGAGGCGAGGGCGGGGTCGAGGAGGCCCGGGACCGAGAGCGGGCGGGCGGAGCCGGCGGAGACGTAGGGGCCGTCGGGGTCCCAGCGGAGGCCGCGGCTGTCGGTGGACGAGGCCGCGGCGCCGCAGTCGAGTTGGTAGGAGAAGCCGCGGAGTCGCTGGCCGGCGGCGAGGGGGACGAGGAGGAGGAGGACGACGGCGGTGGCGGCGGCGCTGAGGTGAGGCCGCATTCTGGTGAGCCTTGCTGTTGCCGGGAGATTTTGGGCCGAAATGGAGGTGAATTGGGATGGTTTCGTGTTGGGCAGGTGGGTTGACTCGGCCGGCGGGGGAGGTGGGCGCGGTCAGCGGAGAACGGGCGGCGGATGCGCATGCGCGTCCCCGGCGGCGGGTGTCGGAGGTTGGGTCGGGCGGGCCGTAGGGCTCGGCTGGGTCACGCGGATCCGCGGACATTTTTGCCAGCTCAGTTTTGTTGTCTTTTTTCTAAGCAAAATTTAGCAGGAGAGCTGCTAAGATTTCATTGATTGGAGAGGAGGCCGATGGCCAGAAACATGAACAGCATAGACAGGAAAAAGAAACAAAGTATAAAAAGGAAAGATCTATTTTTTATTTGGTTAATCAAATAATGTACTGTCAGGACCGGTTTTCCGGGATATTAATTTTCCCAGTAAATGGCCCTTGTGCTCACCAGCCCCAGGATTACTGTTAGCTGATGAGACACAAACTTGATACAGAAATTCCAAGCAAAATATAAAATATGTAGTACAAGACCATTCTGGTCCATGAGTACAACAAAAGGTCTCTAATGGTTGACGGCGGAAGCGGTTTGCGGATCATCAGCGTCTATGGGACTCCACTTCCCACAGGAACAGCTGACCTGGATAACTCCTATCTTCGCGCGTCTGCTATCTCCATTGCCTAGGTTCCGGGGCTGTCGTCGTAGTGCTCCTCTCCAAGCAAGAAATCTGGCCAAGACAATAGCCAGGGACAATCCTGTGAGTACTTTGAATGTACTCGCAAACATCATGA
The DNA here is from genome assembly GCA_902687465.1 of Secale cereale. NCBI lineage: Eukaryota > Viridiplantae > Streptophyta > Magnoliopsida > Poales > Poaceae > Secale > Secale cereale. Next base: position 503,974,891 of record LR738709.1, on the reverse strand, counting down.
AAACAAGTATAACGTAGCAGGTGATGATCATGTACTGAATTAAACCACGATCACTTAGTCAGTCCCAAAATAAAATTCATGATGCACATGAGCAGGTCATTTGTACTAAACAGGAATAAGCAATCAACAAATGAAGATAAAATAAACCGATTGGGTGTCTGAAGTGATGCCTCGAAAGGATAATAATATAAAGCATGCCTCAGTCGGGCGTCTGAGCGACGCCACATAAAGGGCTTATAAGAAAAATAAATCACACGCGTGCCACAGTCGAGCGTCGGAGCGACGCCACCAAAAGGGCTTATAAGGAAAATAAATAATCAACATGCCACAGTCGGGTGTCTGAGCGACGCCACATAAAGGGCTTATATGAGAATAATCACAGGGAATATCCAGGAGGTAGAACCATCCCAAGAACATTCAACAATTTCAACCACAATATAAATGGTTAGTCCACAATAATAATAATCACAATTATCATTCGTCGTACGTCATGATCAATATTTTGGTTTAGAAGTTTTCCTCCGAAGACCGACGCTAAGACCGACACTTGACCCATCCCAGACTGAAATCCTTAACCGCGGATACGGCTATTCGAATAGATATAAACTCTGCAGAGGGTGTACTCTTTACCCACGAGTAACGGATTCCTTTAGTCCACCGGGACTAATTCCGCTTACGGTCTTTGAATTGAAAACACACCCAACCAGCACACACCAGCTTAACTTACCGGTGCCTGGAATCACCCACGACACTTGTTAAGCAAAACTCTAAGTGGGGAGGCTACAACCTCGATTGGCATGGGATCAAATTTATATCGCGCGCTACTAAGGGGTGCCCCCCTCTCGGCCCCAACCGGAAACACCCATGCCCCCGGACCATGTGGCATGCCTACCGGATGCACCCGGTATCTTCCACCATGGCCTCTCTGTACGGTGTGTGCCAGGAAAGGGGTTGACAACTTACTGAACCGTACCCTGCCCGCGGCAGGGACAAGTGGTAGTACGAAAACAAGCATGGGGGTTACTGGAACAAGACTCGATCTATGGTCGACTCGGGAGGCTTATGTGTTCCCTGCATGGTTAGCACAACAGATACTTTCCACAGTTTTCCTGACAGGGTCACCACCCCTCATGCTCCAACATGCCTCACTGCACATCCTCGCCATAACGAGATGTCAGTCACGTGGGTGTGTTCACCGGAACACAACCTTCCTTCGGACTCCATCCGAACTATCACCAGGCATATGTGGCATGAGAAGTGGCTACTGTCACCAATATCACACATATAACAGAAAAGATTTTCACCATATGTTGATATGCAAGGGTATGACTTCCACATGAAATAACGCTACTCCATTTTTTTTGCATATTGATGGAGTTCATATGTTCTAGCAAACAACACACAGCTTATGTCATAATGGAGTTCAAGATGCTTGCCTTCAAGGTGCAGAGAGGTGAGGGCACTCATGAAAGTTTTCTTCTCCATATTCCTATTTTTAAATAAATTCAAATTAATACATATACTAAAAACAGTACAGAAAAGTTGCTTATAAAATTTTTAATTAAATTTTAAAATAAACTAGATGATTTTAGAAAGAGGTAGGAAAAAGAATCAATTCATTTGGACCTATACTTAAAAAGTTATGCTCAGTCAAAGTTGGGTCAAACTTCTGTTTTAAATTAAAACAGAAAAGGAAACGGTTTTGAATGAAATGCGCTTTCAAACAGAGAAAACGTACTCGGTGGGGGCGCTTTCACTTAAGCCAGCGAGGGCCGGCTCGGGGTCACTGACAGGGGGCCCCGCGGTCCCACCTGTCGGGTTTGGCTGGTCCTTCTCCCTCCTCCCTTCTTCGCCCGCACTGGACGGAGCTCCGGCGATTGCCGGCGGCGAACGGTGGCTCCATGCGGGGAACGGAGGGGCGGAAAGGGTCCGCGGGTCCACGGCGAACCTTTCGGTGGTCGAAACGGCCGAGGTGGTGCTGAGGACCGCCGGCGACGAGCTTCGCGGCGGCGACAGCTTCGGGAGAAAAGGGGAAAAAGGCTACGGCGGTGCTGGAGCTTGGTTGAGTGGTTGGGAAGCTTCGTGGTGTCAAGGGGAAACCAAAGGCGGCACTGGATGGGTGGGGGAGGGCCTGGTCACGGCGAATGGTGCCGGCGCATGTCGGCGGCCGTGGTTGCCGGAGATGGAGAAGATGACTTCTTCCGGTCGAACCACTACGAGGGGAGCTAGATACGGTGGACTGGAGGTTGCTTGGGGTCTCGGACGAGCTCGGGGGTGCCTTATATAGGCGGGCGACGTCGGTTCACGCCATGGCCGAGGATAAGATCGCCGGCGCATCGTTTTCCGGCGATGGCAGGGCGTCAGGGTGGTCGGCACTAGGGGACGGCGTTGCGGATAAGCTCGCGCTGCCCTGAGGGTGAGGTGGCGGCCTGCGGTGGCTTGGGCGGCGCCGTCCACGGCGAGGACGCTCACGGGCATCGTCGGTGGCCACGGCTGCTAGCGGCGGCGGCTCTGCGGCGCGGCCAGGGGGCACGGCGCTAGCGTCACGGGCGGGCGGCGGCTGCGGGGCGCGGCTACTCGAGCGGGGAAAGGCCAGAGCGCGGCTGTGCGGTGCGGCGGCTCGGGTGCGCGTGCGCGTGCAAAACGTGCGCGCTGCTCGCGCTCTGTGCACGCACGGCAAGAGTTCGACAAAATGCCAGGTGGTCCAAAAGAGCTAGGCTGTCTACCAAAGTTAACAGGACAGAGTGGGGGTTAGGGGGAGGCTTAGTGGACAAGCTGGTTTAGCAAAACAACAAGATTCCCAATGCAAACTAAAAACTATGCCAATTCTGTCCTGGCGCACAAGGTGCTCGACAGAATTCCATGGGCATCTAGGGATGTTTTCTGGCCACCAAACTTTCCAGATCATGGTCTCTCTAGATGCACAAGAGAATGGAATGGTTAGTTTGAGAAAAACAGAAACTTGTTAGTGCAAGTTTTTGAGAAAACCAAATCTGGACAGAAAATGTAGGCTATTATTGCATGGACCAAAATTATTCAAATGGGTCCAATATCCTGGACTTAAGGGTTTGGTAGCAAGTACTAATAGCAGGAAAGATCCCAAGATCACTAGAGGGATTTAAAATAGGGTTGCAGTGCAAAATACCAAACTGGACCAGAATGAAAAAGAGGATGTTTTGCTCAAAATTCATAAAACACAAAGCTGGATTTTTGCATAAAAATGAGTTATATGCATCTACTGTCATCTCCAAATTTTGGTGGAATTTTTAAAGAAATATTTAAATAGGTTGCAGTGCAATGGGAGCCCTTGAAAGAATGGAAAAGCCATTTTAAAAGAATTGATGCTTGGCAAAAGTATTATAAAAATGCTTCCACTTGCATACCCACAAAATCAAATGTTTTAAGAAAGCATTCAAGCCCCTCAATATTATCCAAAAGTTTCAGATAAAAGGGAAAAAAATTAAATTCCAGAGAAAAGAAGTAGCTCTGAAATTAATAGAAAAGCCAGAAAATAGAAAATAAATCTTTCTGACAAAATTCTAATTAATAAAACAAGATTAAATTTTTGGGGTGTTACAACACTACCCCCCTTAAGAAAAATCTCGTCCTCGAGATTTGCTAAGAATGTATTTTGTAAAAAAAAAGATTGCTCGCATCACGCGGCAACCGTCACATGAAAACAGATACACCACACGCATGATAGGACGGGGTTACAGTAAAAATTGCTGACTAATGTGCAGCTGTGGTATACTAGGGAGATAATTGATTAGGTGATAAAAGCGCGCGGGGTCTTGCATTACGTGCACGTGGTCTGTGAGTTATATAACGAGAGGGCATGCAAAACAAATTTTTTTTTTATTAAGGAAAACATTTTTCATGGCAGTGGTCTTTTAAGAAAAACCTTACTAGGAAATTTGCTATAATAAAAAACAATCAATTTTTTTGTAATCACAAGAAACAACTTCAACCAATGCAATATACTAATACAGAAAGTTTTAAAGCACAACACAGTTATCACAACAAGCAGTAAATTTCTACACAAACTGATATAACCACGGTGCTGACGGTTCAGGTAATAAGCTATATTTCACGAGGAATTATTCCCATGCAGTGCGATATATCCTTCGCCTACTGGGAGTGGATGGGGGACTCACAAAATGCGTCTCTCTTAGTCTGGCCTCAGGGGGTCTACTAATAGCGACTAGGGTTTTACACAGCAAGGGTCTGGAGAAAATCCATCACCTGGTGGGTCAAGCGCTCTCGAGCGATGAGATAGTGCACCAGCTTATTTAGCATCGGACCTTTCTCTTCTCAGGTGTAGGGAAAGGATGCGGCTTCTCTGGCTGCTGCACTATTCGGGGAAGATAATAATAGCCACGTTCACTAGCATAGGGTACCATGAATTGAAGATGGGTAACCGCTCCATAAGCAGCGATCTTTATGGTCATTACTGGAGTGGGCATGGATTTTCCGGATGAAGGGAACTTCCGTAGGGTCTTGGTTTGGGTCTACCTGCGGGGTGTGCCTGGCTGTATAATATGAGAGTGACCCTCAATTTGAACAGGTTGTACCAGGATGGCTGGAGAAAACCCATGGTACTGTGGTCAAAATCTCACAAAAATCCCCCTGGGTTGCATCTGAGGTCTTTATATGAATCCCAAGGTGCGACCTGAGAAATAATTGGCTGTGAAGGCAGTGCACAAGGCGAGGGATGCTTGGTAAGGTCACGGAGTGGCCTTATGTATAGCATCTGGGCAGGATGACATGTCGTGTTGTGGTGGCAATATTAATTGCCGGTTCTGTTCTCTGGTGGTCGGGGTCATTGTCACAGATATATATATCGCAAAATGCGATGTATTACTGTGGTTGTCGGTTGGGTAAACGCTCCATATCTATAAAGAAAAAGGAGTCTTCCTTCGCACACTTGCGAGTGGGGCAACTCAGGTGTCGATCACGGGTGTGTAGCTTACTGGGCTAGTCTGATAGGTTGGGCACCGACTGCCAAAAGCTGTCGGGGTCACAGTGTGGGCTATCGGGTAGGATAGGCTTGGTTGTGGTGAGGTTAAGGTCTGGTGGGTGGTTTAACCTAGGTTCATTGACCCGGCCAAGATAGGATTAGCCAATGGTCAGCCTGGCTCTGATACCAAGGTTGTCAGGACCGGTTTTCCGGGATATTAATTTTCCCAGTAAATGGCCCTTGTGCTCACCAGCCCCAGGATTACTGTTAGCTGATGAGACACAAACTTGATACAGAAATTCCAAGCAAAATATAAAATATGTAGTACAAGACCATTCTGGTCCATGAGTACAACAAAAGGTCTCTAATGGTTGACGGCGGAAGCGGTTTGCGGATCATCAGCGTCTATGGGACTCCACTTCCCACAGGAACAGCTGACCTGGATAACTCCTATCTTCGCGCGTCTGCTATCTCCATTGCCTAGGTTCCGGGGCTGTCGTCGTAGTGCTCCTCTCCAAGCAAGAAATCTGGCCAAGACAATAGCCAGGGACAATCCTGTGAGTACTTTGAATGTACTCGCAAACATCATGAAAACAAGTATAACGTAGCAGGTGATGATCATGTACTGAATTAAACCACGATCACTTAGTCAGTCCCAAAATAAAATTCATGATGCACATGAGCAGGTCATTTGTACTAAACAGGAATAAGCAATCAACAAATGAAGATAAAATAAACCGATTGGGTGTCTGAAGTGATGCCTCGAAAGGATAATAATATAAAGCATGCCTCAGTCGGGCGTCTGAGCGACGCCACATAAAGGGCTTATAAGAAAAATAAATCACACGCGTGCCACAGTCGGGCGTCGGAGCGACGCCACCAAAAGGGCTTATAAGGAAAATAAATAATCAACATGCCACAGTCGGGTGTCTGAGCGACGCCACATAAAGGGCTTATATGAGAATAATCACAGGGAATATCCAGGAGGTAGAACCATCCCAAGGACATTCAACAATTTCAACCACAATATAAATGGTTAGTCCACAATAATAATAATCACAATTATCATTCGTCGTACGTCATGATCAATATTTTGGTTTAGAAGTTTTCCTCCGAAGACCGACGCTAAGACCGACACTTGACCCATCCCAGACTGAAATCCTTAACCGCGGATACGGCTATTCGAATAGATATAAACTCTGCAGAGGGTGTACTCTTTACCCACGAGTAACGGATTCCTTTAGTCCACCGGGACTAATTCCGCTTACGGTCTTTGAATTGAAAACACACCCAACCAGCACACACCAGCTTAACTTACCGGTGCCTGGAATCACCCACGACACTTGTTAAGCAAAACTCTAAGTGGGGAGGCTACAACCTCGATTGGCATGGGATCAAATTTATATCGCGCGCTACTAAGAGGTGCCCCCCTCTCGGCCCCAACCGGAAACACCCATGCCCCCGGACCATGTGGCATGCCTACCGGATGCACCCGGTATCTTCCACCATGGCCTCTCTGTACGGTGTGTGCCAGGAAAGGGGTTGACAACTTACTGAACCGTACCCTGCCCGCGGCAGGGACAAGTGGTAGTACGAAAACAAGCATGGGGGTTACTGGAACAAGACTCGATCTATGGTCGACTCGGGAGGCTTATGTGTTCCCTGCATGGTTAGCACAACAGATACTTTCCACAGTTTTCCTGACAGGGTCACCACCCCTCATGCTCCAACATGCCTCACTGCACATCCTCGCCATAACGAGATGTCAGTCACGTGGGTGTGTTCACCGGAACACAACCTTCCTTCGGACTCCATCCGAACTATCACCAGGCATATGTGGCATGAGAAGTGGCTACTGTCACCAATATCACACATATAACAGAAAAGATTTTCACCATATGTTGATATGCAAGGGTATGACTTCCACATGAAATAACGCTACTCCATTTTTTTTTGCATATTGATGGAGTTCATATGTTCTAGCAAACAACACACAGCTTATGTCATAATGGAGTTCAAGATGCTTGCCTTCAAGGTGCAGAGAGGTGAGGGCACTCATGAAAGTTTTCTTCTCCATATTCCTATTTTTAAATAAATTCAAATTAATACATATACTAAAAACAGTACAGAAAAGTTGCTTATAAAATTTTTAATTAAATTTTAAAATAAACTAGATGATTTTAGAAAGAGGTAGGAAAAAGAATCAATTCATTTGGACCTATACTTAAAAAGTTATGCTCAGTCAAAGTTGGGTCAAACTTCTGTTTTAAATTAAAACAGAAAAGGAAACGGTTTTGAATGAAATGCGCTTTCAAACAGAGAAAACGTACTCGGTGGGGGCGCTTTCACTTAAGCCAGCGAGGGCCGGCTCGGGGTCACTGACAGGGGGCCCCGCGGTCCCACCTGTCGGGTTTGGCTGGTCCTTCTCCCTCCTCCCTTCTTCGCCCGCACTGGACGGAGCTCCGGCGATTGCCGGCGGCGAACGGTGGCTCCATGCGGGGAACGGAGGGGCGGAAAGGGTCCGCGGGTCCACGGCGAACCTTTCGGTGGTCGAAACGGCCGAGGTGGTGCTGAGGATCGCCGGCGACGAGCTTCGCGGCGGCGACAGCTTCGGGAGAAAAGGGGAAAAAGGCTACGGCGGTGCTGGAGCTTGGTTGAGTGGTTGGGAAGCTTCGTGGTGTCAAGGGGAAACCAAAGGCGGCACTGGATGGGTGGGGGAGGGCCTGGTCACGGCGAATGGTGCCGGCGCATGTCGGCGGCCGTGGTTGCCGGAGATGGAGAAGATGACTTCTTCCGGTCGAACCACTACGAGGGGAGCTAGATACGGTGGACTGGAGGTTGCTTGGGGTCTCGGACGAGCTCGGGGGTGCCTTATATAGGCGGGCGACGTCGGTTCACGCCATGGCCGAGGATAAGATCGCCGGCGCGTCGTTTTCCGGCGATGGCAGGGCGTCAGGGTGGTCGGCACTAGGGGACGGCGTTGCGGATAAGCTCGCGCTGCCCTGAGGGTGAGGTGGCGGCCTGCGGTGGCTTGGGCGGCACCGTCCACGGCGAGGACGCTCACGGGCATCGTCGGTGGCCACGGCTGCTAACGGCGGCGGCTCTGCGGCGCGGCCAGGGGGCACGGCGCTAGCGTCACGGGCGGGCGGCGGCTGCGGGGCGCGGCTACTCGAGCGGGGAAAGGCCAGAGCGCGGCTGTGCGGTGCGGCGGCTCGGGTGCGCGTGCGCGTGCAAAACGTGCGCGCTGCTCGCGCTCTGTGCACGCACGGCAAGAGTTCGACAAAATGCCAGGTGGTCCAAAAGAGCTAGGCTGTCTACCAAAGTTAACAGGACAGAGTGGGGGTTAGGGGGAGGCTTAGTGGACAAGCTGGTTTAGCAAAACAACAAGATTCCCAATGCAAACTAAAAACTATGCCAATTCTGTCCCGGCGCACAAGGTGCTCGACAGAATTCCATGGGCATCTAGGGATGTTTTCTGGCCACCAAACTTTCCAGATCATGGTCTCTCTAGATGCACAAGAGAATGGAATGGTTAGTTTGAGAAAAACAGAAACTTGTTAGTGCAAGTTTTTGAGAAAACCAAATCTGGACAGAAAATGTAGGCTATTATTGCATGGACCAAAATTATTCAAATGGGTCCAATATCCTGGACTTAAGGGTTTGGTAGCAAGTACTAATAGCAGGAAAGATCCCAAGATCACTAGAGGGATTTAAAATAGGGTTGCAGTGCAAAATACCAAACTGGACCAGAATGAAAAAGAGGATGTTTTGCTCAAAATTCATAAAACACAAAGCTGGATTTTTGCATAAAAATGAGTTATATGCATCTACTGTCATCTCCAAATTTTGGTGGAATTTTTAAAGAAATATTTAAATAGGTTGCAGTGCAATGGGAGCCCTTGAAAGAATGGAAAAGCCATTTTAAAAGAATTGATGCTTGGCAAAAGTATTATAAAAATGCTTCCACTTGCATACCCACAAAATCAAATGTTTTAAGAAAGCATTCAAGCCCCTCAATATTATCCAAAAGTTTCAGATAAAAGGGAAAAAAAATTAAATTCCAGAGAAAAGAAGTAGCTCTGAAATTAATAGAAAAGCCAGAAAATAGAAAATAAATCTTTCTGACAAAATTCTAATTAATAAAACAAGATTAAATTTTTGGGGTGTTACATGTACTCTCTGTAAATCAACCAGCATGCTCTAGCCCGGGTCAAAAGGAATCGGCTCCCAGCCAGCTTCCAGTATGGTGCTTCACTGCTTCGTCATTAATCTGTGTCATCAGCAGTCTTGGTGCCAATTCTTTTGTGTGAGCTTTTTTTTTTCTTTGGTTGCGTTCATCCAAATATCTAAACACAACTTTGATATATTACATGCAAACCGGACGAAATCAGCCAAGTTCAAACTAAAATTTAAATTTAATACTAAATTAAAGTAAACTATGCGAGGTACCGGGCGGTGACCTCCGTATCCAACGGCACTCCCGTCCCCAACGACACCATCATCAGTGTCCTTCCAGCAGTGGAAGGCCGCATACGGGTCGCGGCAACCGCTTGCCGCTCGTGGCGCAGCCACTCGGCTTCCTCTGTCGTGGATGAGTCGCCCCCAACGGCCTGCCCCTCACTTTGCACTTGCCCTTAGTTCCATTTTGTGTTAATTCAGACGTCCAGGTATGTTTGCGGACGTTGGAAGACTCAAAGGGTGTGTTTGGTTGCAGTTCGCTACAGTACCCGCATTGCGTGTCCATCTCCAGCCAGCCTGGTTCTTCATATGCAGCCTCATATGCAGCAGATGCAACCTGTTTGGTTGCCTGCATCGCATGAAAGAGGCACTTACCTCCTGTTGTTTGGTTGTCGTTTTTGTGCTTAGGGTGTGAGCAGATGCAAACTTCGGCTGTTTGGTTGCAAACAACGTTTGTGTTTTGCTCACCCCATTCAAATGTGGTGGTCTTACCACCACATGATCAACACAACATCAAGCACAACTAACAGCAGATCAAAGAGGGAAGCACTGACAGCAAACAAAACAAGCAACCAAATGAGATCAAACAAAGCAAGCAACGGAAATGACAACAAACTACTTAGATTAACAGCAGGGGCATCCTCCTTCCCTGCTCCTGGCCAAAATATTAACAAGTTCACAGGTCACAGCACAAGTACCATAAGTTCTAGCCACACACCATAACAAGTTCAATTATACACCTAAGTTAACTACATTGCATGCTCAATGTCACCAACGCAGTTGTGCTTGTTGCAACAAAACCTGCACATGATCGAGGAGTTGTGGTTGTAGATTTGGACCTTCAGGTCCAGTCCTGAGATGCGCGGAACGAGGAGGCCGCCGGGGACGATCCGGTGGCAGCGGCAGAAGTAGGTCCAGCCCCGGCCAAGCACCATGTGCCCCTTGAAGTTCTGGACCCGCACCCAGAACTTGCACCACTTGTTCGCCGACAGCCCGACCACGCGCGGGAGCCTCTTGATGACCAGCCACTCGTTCATCACCTCCACAAACTTGCGAGGGATGACGAGCATGGTGGGGTCTTCGGCGTCCTTGATCTGCTGGTAGAAGCGCAGCGGCTCCCGGGCCCCCTCCTCGTGGTCGGTCCTCGGAGATCGTCCCCTTGAACCAGACGGGCTCATGAAGGCGACCCTGCCTGGAAGGTCCACCCTCTTGAGCCACTTGTTCATGGGGATGAGATCCTCGACGCCCTTAGCTCCGACCACCACCTGAGCTCCTCCACCCGCCACGTACCAGTCACTCTTCAATATCTTGTCAGGTAAGATGACAAGTATTAGATGTGCTTGCAAAATGAACAACCACTGATCAGTGGCATTAGCTCTTCTGCAAATGCCACTTATCAGTTGCACTAGCACTACAACAAATGGCACTGATCAAAGACATTTGCCAAGAGAAAATGCCACTGATCAGTGCACAAACTCTTTGCCAAATGCCACTTATCAATGGCACTTGCTCTTGGGCAAATGCCACTGATCAGTTTCATTTGCTCTTGGGCAAGTGCCGCTGATAAGGGGACTTGCCCAAGAGCAAGTGACACTGATCAGTGGTAGTTGCCCATGAGAAAATGCCACTGATCAGTGGCATCTGGTCTTTTGCAACTGCCACTCATCAGTGCACTATCCTAAGCATGGAAGCATCTAAAAATAGAACCCATGTGCACCCGTGCACATTTGGCAGCATCCTAAAATGGTCCTGCTACATGCACGTATAACAATCTAGAGCATGTAGCACAAACCCTAGCTTGAACATGTATGTAGCAACATGAACAACAACATCAACATGATCCTAGCTTGAACATGTATATAGCAACATGAACAACAACATCAACATGATCCTAGCTTGAACATGAACATGCCATTTGCATGAACACAGATCCTAGCAAGACCCTAGCATGAACACATATCCTAGCAAAGCATACTAGCATTGGGGATTCTAGCATGAACACAGATCCTAGCATGAACACGAATCCTAGGAAAGCACTATCAGAAGAACATTATCCTATAACACACACTGTAGCAAACAAGAACATATTGGCCAGATTCGATTCGATTGGGATCACATCGAATCAAATCTACTCGAATCCTATTTAATCCTATTGAATCCACTAAGTACCAGCACATGCCTAAGAAAGAAACCCCTAATCTACATCTACGAGCAAGCATTGGGCGACTAACCAGAGCTTGCGCAGTCGCAGTGAATCGAGGTCGGGGTGAAAACCCCGACGGGAAGGAGAGAGGTGGTGGAGCAGAGGAGGAGCCAGCCCTGGCGATGGCTGGCGGCATCGGCCCCGTGCTCATGGCCATGCCGTTGGTCGAGGAGAACGGCGCACCGACAGGAGAAAACCCTTGGACAGGGGTCAAGAAAACCCTATGTCCAATGGGGTCCCAAGAAGCGGCGGCTCCTTGGACGGCGCCGGTGCCGAGCCCACAACCACGAGGTCCGGATACGACGGTGGAGCAGGAACAACCGGCAACGCATTGGCCGGCCCTCGTGGTGGCCGACAGCAGATGGGGGACGGCGCTTGCAGCACCGACGCTAGGTCCCTACCCGAGTTCTGGAGCCCGGCCACCCAGCACTCTTGGATCCTGGCGATGCGCTAGTCGACGGGGGTCAGAGGATGGCGCGGCGGTGGGCGAGGCGGAGCCATCGAAAGAGAGGAGAGGGAGGGGCAGTGAGGCAGAGAGGTGTGCTAGCGGTGGGAATAGTGCGAGGCGATGACAAGAGAGTGGGAGGGGAGTTATGAGACGTCCCCTCCGTCTCCCGCGCTGCTCGAGGCGTGAAGCCTCCTCGCATGCGTGGCCATGCCCAGCTCGGCTCGCGAGAGACTGCCGATTCGGCAGTTTCCACCGGGCAAGGCTCAGGCCTGCTTTAAGGTTCGTGCGGGCCACGAATCGCATGCAGTCCAGCCAACCAAATAGGCCACACACATCTTGCGTGAGCCTGGTTGGGCTGCATGCGAGCAACCAAATACGCGCAAAGTGTTCGTGCCGCACAATCCAGACGTTTACACATGGTTTGACGTACATAGTTGAAGATTTTCTAGGTGGCAAAAACATTCCGCTCAAAATACAATTTGGTCCAGGTCGGTTGATTTGTCATTTTTGTTGTTGTTGCTAGCACCTAATTTTCACGGCGGAGGGTGCGAAGCCATCGTCGATGCGAAGGTGTTCGCGGGACCAGCAGCTCTTGCTAGCGCTGCATTCTCTAGTGCCGCGGCCACGCAACAGCTCTCTCAACATAACCTCTACTACGCCTACGAGGTCCGACATACCGGTGTTGCCAACATCCTCTCCGGCGTCGCGCATGCTAACCTAGGTGGAGGCTGCGGCTCCTTAGGGCCACGTGGTGGCTGCTCCGACCACCGCGTCACTGCGCTGCAATGATACGTGATTAATTTTGAGGGTAAAACTCTTGCTGTTGGTTCTTGCTTCAGTTCGAACAAAAAATTCTACAAGTAAATTTCCCCTTGCCTTAATTCACATGGCAGCATTTAAGTTATACTCCCTTCATATTAAAATATAAAACATTTTGCAAAGACCTCCAATATTTTGGTACAGAGGTAGTATTTTGCATGATTTTTTCATGGAATTGTACATATGAACTTGAGGGCTATATATATACATGTTTTTGGTTGGCTATATATGTTAACTTGATATAAATTTGGGATTTTAGCTTTTGTTTTGAAGATAATACATTTTCCTATAAAGTATTCAAATATCTCATCTCAGTATGAATTTGAAAGCAATAGAAATAAATAAGCGAATTTCATAAATAAGATCTAGCTTAGGTGTACGTAATAATATAGATGTACTATCTTTTTGCAGGTAAATAATACAGGTATGCAAGAAACAAATATTAATTCACACACAAAATAGAACCACACAAGTATAAGAAACATATACTAATTGAACTTCTCAATTGATTCCTGCCCGACGCAACTTGAAACTAAATGAAATTTCAGATCCAAAAATCTGAAGCCCCCTCAAAGAACAATGGTTGTCTAGTGAGTGGTTCCTGATTTCTCTCCAACGTATCTACATATTTTTATTTTTCCATGCTGTTATATTATTGTTCTTCAATGTTTTACAATCATTTTATATCATTTTTAATGACTAACCTATTGACATAGTACCCAATGTCAGCTGTTATTTTCTGCTTGTTTTTTACGTCGCAGAAAATCAATACCAAACGGAGTCCAAATGCAGCAAAAAAAATTGGAGATTTTTTTGGACCAGAAGACACAACATGGACCGGAGAAGTACCAGTGGGGTGCCTCGAGGGGGGCACAACCCACCTGGGGGGCCAGGCAACCCCTGGTGGGTTGTGCCCACCTCGGTGGCCTCCCACACCGCCTCTTCGCTCTATAAATACCCAATATTCCAGAAACCCTAGGGGAGTCAACGAAATTTTATTCCAACCGCCGCAAGTTCCAGAACCACGAGATCCAATCTAGAGCCCGTTTCCGGCACTCTGCCAGAGGGGAACACGATCATGGAGGGGTTCATCATCCTCATCGGTGCCTCTCCGATGATGCGTGAGTAGTTTACCACAGACCTATGGGTCCGTAGGCAGTAGCTAGATGGCTTCTTCTCTCTTTGTATCTCAATACAATAGTCTCTTGGAGATCTACTTGATGTAATGACTTTGTGCGGTGTGTTTGTTGGGATTCGATGAATTGTGAGTTTATGATCAGATTTGCCTTCATTTAATATCCATTCTTGATTATTATAGCCTTGTATTTCTTCTTCGATATTTGGGTTTTGTTTGGCCAACCTGATCTATTTATCTTGCAATGGGAAGAGGTCCTTTGTAATGAGTTTGATCTTGCGGTGTCCTTTCCCAGTGACAGAAGGGGAAGCAAGGCACGCATGTATCGTTGCTATTAAGGATAAAAACATGGGGTCTATTCCTACATGAATAGATCTTGTCTACATCATGTCATCGTTCTTATTGCATTACTCCGTTTTCCATGAACTTAATACACTAGATGCATGCAGGATAGCTGTCGATGTGTGGAGTAATAGTAGTAGATGCAGGCAGGAGTCGGTCTATTAATCTTGGACGTGATACCAATGTAGATGCAGGCTGTTTATTGTGATCATTGTATTGGATATCATCATAATTATTTGCTTCTCTATCAATTGCTCAAGAGTAATTTGCCTACCCACCGTTGCTATTTTTGGAGAGAAGCCACTATTGAAATCTACGGCTCCCGGGTCTATTTTCCTATCATATACTTTCAGATCTACATTGCTATTTGTTGTTTCCTCTTTTTGCAACTTTTATTTTCAGATCATATTATCACAAACACCAAAATACCTTGTTACGTTTTATTTGCCGTTATTTGCATATTTCAATCTACTACAATTTTTATCCCATCAACTTGACATTCTGGCACTATTACCCGAAAGGAATTGACAACCCCTTTTACACGTCGGGTTACAAGTATTTGTTCTTTGTGTGCAGGTACCGTTTACAGAGTGTTGCGTGGTTCTCTGATACGTCCATTTTGCATCATGCATTTATATTGATATCTATTGCATTATGGGCTGTTTATTACACATTATGTCACAATACTTATGCCTTTTCTCTCTTATTTTACAAGGTTTACATGAAGAGGGAGAATGCCGGCAGCTGAAATTCTGGGCTGGAAAAGGAGCAAATATTGGAGACCTATTCTGCACAACTCAAAAAGCCCTGAAACTCCACGAAAGTCAGTTTTGGAAAATATAAAAAATATCTAGCGAAAGAAGTATAGGAGGGGGGCCATCCACCGTCCACGAGGGTGGGGGGCGCGCCCCCTGCCTCGTTGGCCACCTGGCAGCCCCCCGATGCCCATCTTTCACTATATCAAGTGTTTTGACCTGGAAAAAATCATAAGGAGGCTTTCGGGACGAAGCGCCGCCGTCTCGAGGTGGAACCAATCTAGGGCTCTGGCGGAGCTGTTCTGCCGGGAAAACTTCCCTCCGGGAGGGGGAAATCATCATCATCGTCATCACCAACAACTCTCCCATCTTGGGGAGGGTTATCTCCATCAACAGATTCACCAGCACCATCTCCTCTCAAACCCTAGTTCATCTCTTGTATTCAATCTTTGCATCAAAACCTCAGATTGGTACCTGTGGGTTGCTAGTAGTGTTGATTACTCCTTGTAGTTGATGCTAGTTGGTTTATCCGGTGGAAGATCATATGTTCATATCCATTATGCATATTAATACCCCCTCTGATTATGAACATGAATATGATTTGTGAGTAGTTACGTTTGTTCCTGAGGACATGGGAGAAGTCTTGCTATAAGTAGTCATGTGAATTTGGTAGTCGTTCGATATTTTGATGAGATGTATGTTGTCTTTCCTCTAGTGGTGTCATGTGAACGTCAACTACATGACACTTCACCATTGTTTGGGCCTAGAGGAAGGCATTGGGAAGTAATAAGTAGATGATGGGTTGCTAGAGTGACAGAAGCTTAAACCCTAGTTTATGCGTTGCTTCGTAAGGGGTTGATTTGGATCCACATGTTTCATGCTATGGTTAGGTTTACCTTAATACTTCTTTTGTAGTCGTGGATGCTTGCAATAGAGGTTAATCATAAGTGGGATGCTTGTCCAAGTAAGGGCAGCACCCAAGCACCGGTCCACCCACATACCAAATTATCAAAGTAACGAACGTGAATCATATGAGCGTGATGAAAACTAGCTTGACGATAATTCCCATGTGTCCTCAGGAGCGTTTTTCTTTATATAAGAGTTTGTCCAGGCTTGTACTTTGCTACAAAAAGGATTGGGCCATATTTCTACACCTTATTTACTTTTACCACTTGTTACTTGTTACCAATTACCTTATCACAAAACTATCTGTTACCGATAATTTTAGTGCTTGCAGAGAATACTTTACTGAAAACGGCCTATCATTTCCTTCTGCTCCTCATTAGGTTCGACACTCTTACTTATCGAAAGGACTATGATAGATCCCCTACACTTGTCGGTCATCAAGACTCTTTTCTGGTGCCGTTGCCGGGGAGTGAAGCTCCTTTGGTAAGGAAAAATTTATATAGTGTGCTGAAATTTACTGTCACTTGTTACTATGGAACATAATCCTTTGAGGGGCTTGTTCGGGGTATCTTCACCCCGACCAGTAGAGCAAAGAGTTGTTCCTCAACCTACCAAACCTACTGAAAATGTTTACTTTGAAATTCCTTCGGGCATGATAGAGAAACTGCTAGCTAATCCCTTTGCAGGAGACGGAACATTGCATCCCGATTTGCACCTAATCTATGTGGATGAAGTTTGTGGATTATTTAAGCTTGCAGGTATGCCTGGGGATGTGATTGATACGTCTCCAACATATCTACTTTTCCAAACACTTTTGCCCTTGTTTTGGACTCTAACTTGCATGATTTGAATGGAACTAACCCGGACTGACGTTGTTTTCAGCAGAACTGCCATGGTGTTATTTTTGTGCAGAAATAAAAGTTCTCGGAATGACCTGAAAATCATAGGAGATTTATTTTGGAATATATAAAAAATACCTGCGGAAAGTGTTGGGGAACGTAGCAGAATTTTAAAATTTTCTACGCATCACCAAGATCAATCTATGGAGTCATCTAGCAACGAGGGAGAGGGGAGTGCATCTACATACCCTTGTAGATCGCTAAGCGGAAGCGTTACAAGAACGCGAATGAAGGAGTCGTACTCGTAGCGATTCAGATCACGGTTGATTCCGATCTAAGCGCTGAACAACGGCGCCTCCGTGTTCAACACACGTGCATCCCGGTGACGTCTCCCACGCCTTGATCCAGCAAGGGGAGAAGGAGAGGTTGGGGAAGACTCCGTCCAGCAGTAGCACGGCGGCGTGGTGGTGGTGGAGGAGCGCGGGACTCCAGCAGGGCTTCGCCAAGCACTACGAGAGATGAGGAGGGAGAGAGGTAGGGCTGCACCAAGAGAGAGATCAAATCATGTGTTGGGCAGCCCCCATACCTCAAGTATATATAGGGGGAGGGGAGGGCTGCGCCCCCTCTAGGGTTCCCTCCCTAGGGGAGGAGGGGCGGCAGCCCTAGATGCCATCTAGGGTGGCGGCCAAAGGGGAGAGGGAGAGGGGGGGTGCACCAGGGTGGGCCCTAGGGCCCATCTGCCCTAGGGTTTGCCCCCTCCCCTCTTGGAGGCTCCTTGGGCCTTGGTGGGAGGCGCCCCAGCCCACCTAGGGGCTGGTCCCTTCCCACTATTGGCCCACGTAGGCCTCCGGGGCTTGTGGCCCCTCCCGGTGGACCCCCGGACCCTTCCGGTGGTCCCGGTACATTACTGGTGATGCCCGGAACACTTCCGGTGGCCAAATCCTCACTTCCGGACCATTCCGGAACTCCTCATGACGTTCCGGGATCTCATCGGGACTCCGAACAACATTCGGTAACTGCGTACATACTTTCCCTATAACCCTAGAGTCATCGAACCTTAAGTGTGTAGACCCTACGGGCTCGGGAGTCATGAAGACATTGCCGAGACAACTCTCCGGTCAATAACCAACAGCGGGATCTAGATACCCATGTTGGCTCCCACATGCTCCATGATGATCTCATCGGATGAACCACGATGTCAAGGATTCAATAAGTCCCGTATACAATTCCCTTTGTCTACCGGTATAGTACTTGCCCGAGATTCGATCGTCGGTATCCCGATACCTTGTTCAATCTCGTTACCGGCAAGTCTCTTTACTCGTTCCGTAACACACATCATCCCGTGATCAACTCCTTGATCACATTGTGCACATTATGATGATGTCGTACCGAGTGGGCCCAGAGATACCTCTCCGTCACACGGAGTGACAAATCCTAGTCTCGATTCGTGCCAACCCAATAGACACTTTCGGAGATACCCGTAGTGCACCTTTATAGCCACCCAGTTACGTTGTGACGTTTGGTACACCCAAAGCATTCCTACGGTATCCGGGAGTTGCACAATATCATGGTCTAAGGAAAAGATACTTGACATTTAGAAAAGATTTAGCATACGAACTACACGATCTTGTGCTAGGCTTAGGATTGGGTCTTGTCCATCACATCATTCTCCTAATGATGTGATCCCGTTATCAACGACATCCAATGTCCATGGTCAGGAAACCGCAATCATCTATTGATCAACGAGCCAGTCAACTAGAGGCTCACTAGGGACATGGTGTTTGTCTATGTATCCACACATGTATCTGAGTTTCCTATCAATACAATTCTAGCATGGATAATAAACAATTATCATGAACAAGGAAATATAATAATAACCAATTTATTATTGCCTCTAGGGCATATTTCCAACAGTCTCCCACTTGCACTAGAGTCAATAATCTAGTTCACATCGCCATGTGATTAACACTCACAGGTCACATCGCCATGTGACTAACATCCAAAGAGTTTACTAGAGTCAATAATCTAGTTCACATCACAATGTGATTAACACTCAATGAGTTCTGGGTTTGATCATGTTATGCTTGTGAGAGAGGTTGTAGTCAACGGGTCTGCAACATTCAGATCCCTATGTATTTCGCAAAACTTTATGTCATATCGTAGATGCTGCTACCACGTTCCACTTGGAGCTATTCCAAATTGTTGCTCCATTATACGTATCCGGTATCTCTACTCAGAGCTATCCGGATAGGTGTTAAGCTTGCATCGACGTAACTCTTTACGTCGAACTCTTTATCACCTCCATAACCGAGAACATTTCCTTATTCCTCTAAGGATAATTTTGACCGCTATCTAGTGATCCACTCCTGGATCACCTTTGTACCCTCTTGCCAGACATGTGGCAAGGCACATATCAGGTGCGGTACTCAGCATGGCATACCGTATAAAGCCTATGACAAAAGCATAGGGGACGACCTTCATCCTTCCTCTTTCTTCTACCGTGGTCAAGCTTGGAGTCTTACTCAACTTCACACCTTACAACTCAGGTAAGAACTCCTTCTTTGACTGATCTATTTTGAACTCCTTCAAAAATATGTCAAAGGTGTGTGTTCTTTTGAAAGTATCATCAGGTGTCTTGATCTATCTCTATAGATCTTGGTGCCCAATGTGTAAGAAGCTTTATCCAGGCCTTCCTTTGAAAAACTCCTTTCAAACAACCCTTTATGCTTTCCAGAAATTCTACATCATTTCGAATCAACAATATGTCATTCACATATACTTATCAGAAATGTTGTAGTGCTCCCACTCACTTTATTGTAAATACAAGTTTCTAACAAACTTTGTATAAACCCAAAAACTTTGATCACTCCATCAAAGCGTATATTCCGACTCCGAGATGCTAGCTCTAGTCCATGGAAGGATCGCTGGAGCTAGCATACCTTTTAGCATCCTTAGGATCGACAAAACCTTTCTGATTGTATCACATACAACCTTTCCTTACGAAAACTGGTAAGCAAACTTGTTTTGACATCCATCTGCCAGATTTCATAAATGCAGCTAATGC
This sequence comes from Secale cereale, assembly GCA_902687465.1. Classification (NCBI taxonomy): domain Eukaryota; kingdom Viridiplantae; phylum Streptophyta; class Magnoliopsida; order Poales; family Poaceae; genus Secale; species Secale cereale. Next base: position 503,954,965 of record LR738709.1, on the reverse strand, counting down.
TAACATGATTCCGACGGACTTAAGCATCGCTACGGGTGAGAAAATCTCATCGTAGTCAACTTCTTGAACTTGTGAAAAACTTTTCGCCACAAGTCGAGCTTCATAGACGGTGACATTACTGTCCACGTCCGTCTTCTTCTTAAAGATCCATTTAAATCAATGGCTTGCCGACCATCGGGCAAGTCCACCAAAGTCCATACTTTGTTTTTATACATGGATCCTATCTCGGATTTCTCGGCTTCTAACCATTTGTCGGAATACGGGCCCACCATCGCTTCTCCATAGTTCGTAGGTTCATTGTTGTCCAACATGACATCTAAGACATGATCACCGCACCACTAAGGAGTAGTACATATCCTTGTCGTCCTACGAGGTTCGATATCATCTTGATCCGAAGCTTCATGATCACTATCATTAGTTTCCTCTTCAAAAGTCGTAGGTTCCACAGAAACATCTTTCTGTGTTGCACTACTCTTCGGTTGAAGTGAGGGTTCAACAACCTCATCAAGTTCTATCTTCCTCCCACTCAATTCTTTCGAGAGAAACTCCTTCTCGAGAAAGGACATGTTCTTAGCGACAAACATTTTTGCCCTTGGATCTGAGATAGAAGGTATACCCAACTATTACCTTTGGGTATCCTATGAAGATGTATTTGTCCGCTTTGGGTTCGAGCTTTTTTCGGCTGAAGCCATAAGCATCGCAGCCCTAAACATTAAGAAACGACAACTTTGGTTTCTTGCCAAACCATAGTTCATACGACGTCATCTCAACGGACTTAGATGGTGCCCTATCTAAAGTGAATGCTGCTGTCTCTAATGCATAACCTCAAAATAATAGCGGTAGATCGGTAAGAGACATCATAGATCGCACCATATCTCATAAGGTTCGATTACGACGTCCGGACACACCATTACGCTGTGGTGTTCCAGGTGGCTTCAACTGCGAAACAATTCCACAATGTCTTAAGTGATTGCCAAACTCATAACTCAGAAAATCTCCCCTTGATCAGATCGTAGGAACATGATCTTCTTGTTATGACGATTCTTAACTTCACTCTGAAATTGCTTGAACTTTTCAAACGTTTCAGATTTTTGCTTCATTAAGTAAATATACCCATATCTACTCAAATCGTCAGTGAAGATGAGAAAATAACGATATCCACCACACGCCTTAATTCTCATTGGATCACGCACATCAGCATGTATGATTTCCAACAAGTCACTTTCCCATTTCATTGTACCTGAAAACGGGATCTTAGTCATCCTGCCCATGAGGCATGGCTCGCATGTGTTAAGCGATTCAAAATTTAGTGACTCCAAACATCCATCAGCATGGAGTTTCTTCATGCATTTTATGCCAAAATGACCTAAGCGGCAGTGCCACAAGAAAGTGGTACTATCATTATTAACTCTACATCTTTTGGCGTTAATATTATTATCATGTGTATTACTATGATCGAGATCCAATAAACCATTGGGTGCATGACCATAAAGGTATTATTCATGTAAATAGAATAACCATTATTCTCTAACTTAAATGAATAACCGTATTGCAATGAACATGATCTAATCATATTCATGCTCAACGTAGACACCTGATAACATTTATCTAGGTTCAACACTAATCCCGAAGGTAGATGGAGCGTGCGATGGTGATCTTATCAACCTTGGAAACACTTCCAACACACATCGTCACTTCTCCCTTAGCTATTCTCCGTTCAGTCCGTAGCTTTTGCTTCAAGTCACTAATAATAGCAACTGAACCGGTATCCAATACCCAGGTACTACTAGGAGTACTAGTAGGGTACACATCAATAACACGTATATCAAATATACTTTGTTGAAGTTGCCAGCTTTCTTATCTACCATGTATTTGGGGTAGTTCCGCTACCATGTGACCGTTCCCCTTACAATAGAAGCACTTAGTCTCGAGGTTTGGGTTCAACCTTGGGTTCCTTCATTAGAGCGACAAATGGTTTGCCATTCACGAAGTTTCCCTTCTAGCCCTTGCCCTTTTGAAACCAGTGGTCTTGTTAAACCATCAACACTTGATGCTCCTTCTTGATTTCTACTTTTGCGGTCTTAAGCACCGCTAATAGCTCCGGGATCATCTCCATCCTTTGCATGTCATAGTTCATCACGAAGTTCTAGTAGCTTGGTGATAGTGTCTAGAGAATTCTGTCAACCACTATCTCATCTGGAAGATTAACTCCCACTTGGTTCAAGTGATTTTAGCACCCAGACATTCTGAGCACATGCTCACTAGTTGAGCTATTCTCCTCCATCTTGTTGGCAAAAGAACTTGTCAGAGGTCGCATACCTCTCAACACGGGCATGAGCCTGAAATCCCAATTTCAGCTCTTGGAACATCTCATATGTCTTATGGCGTTCAAAAACGTCATTGGAATCCTGATTCTAAGCCGTAAAGTATGGTGCACTAAACTATCAAGTAGTCATCAGGACGTGTCTGTCAGGTGTTCACAACATCCACATATGGCGTTGTAGGGGTTTGCACATCGAGCGGTGCATCAAAGACGTAAGCCTTCTGTGTAGCAGTGAGGACACTCCTCGGACTATGGACCCAATCCGCATCATTGCTTACAATATCTTTCAACTTAGTCTTTCTCTAGGATCGTATTAAACAGGGAGCTACAACGCAAGCTATTGGTCTATAACATAATTTGCGAAGACAACTTAGACTATTGTTCATGAGAATTAAGTTCATCTAATCAAATTATTTAATGAACTCCCACTCAGATAGACATCCCTCTAGTCATCTAAGTGATGCATGATCCGAATCGACTAGTCCGTGTCCGATCATCGCGTGAGATGGACTAGTCATCAACGGTGAACATCTTTATGTTGATCATATCTTCTATACGATTCATGTTCGACCTTTCGGTCTTCCGTGTTCCGAGGCCATGTCTGTACATGCTAGGCTCGTCAACTGAACCCTAAGTGTATTGCATGTGTAAATCTGGCTTACACCCGTTGTATGCGAACGTTAGAGCCTATCACACCCGAGCATCACGTGGTGCTTCGGAACAATGAACCTTAGCAACGGTGCACAGTTAGGGGGAACACAATTCTTGATATTTTAGTGAGAGATCATGTTATTTACTACCGTCGTTCTAAGCAAATAAGATGTAAAACATGATAATCATCACCTGCAATCAAATAGTGACATGATATGGCCAATATCATTTTGCTCCTTTTGATCTTCATCTTCGGGGCTCTATGATCATCATCATCACCGGCATGACACCATGATCTCCATCATCATGATCTCCATCATCGTGTCTTCATGAAGTCGTCTCGCCAAACATTACTTCAACTACTATGGCTAACGGTTAGCAATAAAGTAAAGTAATTACATGGCGTTTTCAATGACACGCAGGTCATACAATAAAATTAAGACAACTCCTATGGCTCCTGCCGGTTGTCATACTCATCGACATGCAAGTTGTGATTCCTATTACAAGAACATGATCAATCTCATACATCACATATATATCATTCATCACATCCTTTTGGCCATATCACATCACACGGCACATGCTGCAAGAACAAGTTAGACGTCCTCTAATTGTTATTGCAAGTTTTTACGTGGCTGCTATAGGTTTCTAGCAAGAATGTTTCTTACCTAAGCCAAAACCACAACGTGATATGCCAATTTCTATTTACCCTTCATAAGGACCCTTTTCATCGAATCTGATCCGACTAAAGTGGGAGAGACAGACACCCGCTAGCCACCTTATGCAACTAGTGCATGTCAGTCGGTGGAACCTGTCTCACGTAAGCGTACGTGTAAGGTTGGTCCGGGCCGCTTCATCCCACGATGCCGCTGAATCAAGATAAGACTAGTAACAGCAAGAGAATTGACAAATCAATGCCCACAACTACCTTGTGTTCTACTCGTGCAAGATACTACGCATAGACCTAGCTCTGATACCACTGTTGGGGAACGTAGCAGAATTTTAAAATTTTCTACGCATCACCAAGATCAATCTATGGAGTCATCTAGCAACGAGGGAGAGGGGAGTGCATCTACATACCCTTGTAGATCGCTAAGCGGAAGCGTTACAAGAACGCGGATGAAGGAGTCGTACTCGTAGCGATTCAGATCGCGGTTGATTCCAATCTAAGCGCCGAACAACGACGCCTCCTCGTTCAACACACGTGCAGCCCGGTGACATCTCCCACGCCTTGATCCAGCAAGGGGAGAAGGAGAGGTTGGGGAAGACTCCGTCCAGCAGCAGCACGGCGGCGTGGTGGTGGTGGAGGAGCGCGGGACTCCAGCAGGGCTTCACCAAGCACTACGAGAGACGAGGAGGGAGAGAGGTAGGGCTGCGCCAAGAGAGAGATCAAGTCATGTGTTGGGCAGCCCCCATACCTCAAGTATATATAGGGGGAGGGGAGGGGCTACGCCCCCTCTAGGGTTTCCTCCCTAGGGGAGGGGGGGGGGCGGTAGCCCTAGATGCCATCTAGGGTGGCGGCCAAAGGGGAGAGGGAGAGGGGGGGCGCACCAGGGTGGGCCCTAGGGCCCATCTGCCCTAGGGTTTGCCCCTCCCCTCTTAGAGGCACCTTGTGCCTTGGTGGAAGACGCCCCAGCCCACCTAGGGGCTGGTCCCTTCCCACTATTGGCCCATGTAGGCCTCCGGGGCTGGTGGCCCCTCCCTGTGGACCCCCGGACCCTTCCGGTGGTCCCGGTACATTACCGGTGATGCCCGGAACACTTCTGGTGGCCAAATCCTCACTTCCTATATATCAATCTTTACCTCCGGACCATTCTGGAACTCCTCGTGATGTCAGGGATCTCATCCGGGACTCCGGACAACATTCGGTAACCGCGTACTGATACGTCCAAAACGTATCTATAATTTCTGCTTGCTCCATGCTTCTTTTGTGTGATATTGCTATGATATTGATGCACTTCCATACACTTTTGATCATATTTGGACTAACCTATTAACCAAGTGCACCACAGTGCCAGTTCCTGTTTTCTGCTGTTTTTCTATTTCAGGTTTCCCCCATATTAAAAGTGCTCCAAAAATTCCAGGAAAAATATAGGAAAAATCAGCGTACAGGAAGCTTCGCGAAGAACCAAAGATGGGCTAGAGGGGAGCCAAGGGAGGCCCAGGCGGCCACCTGGTGCGGCCCCACCCCTGGCCGCGCTAAGGGGCGCCTAGGGCCCCTGCTCCGCCTCTGGCTTCCCCCCTTCGCCTATATATCCCTCTCGTCCCGAAACCCTCGAGGACAGAACCCTTTTTCATGATCTCGCCTCTGTTTTGCCGCCGCAGCGCTTCCAAGATCGGGAGCATCAGGAGAACTCTTCCCGGCACCCTGCCGGAGGGGAGAACCACCACCGGGAGCTTCTCCACCACCATGGGCGCTTCCCGGATGAGTCGTGAGTAGTCCACCTTGGACCATGGGTCCATGATCAGTAGCTATGTGATGTTCTCCTCCCCTCTTTGCTCTTCATGGTTTAGACCTCGTGAGCTGCCCTACATGATCGAGGCACATATGTAATCTTTCTGCTGTTGCTTTGCTGAGTTTGCTGGGATCTGATGGATTATGAGACTATGTTCCGATTGTGTTTGAGTAATATATTTGATTCACCTCTTTTATATGTTTGTTCTTGAGTAATTCTTGCATGTTCTCCGTTGCTGTTTATTGCTTTGGCCAAGTAGTAGGTAGTAACTCCAAGAGGGAGCGTTATGCTTGATTGTGGGTTCATGCCCCCTGATGACTAGCTTGAGTGACAAAAACATGAGTCTAGGGGATGTGATGTTGCCACAAGGGAGAAAACAACGGTGCTTGTACTTGCGGGTGCAAGGATTGTTTACTTTACGCAAAGTTCTTTTAATGCAGTTGTCTGTTGCTTTGAGTTTACACTTTGGGTGGGATTCGCAACTTAATACCAGCGAGATGTTCTGGATAGATATCTCAAGGTGGATGATTAGTAGTAGATGCAGATGGATTTCGGTCTACTTGCCTTGGCGTACCGCCCATGCTTTTGAGCCTCTACCTTTCTTTGCAGCATAGTTAGCATTGGTTTGCGCACATAATCCTGTCAATTGCCCAGCTGTAATTTGTTTACCTCGCTTTGCTGTTTTATCGTCTTTTGGGAGAGAGACATCACTAGTGAACATCATGGGACCCCGGTCCATATTACCACCGCTGATCACACCTTCTATTTACTTCCTGTTTTTATTTCCTAGTTGCAGTCATAGCTATCATTATTATCTCTTGTGTTTGATCCTTTGTAAACAACAAGGCCGGAGGGATTGACAACCTCTCTGTACTCGTTGGGAGCAAAGTTATCTGTATCTGTGTGCAGGTCCCGTCAACCGCTAAGTTTCTGGCGCCGTTGACACCTACTTGTCGACCCTCGGAGTCTCACGGGATTCGATCCTTGGTATCTTTGCCAAGGGAAATTTGCCGCTACGCTACATCTCAACCTTCCACTTGGGGTAACCAACGAGGGGCGAGAAGCCATCACATACATACTTTCCCTATAACCCTAGCGTCATCGAACCTTAAGTGTGTAGACCCTACGGGCTCGTGAGTCATGCAGACATGGCTGAGACAACTCTTCGTTCAATAACCAACAACGGGATCTGGATACCCATGTTGGCTCCCACATGCTCCACGATGATCTCATCGGATGAACCACGATGTCAAGGATTCAATCAATCCCGTATACAATTCCCTTTGTCTACCGGTATAGTACTTGCCCGAGATTCGATCGTCGGTATCCCGATACCTTGTTCAATCTCGTTACCGGCAAGTCTCTTTACTCGTTCTGTAACACACATCATCCCGTGATCAACTCCTTGATCACATTATGCCATTATGATGATGTCCTACCGAGTGGGCCCAGAGATACCTCTCCGTCACACGGAGTGACAAATCCCAGTGTCGATTCGTGCCAACCCAACAGACACTTTCGGAGATACCCGTAGTGCACCTTTATAGCCACACAGTTATGTTGTGACGTTTGGTACACCCAAAGCATTCCTACGCTATCCGGGAGTTGCACAATCTCACGGTCTAAGGAAAAGATACTTGACATTTAGAAAAGCTTTAGCATACGAACTACACGATCTTGTGCTAGGCTTAGGATTGGGTCTTGTCTAGCACATCATTCTCCTAATGATGTGATCCCGTTATCAACGACATCCAATTTCCATGGTCAGGAAACCGCAACCATCTATTGATCAACGAGCCAGTCAACTAGAGGCTCACTAGGGACATGGTGTTTGTCTATGTATCCACACATGTATCCGAGTTTCCTATCAATACAATTCTAGCATGGATAATAAACAATTATCATGAACAAGGAAATATAATAATAACCAATTTATTATTGCCTCTAGGGCATATTTCCAACAGCCTCCCACTTGCACTAAAGTCAATAATCTAGTTCACATCGCCATGTGATTAATACTCACAGGTCACATCGCCATGTGACTAACATCCAAAGAGTTTACTAGAGTCAATAATCTAGTTCACATCACAATGTGATTAACACTCAATGAGTTCTGGGTTTGATCATGTTATGCTTGTGAGAGAGGTTGTAGTCAACGGGTCTGCAACATTTAGACCCCTATGTATTTCGCAAAACTTTATGTCATATCGTAGATGCTGCTACCACATTTGTCTAGAGTTAAAGGTGAACTTAAAATCATTAGTAAACATGCTTCTATGGTCACCACTCAAGTCAAACAAGTACTTAAAGCACAAAATGATTTGCTTAATGAATTGAATAGTAATAAAATTGATAATGCTATTAGAGTTGTGACTAGAGGTTGTAAAATGACTCAGGAACCTCTATATCCTGAAGGCCACCCTAAGAGGATTGAGCAAGATTCTTAGAGAGATAATATAGATGCACCTAGTTCTTCTAAGAAAAGGAAAAAGAAAAATGATAGGACTTTGCATGCTTCTAGTGAACCTGTTGCTGACACACCTGAGAATCCCAATGATATATCTATCTCTGATGCTGAAACACAATCAAGTGATGAACACGAACCTAGTGATAATGTTAATGATGATGTTCATGATGATGCTCAACCTAGCAATAACGATGATGTAGAGATTGAACCTGCTGTTGATCTTGATAACCCACAATCAAAGAATCAACGTTATGATAAGAGGGACTTTGTTGCTAGGAAACACGGTAAGGAAAGAGAACCATGGGTTCAGAAACCCATGCCTTTTCCTCCTAAACCATCCAAGAAAAAGGATGATGAGGATTTTGAGCGCTTTGCTGAAATGATTAGACCTATCTTTTTGCGTATGCGTTTGACTGATATGCTCAAAACAAATCCTTATGCTAAGTATATGAAAGATATTACTACAAATAAAATAAAGATACCCGAAGTTGAAATTTCCACCATGCTTGCCAATTATACTTTTAAAGGTGGAATGCCACATAAACTAGGAGATCCAGGAGTACCCACTATACCTTGCTCCATTAAAAGAAATTATGTTAAAACTGCTTTGTGTGATCTTGGAGCTGGTGTTAGTGTTATGCCTCTCTCTTTATATCGTAGACTTGATTTGAATAAGTTGACACCTACTGAAATATCTTTGCAAATGGCTGATAAATCAACTGCTATACCTGTCGGTATTTGTGAGTATGTGCCTGTTGTGGTTGCAAATGTTACTATTCTAACGAACTTTGTTATCCTTGATATTCCCGAGGACGATATTATGTCTATTATCATTGGTAGACCTTTTTGGAATACTGCAGGGGCTGTTATTGATTGCAACAAAGGCAATGTCACTTTTCATGTCAATGGTAATGAGCATACGGTACACTTTCCGAGGAAACAACCTCAGGTCCACAGTATCAGTTCTATTGGAAAATTTCAACGATTATTATTGGAGGTTTTGAATTTCCTCTTCCTACTGCCAAGAAGAAATATGATATTCTTATTGTTGGGTACATGCATATCCCCATTGAGGTAACTTAGTGTTATTCGAAAATTCTCCGGTTTCATGTTATTCGGAAAGACTTTATTAACAAGACATGATCAACCTTGTTAATGTATTCCTTTTGATGGGCATGAGATGGTTGAATTTAGATAGCACAACTCTATGTATCCTCCTTTTACTTTCTGTTAATTAGATTAAATAAAGCAAACATAATTTTTTCTCTCTATTTTCTGAGTTAACCGTGCAATAAAAATTACCCCTAAAATAAAAGTTCTCCAAATGCCCCGAAAATGAAATATGATTTTTTCTAGAATATTTAAGAATATTTGGCACTAAGAACACATTAGGGGAGCCAACACCTGGCCACGAGGGGACAGGGCGCTCCCACCCCCTTGGGCGCGCGCCCTGCCTCGTGGGCCCCATGTGGCCCCCTCCACTTACTCCAGCACCCACACACTCCTTCTTCCTCCCCAAAAAAATTACCAACCAACTCAAGCACGAGTTCTAGCTCATCTTGCTGCCATTTTCGATCTCCTTGCTCAAAGCTCCATTCACAAAACTGTTTGGGGAGATTGTTCTTTGGTATGTGACTCCTCCGATGGTCCAATTAGTTTTTGTTCTAGTGCTTAGGTGACCCTGTTCTTGAGCTTGCATGTTGATACGTCTCCAACGTATCTATAATGTTTGATTGTTCCATGCTATTATTTATGATGTTTTGGATGTTTAATGGGCTTTGTCATACACTTTTATATCATTTTTGGGACTAACCTACTAACCCAAAGGCCCAGTCCAGATTGTTGTTTTTTGCCTGTTTCAGGGTTTTGCAGAAAAGGAATATCAAACGGAGTCCAAACAGAATCAAACCTTCGGGAGAGATATTTTTGGAGAAAATCACGCACGGGAGACTTGAGAACCACGGCGAGGGGCCACGGGGTGTCCACGAGGGTGGGGGGTGCGCCCCCTGCCTCGTGGGCCCCTCGTGAGTCCCCCGGTGTCCTTCTTCCTCCTATATAAGTCTGCATACCCCGAAACCATCAACAACAGAGAGAAAACCCTAATTCCACTGCCGTAACCTTATGTTCCCGTGAGATCCCATCTTGGAGCCTGTTCCGGTGCTCCGCCGGAGGGGGATCCATCACGGAGTGCTTCTACATCATCATCGCCCTCACCATGAGTTGTGAGTAGTTTACCACAGACCTTCGGGTCCATAGCTAGTATCTAGATGGCTTCTTCTCTCTCTGGATCTCAATACAAAGTTCTCCTCGGTCTTCGAGGAGATCTATTGGATGTAATCTCTTTTTGCTGTGTGTTTGTCGAGATCCGATGAATTGTGAGTTTATGATCAAGATTATCTATGAGAAACATTTGGTTCTTTTCTGAACTCTTTATGTGTGCTCATAATATCCTTGCAAGTCTCTTCGAATTATTGGTTTGGTTTGGCCTACTAGATCTATAGTTCTTGCAATGGGAGAAGTGCTTGGCTTTGGGTTCAATCTTGCGGTGTCCTTTCGCAGTGACAGTAGGGGCAGCAAGGCACGTATTGTATTGTTGCCATCGAGGATAAAAAGATGGGTTCAATCTTGCTTCTGTAACACACGTATACACATACCAGTCGACCAAGCCTCCGGGCACCGAGACGTAGGGCTATTGCTTCCTCCGAGAAAGGCCTGAACTCGCAAACACCTTGTGTACAACATCACCATAGCTAGGGCCTTGCCTCTCCATTCGTACCCCCTACCCTTACTGTCAGACTTAGAACCACGACAATCCTCCTTTGAACGATTCAAGTGGTTTGACTTGGCACATGTTCACGCATGTAGTTGAAACAAAGTCAACATAGCCTCCACGATATTTATGTTCATGGTGATTTATATCCTACTCATGCTTGCATTCATTGTGGATTAATTTTAATGCATGTTCATGACTGTTGTCGCTCTCTAGCTGGTAGCTTCCCAGTCTCTTTCTAGCCTTCATTTGTACTAAGCGGGAATACTGCTTGTGCATCCACTTCCATGAACCCCAAAGTTGTTCCATATGAGTCCACCATACCTTCCTATATGCAGTATTTACCCACCGTTCCAAGTAAATTTGTATGTGCCAAACTCCAAACCTTCAAATGAAATTCTGTTTTGTATGCTCGAACAACTCATGTGTCCACTAGGGTTGTCTATATCTTCCATGCTAGGTGGGTTATTCTCACGATGAGCGGACTCCGCTAATCATTCATTAGAAAATGGCTAGTAACCGGGATGCCCAGTCCCATGCTCAAATCATAATAATTAAACAGAACTCCCCCAAGGCTGTTGTTGGTATGGACGGTACCCGTTGTTTCGGGCTAGCCGTGGAGTGTGCTTGTTGGTGGTCGGGGGAGTATAAACTTTACCATTCTGTTTGGGAACCGCCTATAATGTGTGTAGCATGGAAGATATCGGGATCTCTTGTTTGTTATGTTGACAATGGAAGTATACCGCTCAAAATCTTATTCATCTCTATTTCAAAATCGAGCTCTGGCACCTCTACAAATCCCTGCTTCCCTCTGCAAATGGCCTATCTATTTACATTTATGTTGAGTCATCATCCTCTTATTAAATAGCACCAGTTTGAGAGCACCGCTGTCATTTGCATGTATTGCTATTAATTTGCATTGAGTATGATCATGACTGGATCTATTTTACCATGAATTACAATGTCTAGTCAGTCCTTGATCTTCAGAGGTGCTCTGCATTTATGTTTTGCAGTCTCAGAAAGGGCTAGCGAGATACCATCTTGTTATATCATACTCCCTCCGTTCGGAATTACTTGTCTTGGAAATGGATGTATCTAGAACTAAAATACGTCTAGATACATCCATTTCTGCGACAAGTAATTCCGAACGGAGGGAGTATTATGATTGTTTTGAGAAAGTGTTGTCATCCGAGGTTTATTATTATTGCTCGCTAGTTGATCATGCCATTGATATGAGTAGACATGAGACCTGGAAGTTATTGTGAATGTGGTTAGTTCATAATCTTTGCCGAAAACTTGAATGCTCGCTTTACATATTTGCAACAACAAGAGCAAACAGAGTTTGTCAAAGTTTTTCTTTATCACTTTCAGTTTATCAACTGAATTGCTTGAGGACAAGCAAAGGTTTAAGCTTGGGGGAGTTGATACGTCTCCAATGTATCTACTTTTCCAAACACTTTTGCCCTTGTTTTGGACTCTAACTTGCATGATTATAATGGAACTAACCCGGACCGACGTTGTTTTAAGCAGAACTGCCATGGTGTTATTTTTGTGCAGAAATAAAAGTTCTCGGAATGACCTGAAAATCAACGGAGATTTATTTTGGAATATATAAAAAATACCTGCGGAAAGAACCAGATCAGGGGGCCCACACCCTGTCCACGAGGGTGGGGGTGCCCCCTGGGTGCGCCCCTGCCTCTTGGCCCCCCTGAGGCTCCACCGACATCACCCCCGACTCCATATATTCACTTTCGAGGAGAAAAAAAAAATCAGAGAGAAGGATTCATCGCGTTTTACGATACGGAGCCGCCGCCAAGCCCTAAACTCTCTCGGGAGGGCCGATTTGGAGTTCGTTCGGGGCTCCGGAGAGTGGAGATCGTCGCTGTCATCATCATCAACCTTCCTCCATCACCAATTCCATGATGCTCACCGCCGTGTGTGAGTAATCCCATCGTAGGCTTGCTGGACGGTGATGGGTTGGATGAGATTTCCCATGTAATCAAGTTAGTTTTGTTAGGGTTTGATCCCTAGTATCCATTATGTTCTAAGATTGATGTTGCTATGACTTTGCTATGCTTAATGCTTGTCACTAGGGCCCGAGTGCCATGATTTTAGATCTGAACCTATTATGTTTTCATGAATATATGGGTGTTCTTGATCCTATCTTGCAAGTCAATAGTCACCTACTATGTGTTATGATCTGGCAACCCCGAAGTGACAATAATCGGGACCACTCCCGGTGATGATCGTAGTTTGAGGAGTTCATGTATTCACTAAGTGTTAATGCTTTGGTCCGGTACTCTATTAAAAGGAGACCTTAATATACCTTAGTTTCCAATAGGACCCCGCTGCCACGGGAGGGTAGGACAAAAGATGTCATGGAAGTTCTTTTCCATAAGCACGTATGACTATATTCGGAATACATGCCTACATTACATTGATGAACTGGAGCTAGTTCTGTGTCACCCTATGTTATAACTATTACATGAGGAATCGCATCCGACATAATTATCCATCACTAATCCAATGCCTACGAGCTTTTCACATATTGCTTGTTGCTTAATTACTTTGCTGCTGCTACTGTTCAATCACTACAAAACTACCATCGCTACTTTTGCCACTGTTGTTGTTACTACCATATTAATTTGCTACTAAATTACCTTGCTGCAGATATTAAGTCTTCCAGGTGTGGTTGAATTGACAACTCAATTGCTAATACTTGAGAGTATTCTTTGACTCCCCTTGTGTCGAATCAATAAATTCGGGTTGAATACTCTACCCTCGAAAACTGTTGCGATCCCCTACACTTGTGGGTTATCAGTGATCAAGAAGAAGGTCTTCCCTTTATCTTTGAAGGGAGAGGCATTGACATGGTTTAGGCTATGCAATGATATTGGACCATGGAACTACAACCAGTTGAAATTGGAATTTCATCAGAAGTTCTATCCAATGCACCAGGTTCATCGTGATCGTCATTATATATATAATTTTTGGCCTCGCGAAGGAGAAAGCATCGCTCAAGCTTGGGGGAGGCTTAAGTCAATGTTATATTCATGCCCCAATCATGAGATCTCAAGAGAAATGATTATTCAAAAATTTTATGATCGGCTTTCTCTCAATAATCGCTCCATGCTCGATACTTCTTGCACTGGTTCTTTTATGATGAAGACTATTGAATTCAAATGGGATCTATTGGAAAGAATTAAATGCAACTCTGAAGGTTGGGATCTCGACGAAGGTAAGGAGTCAGGTATAACACCTAAGTTTGATTGTGTTAAATCTTTTATGGATAGCGATGTTTTCCGTGAATTTAGCACTAAATATGGACTTGACTCTGAGATAGTAGCTTCTTTCTGTGAATCATTTGCTACTCATGTTGATCTCTTTAAGGAAAAGTGGTTTAAATTTCATCCTCCCATTGAAGTAAAAGTAGTTGAACCTGTTAGAGTTGAAGAAAAGGCTATCACTTATAATGTTGATCCTATTGTTCCTACTGCTTATATTGAGAAACCACCCTTCCCTGTTAGGATAAAAGATCATGCCAAAGCTTCAACCGTGGTTCGTAAGAGTAATACTAGAACACCTACACCCTCTGAGCAAATTAAAGTTGAACCTAGTGTAGCTATGGTTAAGGATCTCTTGGTCGATGATATCGATGGGCATGCTATTTACCTCTGTGATGAAGCTACTATAATTGCTAGACCCGATACTAAGAATAAACATAGACCTGTTGTAGGCATGCCTATTATTTCTGTTAAAATAGGAGATCATTGCTATCATGGCTTATGTGACATGGGTGCTAGTGCTAGTGCAATACCTCATTCCTTATATGAAGAAATTATGCACGAAATTGCACCTGTTGAGCTAGAGGGTATTGATGTTACAATTAAGCTTGCCAGTACAGACACTATTTCACCAGTTGGGATTGTTAGAGATGTTGAAGTCTTGTGTGGGAAAGTTAAATACCCTGCCGATTTTCTTGTTCTTAGTTCCCCACAAGATGATTTTTGCCCCATTATATTCGGTAGACCCTTCTTGAATACTGTTAATGCTAAGATAGATTGCGAAAAGGACATCATTACTGTTGGTTTAGGGGATATGTCTCATGATTTTAACTTTGCTAAATTTCGTAGACAACCCCATAGTAAAGAATTGCCTAGTAAAGATGTTATTGGTCTAGCTTCAATTGTCGTGCCTCCTAAAGACCCTTTAGAACAACATTTGCTAGACCATGAAAATGATATGTATATGAATGAGAGAAGGGAAATGGATGAAATATTCTTTAAACAAGGACCTTTATTGAAACACAACTTGCCTATTCAAATTCTAGGGGATCCTCCTCCACCCAAAGGTGATCACGTGTTTGAGCTCAAACCATTACCTGATACCCTTAAGTATGCTTATCTTGATGAAAAGAAGATATATCATGTTATTATTAATGCTAACCTTTCAGAGCAGGAAGAAGAGAAATTATTGAAAACTCTAAAGAAGCACCATGCTGCCATTGGATATACTCTTGATGATCTTAAGGGCATTAGTCCCACTCTATGCCAACATAAGATAAAATTGGAGAAGGACGCTAAACCGGTTGTTGATCACCAATGACGGTTAAATCCTAGGATGAAAGAAGTGGTAAGGAAAGAAATACAAAAACTTCTAGAGGCAGGTATAATTTATCCAGTTGCTGATAGTCAGTGGGTAAGTCATGTCCATTGTGTCCCTAAAAAGGGAGGTATTACTGTTGTTCCTAATGATAAAGATGAATTGACCCCGCAAAGAATTGTCACAGGCTATAGAATGGTAATTGATTTCCGCAAATTAAATAAAGCCACTAAGAACGATCATTACCCTCTACCTTTTATTGATCAAATGCTAGAAAGATTATCCAAACATACTCATTTTTGCTTTCTAGATGGCTATTCTGGTTTCTCTCAAATACATGTGTCAAAAGAGGACCAAGAAAAGACCACTTTTACTTGTCCTCTCGGTACCTTTGCTTATAGACGTATGCCTTTTGGTTTATGTAACGCACCTGCTACCTTTCAAAGATGCATGATGGCTATATTTTCTATTTTTTGTGAAAAGATTGTTGAGGTTTTCATGGATGATTTTTCCGTTTATGGAACTTCTTTTGATGATTGCTTGAGCAACCTTGATCGAGTTTTGCAGAGTGATACGTCCATTTTGCATCATTCTTTTATGTTGACATTTATTGCACTAAGGGCTGTTATTACACGTTATGTCACAATACTTATGCCTTTTTCTCTCTTATTTTACAAGGTTTACATGAAAAGGGAGAATGTCGGCAGCTGGAATTCTGGGCTAGAAAAGGAGCAAACATTGGAGACCTATTCTTCACAACTCAAAAAGCTCCAAAACTCCACGAAACACCGTTTCAGAAAATATAAAAAATATCTGGCGAAAGAGATCTGCTAGGGGGGCCACCACCTGTCACGAGGGTGGGGGGCGCGCCCCTGCCTCGTGGGGCAGCCGGTGACCCCCCGATGCCCATCTTCTCCTATACGAGGTGTTTTGACCTGGAAAAAAAATCATAAGGACGCTTTCGGGACCAGACGCCGCCGTCTCGAGGCGGAACCAATCTAGGGCTCCGACAGAGCTGTTCTGCCGGGGATACTTCCCTCCGGGAGGGGGAAATCGTCACCGCCGTCATCACCAACAACTCTCCCATCTTGGGGAGGGTTATCTTCATCAACATCTTCACTAGTACCATCTCCTCTCAAACCCTAGTTCATCTCTTTTATCCAATCTTTGTATCAAAACCTCAGATTGGTACCTGTAGGTTGCTAGTAGTGTTGATTACTCCTTGTAGTTGATGCTAGTTGGTTTACTTGGTGGAAGATCATATGTTCAGATCCATTATGCATATTAATACCCCTCTGATCATGAACAATATTATGTCTTGTGAGTAGTTACTTTTGTTCCTGATGACATGGGAGAAGTCTTGCTATAAGTAGTCATGTGAATTTGGTATTCGTTCGATATTTTGATGAGATGTAAGTTGTGTCTCCTCTAGTGGTGTCATGTGAACGTCGACTACATGACACTTCACCATTGTTTGGGCCTAGAGGAAGGAATTGGGAAGTAATAAGTAGATGATGGGTTGCTAGAGTGACAGAAGCTTAAACCCTAGTTTATGTGTTGCTTCGTAAGGGGCTGATTTGGATCCATATGTTTCATGCTATGGTTAGGTTTACCTTAATACTTCTTTTGTAGTTGTGAATGCTTGTAATAGAGGTTAATCATAAGTGGGATGCTTATCCAAGTAAGGGCAGCACCCAAGCACCGGTCCACCCACATACCAAATTATCAAAGTAATGAACGCGAATCATATGAATGTGATGAAAACTAGCTTGACGATAATTCCCATGTGTCCTCGGGAGCGTTTTCCTTCATACAAGAGTTTGTCCAGGCTTGTCCTTTGCTACAAAAAGGATTGGGCCATCTTGCTGCACCTTATTTACTTTTACTATTTGTCACTTGCTACCAATTACCTTATCACAAAACTATCTGTTACCGATAATTTCAGTGCTTGCAGAAAATACCTTACTGAAAACTGCCTATCATTTCCTTCTGCTCCTCGTTGGGTTCGACACTCTTACTTATCGAAAGGACTACCATAGATCCCCTACACTTGTGGGTCATCAAGACTCTTTTCTAGCGCGTTGCCGGGGAGTGAAGCGCCTTTGGTAAGTGGAATTTGGTAAGGAAAAATTTATATAGTGTGCTGAAATTTACTGTTACTTGTTACTATGGCTCCTAATCCTTTGAGGGTCTTGTTCGGGGTATCTTCACCCCGACCAGTAGAGCAAAGAGTTTCTCCTCAACCTACTGAACATGCTGAAAATGTTTGCTTTGAAATTCCTTCGGGTATGATAGAGAAACTGCTAGATAATCCCTTTACAGGAGATGGAACATTGCATCCCAATTAGCATCTAATCTATGTGGATGAAGTTTGTGGATTATTTAAGCTTGCACGTATGCCCGAGGATGTAATCAAGAAGAAGGTCTTCCCTTTATCTTTGAAGGGAGATGCATTGTCATGGTTTAGGCTATGCGATGACATTGGATCATGGAACTACAATAGATTGAAGTTGGAATTTCATCAGAAGTTCTATCCTATGCATCAGGTTCATTATGATCGTAATTATATATATAATTATTGGCCTCGCGAAGGATAAAGTATCACTCAAGCTTGGGGGAGGCTTAAGTCAATGTTATATTCATGCCCCAATCATGAGCTCTCAAGAGAAATGATCATTCAAAAATTTATGCTCGGCTCTCTCTCAATAATCGCTCCATGCTCGATAATTCTTGTACTGGCTCTTTTATGATGAAGACTATTGAATTCAAATGGGATTTATTGGAAATCATTAAATGCAACTCCGAAGATTGGGATCTCGACGAAGGTAAGGAGTGAGGTATGACCCCTAAGTTTGATTGTGTTAAAGCTTTTATGGATACCGATGTTTTCCATGAATTTAGCACTAAATATGGACTTGACTCTGAGATAGTAGCTTCTTTCTGTGAATCATTTGATACTCATGGTGACCTCCCCAAGGAGAAGTGGTTTAAATACCATCCTCCCATTGAAGTAAAAGTAGTTGAACCTGTTAAAGTTGAAGAAAAGACTATCACTTATAATGTGGATCCTATTGTTCCTACTGCTTATATTGAGAAACCGCCTTTCCTTGTTAGAATAAAGGATCATGCTAAAGCTTCAACTGGTTCGTAAGAGTAATACTAGAACACCTACACCCTCTGAGCAAATTAAAGTTGAACCTAGTGTTGCTATGGTTAAAGATCTCTTGGTTGAAAATTTAGATGGACATGTTATTTACCTCTAAGAGGACGCTGCTAGAATAGCCAAACCCGATACTAGGAATAAACATAGACCTGTTGTAGGCATGCCTGTTATTTCTGTTAAAATAGGAGATCATTGCTATCATGGTTTATGTGACGTAGGTGCTAGTGCGAGTGTAATACCTCATTCCTTATATAAAGAAATTATGCATGATATTGCACCCACTAGGTTGGAAGGGATTGATGTTACTATTAAGCTTGCTAATAGAGACACTATTAGTCCACTTGGGATCGTTAGAGATGTTGAAGTCTTGTGTGGGAAAGTCAAATACCCTGCTGATTTTCTTGTTCTCAGTTCCCCATAAGATGACTTTTGTCCCATTATATTTGGTAGACCCTTCTTGAACGTCGTTAACGCTAAGATAGACTGCGAAAAAGGTATTGTTACTATTGGCTTAGGGGATATGTCTCATGACTTTAACTTTGCTAAATTTCGTAGACAACCCCATGATAAAGAATTACATGGTAATGATGAAATTATTGGTCTTGCTTCTATTGCTGTGCCTCCTAACGATCCTTTAGAACAATATCTGCTAGATCATGAAAATGATATGTATATGAATGAGAGAAGGGAAATAGATGAAATACTCTTTCAGCAGGGACCAGTATTGAAAAACAACTTCCATGTTGAAATTCTAGGGGATCCTCCTCCACCCAAGGGTGATCCCGTGTTTGAACTTAAGCCATTACCTGATAATCTTAAGTATGTTTATCTTGATGAAAGAAGGTATATCATGTTATTATTAGTGCTGACCTTTCAGAGCAGGAAGAAGAAAAATTGTTGAAAATTCTGAAGAAACACCGTGCTGCTATTGGATATACTCTGGATGATCTTAAGGGCATTAGTCCCACTTTATGCCAACACAAGATAAAATTGGAAGAGGACGTGAAACCAGTTATCGATCATCAACGACGGTTAAATCCTAAGATGAAAGAAGTGGTAAGGAAGGAAATACTAAAGCTTCTAGAGGCAGGTATAATCTATCGAGTTGTTGATAGCCAGTGGGTAAGTCCTATCCATTGTGTCCCTAAGAAAGGAGGTATGACTGTTGTTCCTAACGATAAAGATGAATTGATCCCTCAAAGAATTGTTACAGGTTATAGGATGGTAATTGGTTTCCGCAATTAAATAAAGCTACTAAGAAAGATCATTACCCTTTTCCTTTTATTGATCAAATGCTAGAAAGGTTATCCAAACACACATATATTTGCTTTCTAGATGGTTATTCTGGTTTCTCTCAAATACCTGTGTCAAAAGGGGATCAATAAAAGACCACTTTTACTTGTCCTTTCGGTACCTTTGCTTATACACGTATGCCTTTTGGTTTATGTAATGCACCTGCTACCTTTCAAAGATGCATGATGGCTATATTCTCCGATTTTTGTGAAAAGATTGTTGAGGTTTTCATGGATGATTTTTCCGTTTACGGAACTTCTTTTGATGATTGCTTGAGCAACCTTGATTGAGTTTTGCAGAGATGTGAAGACACTAATCTTGTCTCGAATTGGGAGAAGTGCCACTTTAGGGTTAATGAAGGCATTGTCTTGGGACATAAAATTTCTGAAAGAGGTTTTATGTTGACAAGGCTAAGGTTTATGCTATTGAAAAGATGCCGTGTCCCAAGGACATCAAAGGTATACGAAGTTTCCTTGGTCATGACGGGTTTTATAGGAGGTTCATTAAGGACTTCTCCAAAATCTCTAGGCCTCTAACTAATCTCTTACAAAAGGATGTTCCTTTTGTCTTTGATGATGATTGTTTAGAAGCATTTGAAATACTTAAGAAAGCATTGATCTCTTCACCTATTGTCCAGCCTCGCGACTGGAATTTACCCTTTGAGATTATGTGCGATGCTAGTGATTATGCTGTAGGTGTTGTTCTAGGACAAAGAGTTGATAAGAAATTGAACGTTATCCAATATGCTAGTAAAACTCTAGACAGTGCCCAGAGAAACTATGCTACTACTGAGAAGGAGTTTTTAGCAGTTGTATTAGCATGTGATAAGTTTAGGTCTTATATAGTTGATTCTAAATTAACTATTCACACTGATCATGCTGCTATCAAATACCTTATGGAAAATAAAGATGCTAAACCTAGACTTATTAGATGGGTTCTCTTGCTGGAAGAATTTGATTTGCATATTACTGATAGAAAGGGAGCTGAGAACCCCATTACAGACAACTTGTCTAGGCTAGAGAATATTCTTGATGACCCACAACCTATTGATTATAGCTTTCCTGATGAACAATTAGCTGTCATAAATACTTCTCGTACTGCTCCATGGTATGCAGATTATGCTAATTACATTGCTGCTAAGTTTTTACCGCCTAGTTTCACATACCAGCAAAAGTAAAAGTTCTTCTATGATTTGAGACATTACTTCTAGGATGACCCACGCCTTTATAAAGAAGTAGTAGATTGTATTATTAGACGTTGTGTACCCGAGCATGAACAAGAACCGATCCTACGCAAGTGCCACTCCGAAGCTTATGGAGGACACCATGCTGGAGATAGAACTGCACATAAGGTATTGCAATCTGGTTTTTATTGGCCTACTCTCTTCAAGGATGCTCGTAAGTTTGTCTTATCTTGTGACGAATGTCAAAGAATTGGTAATATTAGTAGACGTCAAGAAATGCCTATAAATTATTCACTTGTTATTGAACCATTTGATGTCTGGGGCTTTGATTATATGGGACCGTTTCCTTCATCCAATGGGTATACACATATTTAAGTTGCTGTTGGTTACGTTACTAAGTGGGTAGAAGCTATTCCAACTAGTAGTGCCGATCACAACACCTCTATTAAGATGCTTAAAGAAGTTATTTTCCCGAGGTTTGGAGTCCCTAGATACTTAATGACTGATGGTGGTTCACACTTTATTCATGGTGCTTTCCGTAAAATGCTTGCTAAGTATGATGTTAACCATAGAATTGCATCCCCTTATCACCCACAGTGTAGTGGTCAAGTAGAACTAAGTAACAGAGTGCTGAAATTAATTTTGCAAAAGACTATTAATAGGTCTAGAAAGAATTGGTCCAAAAAACTTGATGATGCATTATGGCTTACAGAACTGCATACAAAAATCTTATGGGTATGTCTCCATATAAAATGGTTTATGGAAAAGCATGTCACTTACCTCTTGAGCTAGAACATAAGGCATATTGGGCTATTAAAGAGATCAATTATGATTTCAAACTTGCCGGTGAGAAGAGGTTATTTGACATTAACTCTCTTGATGAATGGAGAAGCCAAGCTTATGAGAATGACAAGCTATTTAAAGAAAAGGTTAAAAGATGGCATGACAAAAGGATACAAAAACGTGAGTTTAACGTAGGTGATTATGTCTTGTTATACAACTCTCGTTTAAGATTTTTTGCAGGAAAACTTCTCTCTAAATGGGAAGGTCCTTACGTTATCGAGGAGGTCTATCATTCTAGTGCCATAAAAATCAACAACTTCGAAGGCACAAATCCGAAGGTGGTGAACGGTCAAAGAATCAAACATTATATCTCAGGTAACCCTATAAATGTTGAAACCAATGTTATTCAAACCGTAACCCCGGAGGAATACATAAGGGACACTTTCCAGAATGATTCAGACCCCGAAAAGGAAGAGGTATGTGGTACGGTAAGTAAACTGACTCCAAAACAGTTCTAATGGCAATATTTCACCGTATTGGAATATTTAGAAAAATAAAAAAATAAGTGGCAGTCTGGAAAGGACACGAGGCGTCCACGAGGGTGGAGGGCGCGCCCTACCCCTCTAGGCGCGCCCCCTGCCTCGTGGGCACCTCGTGTGCCTCTCGGACTCCGATTTCTTGCACGTTACTTCTTTTGGTCGGTAAAAATTCACTATATATTCTCCCGAAGGTTTTGACCACCGTATCACGCAAAAATCCTCTGTTTTCGTTTCGAGTTGTTGTTTCTGACAGATCTAGGTCATCATGACGTCTTCCAGCATCCCCAAGGACAAGTTCTTCGAGAAGGTCATCAATCCCTACCTCGCGGAGGTGCTGCATCACCCTCAAACCATTGAGGTGCGTGAGGGGGTGCTGCACATCCGCGATGTTGAGGGACCAAGGATGTAATGCTGAGTATGCGACTATGTCCCCCACGTGTCGAGGCATGACCTAAGGACATAAGCACATACTAGAATGATCTCAAGTATGGTATCTTTGTACATCTCATGTAAACATTCAGGGATGAAATTGTAAAAGATAGTTGGCTTACGCTCGCCACGTCACACAATGAATACAATAACAAACATCATCCAAATAACACAGGGTCCGACTATGGACGAAATCCAGACGAGAAAGATACCATAAAACACAAGCCCGGATCCTCCTAGTAAGAACCACTACTGATCGTCGGGATACGAAACATAGTAACGTCCACGCTCTTCATCGAACTCCCACTGAAGTTCTGAACCATCTCTTGCATTTATCTCGACGGTACCTGCATCTGGTGTGTGTTGAATCTGTGAGCCACAGAGGACTCAGCAATCCCGTTCCCGGGTATCAAAACTACCAAAGCCTTAGGTGTGGAAAGGCTATAAACAAGGGTTGTAGCAAGCACTAAGCACTAGCTTACGAGTTTAGAGCGAGAAGAGAACAAGTGCCAACGATCGGCAAGTTGATCAAGAAGTGATCCTAGCTACTCACGATCACACATAACCCCACCGTGTTCACTTCTCAAAGCCCTTCGGAAAGAGACCATCACGGTTACTCACACAGGTAGTGTATTCTTATGAATAAGGTGTCAAGTTATCTACAACCGGATATTAACAAATTCCCATCTGTCACATAACCGTGGGCAGAACTTTCGAAAGATCAAACCCGACAGGGGTGTCCCAACTTAGCCCATCACAAGCTCACGATACGCGGAGTCGCAACTCCAAAGTGGGAAGACCCGAGTATCCTCGGAATCCCGTGCTCAAGATATTTCGTCAAAGGTAGAACTAATCCAGCAAGACCTCCCAGTGTGCCGACACCCTGATAGTAGCCGTGCGTATCTCGTCTCAGGCCACGACCGAATGGGACAAGCTACGGGTGTATACGAGACCTTGGGTTTCCCCAAGGTGGCCCCGCAGGTTGCCCAGTTTGGACCAACACTCATGAGGAGCACTGGCCCAGGTTGTTAATTAAGAACTCGGGTTTGCAACACCCTATGCAAGTTTTAGTTATTAGGCAAATGTAAAACCAATGTTGGGCCTTGCTGGAAAAGCTTTAAACAGAGCGAATTATCAAGAGGGGCCCATAAACCCCAACCGTGTTAGGAACGCAAAATCAAGGAACATAACACCAGTTTATCGGTTCCTAGGGTGGCATGAGTGGAACAAAACACCAAGCAGAAAGGCTTAGCCTTCCACCCATTACCAATATATAGGTGCATTAGTTTAACAGGTAATATATTGTGTTATCCCAATAACAAGTTCATCATGGAGCAATCTTCAAAACTTCACCTGCAACTAACAACACTATAAGAGGGGCTGAGCGATGCGTACTTAGCCAAGCAATGGTTTGCTAGGAAGGCGGTTAGAGTGTTTCATGGCAACAATAGAGGGGCTGACAAACAGGAATGGGCATTGAGGCATATCTAAAAGAACGATACATCTAGCTTAGGCAAAGATAGGAGTGATATCGGGGAATGGTCATCTTGCCTATTGAATCCATAGAGGGATCGTAACCTTGCTCCTCAAACTCAGCCTCGAAAGGAACCTCGAACTCCGAATCGTCACCGGGCTCTAACCAACACAACAATGCAAACACCGGAACAATAATCAATCATCATGCAATGCTCAAACACATGATGCATGAATATGATGCATATGAACATGGGTAGGATATGATGCAACTCCTAGGGACAAGAAGAGTGTACAAGCAACATGGCAAGAAAACAAGATCACAACATGTAGGAACCAAGCAAAAGGAAACAAGGCTAACATGGCCACAAGTGGTTATGTAGATGTTTTAAACAAGCACCCAACAAGTTTTATAAGTTGTTTAACATGGCAAGAGGTACAACTAGGACTAACAGCCATGCTAGCAATTTAAATGGGCCGGAAAGAACAAACAACAATTTTCAGAATCTCCCATATTCATATAAATACAAATAGGACAGATCTGAGAAATTCATATTTTGAAGTTGTTAAACATGCAAAGTAACAACACCACATTAATCTACACATTTTTTCACCCCAAATACATATAAAATTTGTCAAATTTGGAGTTAGGGTTATTTAGTTATGATTTTTACAAGTTTGAGCATATTTAAACACAAATTAATTTGAACAAAAATTTAAATGTTTTTAAACATGGCAACAAACTGCATATTAATATTCTACATGAACAACTAGGCAATTTTCATATATAAGGCATTTTCATTAGATGCATATATTAAAAGATATAACTATGCAAAAGAAAATGCAGAAAAGAAAAACAAAAACAAAAACAGAAACAGAAAAGAAAAACAAAGGGAAAAGGTCAAGCTGACCCAGCCTGGACCTAACCCTAGGCGCTGACCCGTGGGTCCAAAGGCGCTGAGGTGGCAGAGTGGGTGCGGGTGTGGGTAGGAGTGGCGCTGTGAGGCTGACAGGTGGGACCGGCCTGTCAGTGTCACAGATAAATGCAAAAAGCGGGGATAGCCACTACCTCGAGGCGGAATCGAACCCGCGTCGCTGGTTAACTGACGAAGAGACACACCACTAGGCTGCGAGCGTGTATCTGACAGATAAGGTACGCACGACCTTAAGGGTTAACTGAAGAAGCAGATAGGGGAATAACAGAGCCGTCGGAGGAGCTCGTCGGAGCTGCTCCGGTGACCAAAGTAGGCGGCGGAGTGGTGCGGTGTGCTCCTAGAGGAGTTCCACACCCGCGACGCAAACTTGCAGCACCTATCGATGGCTACAACGTCGCTGGCGGCAAGCAACAGAGGCGGCGGCGACGCACAACAGCGCGACAAAGCACGACGCGACAAACTGCGAGAGCACATGCAGAACCTATGCGACACGTCGAAGACGACGGACACCAGTGGAGGGGCTACGGTGGTCGGGGCACTCGCCGGAGACGACGCCCGGCGGCAAAAGGCTCGGGTGCGCGCGGCTAACGTAGCTAGAGCAAGCGAACGCCAAAGAAAAGGTGTCGGGGAGGTGCGCAATCTTACCAGAAGCACGGAGGTGTGCTTGGTTAGCCACGAGGAGGTCGGAGGTGACATAATCTCTCCGGAGACGAAAGGAGGCCGACGCGGGGGAACTCGACGAGGAGGTAGTCGAACTTGGCGTCCCGCGGGCCATAGATGTAGCAGGGGACGTAGTCGACGACGGCGAACTTGACGGACACGGTCTCCAGGGCAACGGTGGCCGGAGAGCACGTCGACGACGAGGACGAGCTGTCTGCTGCGTTCGGGACGGCGGAGGAACGGCGGATCTGGGGTTCTAGGTGGCCTGGCGGCGGGCGAGGAAGGAGGAGGGAACCCTAGGGGTTAGGTTGGACACGGAGGGGGCTTAAAAGGGGGGCCAGAGCGACGGCGTCGTGCTCGCGGTCCCCATGGCGATGGTGTGAGGAGGACGAAAAGGTGGGTGAGGAACTCATCGCACACGCTGACGTGTGGGGTTGGCCTGGCCACGTGGGCGCGACGCAGCGGAGGTATGCGGGGGCGCGGGCGAGAAAGGGTGAGAGGAACGGCACGGGCTGGCTAGCTGGGGTGCGGCCGTGTGCTAGCTGCTGGGCCGTGGGGGAGGCCGGGCCCAAGTCTGCTCGGCTGCGCTGCTGCTGTGGATTTTTCTTTTTCTTTTTCCTTAGACAGAAAAACAAAATGAAAAGCACAGGCTAAAAAAAACGAATCTGGGGAAAATAAAATATCCCCAAGCTCCTGGATTTATGCCCTATTTTATAAAAATGACTTGGGCATTTTTAGAGGTAGAAAAATAAAATAAGTTTGAATATGGTTCAAACTTCTGTCATTTTTGAACCCAACCAAATCATTTCAAATTGGGGGCAAGGCTTTGTAAGGTGACTCATGTCAAAGTGACAAAGATGTGGGAAGGAGATGGACATTTTAGGAAGAGGCTAAGTCACTTGCAAAATAGCTTAAAGAATGGAAAGAAAGAAGGAAGGAGAAGAAGGGGTGCAAGAAGAAAAGGGGTAGGGTTAGCATGGCCATGGTCTTGCTATCACCACCAACACAAGAACAAGATCAAAGTAACCTCACATAACAAGCTAAGGATGAATAACACAATGACAAGTAAAAGAAAGCTATGATGGTCATGATGCAATGATGATGATGTGCAATGCATGAATGCAAAAGAAAAAAAATAAAATGAAAATGCAATGACAATAAGGATGCATAAATGAAAAAGAACCCCCCAAGGAAAGGACAAGGATCAAATTGATAATTGCTTTATTGCCATATATGGAAGGTATCACATATGGGGTGTTACAAACTCTCCTCCACTACAAAAAGATCTCGTCCCGAGATCTAGGACTGAAAGAAAGCGGGATATTCGAAATGGAGATGATCCTCTCGTTCCCATGTAGCTTCTCAGTCGGTATGGTGTGACCACTTCACTTTCAAGAATTTGATGGACTTGTTGCGGGTCTTGCGTTTAGTTTCTTCAAGGATAGCAACGGGGTGCTCACGATAAGACAAGTCTTGCTGAAGATCAATCTCTTCAAACGGAATGGTGCGTTCAGGCGTATTGAAGCACTTGCGGAGCTGAGACACGTGAAACACATCATACACATTTGCAAAGTTGGAGGGAAGCTCGAGTTGGTAGGCTAGATCGCCTCTCTTGCCAAGAATCTTGAAAGGGCCCATGTATCTTGGAGCAAGCTTGCCCTTGACACCGAACCTCTGAGTGCCCTTCATGGGAGAAACACAGAGATAGACATGATCACCAATGTCGAAAGCCAAGTCACGATGCTTGCCGTCATAGTAGCTCTTTTGACGCGATTGCGCGGCTTTGAGAATCTCACGTATGAATTTGCACATTTCTTCGACCTCTGAGATCAAATCATTTCCAAGGAGTTGACGTTCACCAGTCTCGGACCAGTTGAGAGGGGTACGACACTTTCTGCCATATAGGATTTCAAAAGGAGCTTTGCCTGCACTTGCTTGGAAGTTGTTGTAGGAGAATTCGGCAAATGGAAGGCAATCTTCCCATTTCATACCGAAGGAGATGACACAAGCTCTGAGCATATCTTTAAGGATTTGGTTCACTCTTTCGACTTGACCACTAGTCTGAGGGTGAAACGCAGTGCTGAAGCGAATCTTGGTGCCCATGGCTGACTGAAAAGAATCCCATAACTTGGAAGTGAACAAGCTTCCACGGGCTGAGGAGATCACTTGAGGAATGCCATGCAAAGAGACAATTCTGGAGGTGTATAGCTCTGCCAACTGAGCTGCGTTGATGGATTATTTAACTGGAAGAAAATGAGCTACTTTAGTTAGCTTGTCAATCACCACAAAGATAGCATCATTTCCCTTCTTGGACTTGGGAAAACCGGTGAAGAAATATATCTCAATGTGATCGGATTTCCACTCGGGAATATGTAGGGGTTGAAGGAGTCTGGCTGGACATTGATGCTCTGCCTTCACTCTTCTGCAGACATCACATTCATTCACGAATTGGGCAATCTCCCTTTTCACGAGAGTCCACCAATACGATTGCTTGAGGTCATGGTACATCTTGGAACTTCCTGGATGTATTGAGAGGAGTGAGTCATGTGCTTCGTTCATTATGAGCTTCCTGAGATCACCTTTGGGAACCACAATTCTGTCCTCAAAGAACAAAGTGTCTCTGTTATCAATGCGATAGCACTTGTACTTGGGAGTACCCTTAGCAATACCATGTTCACTTTCTGCACCATAGCATCACTGAGTTTGGCCTCAGGGATTTGATCTTCCAAGGTAGGAGCAAGTTGAAGGTTTGCAAGAAAGCCTTGTGGAACGACTTGGAGGTTGAGCTTCCTGAATGATTCACAAAGTTCAGGCTGGAACGGTTTGAGAAGGAGACTGTTGCAATACTCCTTTCTGCTCAAGGCATCTGCAATGACATTAGCCTTGCCAGGAGTATGCTCAATGCTTGGATCGTACTCTTGAATCATTTCCACCCAACGAGTCTGGCGAAGGTTAAGGTTGGGCTGAGTGAAGATGTACTTCAAGCTCTTGTGATCGGTGAAGATGTCCACTTTTCTGCCCAACAGAAGGTGTCTCCATGTGATCAAGGCATGAACAACTGCTGCTAGCTCAAGATCATGTGTGGGGTAATTCTTCTCATTTGTTTCAGTTGACGAGAAGTGTAAGCCACAATCTTCTTGTCTTGCATGAGAACACCACCAAGACCTTGCAATGAAGCATCACAAAAGACTTCATAAGGCTTGGACTCATCCGGAGGAGTAAGAACCGGAGCGGAAATGAGCTTCTCTTTGAGTGTCTTGAATGCCACATCACAATCAGGAGTCCACGAGTACTTGGCATTCTTCTGGAGCATGTTGGAAAGAGGCTTGGCAATCTTGGAGAAGTTCTCAACGAACCTTCTGCAATAGCTTGCGAGACCAAGGAAACTTCGGAGTTGCTTGAAATTATGCGGAGGTTCCCAGTTGACAATAGCTTCAACCTTCTCGGGGTTAACAGAAATGCCCTCGGCAGAGATAATATGGCCAAGATAGAGGACTTTATCCAGCCAGAATTTACATTTGGATAACTTCGCATAGAACCGGTGCTCACGGAGCCTGTCAAGGACCAAACGGAGGTGCTTGGCATGGTCTTCTTCATTCTTGGAGAATACCAAGATATCATCCAGATAGACGAGAACGAATTCATTGGTGTAGGGGTTGAATATGAAGTGCATCATCCGAGAGAAAGTGGGTGGAGCATTTGCAAGGCCTAAAGACATGACCGTGTATTCATAGGAGCCAAAACTCGTTCAGAATGCGGTCTTCGGAATATCCTCTTCACGGATATGAATCTGATGGTAACCCATCTGGAGATCGAGCTTCGAGAAAACCTTGGCTCCTTTGAGCTGCTCGAACAATTCATTGATATTGGGGAGCGGGTACTTATTCTTTATTGTCTTCTTGTTCAATGGCCGGTAATCGACGCAAAGGCGTTCCGTGCCATCCTTCTTCTTGACAAATAGAACACCACAGCCCCAAGGAGAAGTACTTGGTTTGATTGGACCCATACGTTCTTGCTCATCGAGTTGTTTCTTCAGCTCCTTCAACTCATCAGGAGAAAGCTTGTATGGTCGCCGACATGCTGGCTCGGTACCGAGTTGAAGTTCAATGACAAATTCAACTGGACGGTTGGGAGGCATGCCTGGAAGCTCTTCAGGGAATACATCCTCATATTCACAAACCACGGGAATCTGAGATATGGCATTAATCTCGCCCTTGTCATTGAGAGAGAATAGCATGATTGTGTTATCTCGAGCTGCGAAGATAATCACGTCTTCATCAGGATGAGTTAGCTTGACTTCCTTGTTTGCACAATCAATATTTGCATCATGCTTGGAGAGCCAATCCATCCCAAGAATAAGATCAATGTCGGAGTTACCGAGAATAACGGGGGAAACCAGAAAACAGTAATCACCCATATGAATAGATATATCCGGAGCCATCATACTAGAACTCAATCTCTTACCAGGAGAGACAACACTCAAAGTTGTTGGTAAAGCTTCGGTGCGAACATTATGCTTGGATGCAAATGGATATGACATGAAGGAATGTGATGCACCAGAATCAAACAAGACTTTAGCAGGTTTAAGGTTAACTGGAAGATTACCAATTATCACATCGGAAGAATTATCTGCTTGAGCTGCATTCATCAGATTCACTCTTGCTGCCTTGGGGTTGTGCTAGACAATAGCAGTGCTGACAGGTGGAGGAGGTGGAAGGCGCCTTGGGTTGGGACACTTGTTGGAATAGTGACCCTTCTGAGAACACTTGTTGCAAGTAACTTCAGAAAGAGACCGATGATAAGGACCACTTGATCTTGAAGCTTGGAACTGAGGCTTGGTCTGGTTGCTTGGGTTGGGTGGGTGGGAGAATCCACAACCACCTAAGTGCTTGTTGTTGCTTGGAGGACGGAGCACTGGAGGAGGCGGTAGCCAGAACTTCTGCTGCTTGGCAACCACTTGAGAGGAAGAGGAAGAGTGGACACCATCTCTTATCCTCTTTTTGGAAGCTTCACACTTGAGCTGAGCTGCCTCTTGTTTGAGAGCCATATTGTAGAATTGGTCAAATTCATCCGGCTCGAACAAGGTGAGAGCTAGTTGGAGTTGATCTTTCAGACCACCTCGGAACTGTTATATCTTGCTCTTGGCATCGGGGATGTCTTGCTTCGCATAACGGGCAAGATTCTGGAACTTGACATTGTATTGATAGACGGACATGGTGCCTTGCTTCAGGTTGCGGAATTGCTCACGCATGCCTTCAATGACACTGGTTGGAATGTGATGAGAACAGAAATCTCAGCAGAAATCAGTCCACGAGATCTCACGACCACCTCTGGAATCTTTGTACTGTTGCCAGCAATCAGCAGCTTGATCTTTGAGTTGGAAAGTGGCAAACTTGACATAATCCTCAGGTCTCACGTTACTGCATTCAAAGTGCTTTTTGATGTCTGTGATCCAATCTTTAGCATCTAGCGGGTCCACACAGTAACTGAACAACTTTGGTTGGTTAGCCAGGAATTGGTTCAGTATCGCAAAGTGAGGTTGATTGAACAGATTGCCTTGGCCTTGGTTCCCATGATTGCCTTGATTTGCTTGATTGGCTTGAAAATTCTGCATCATTTGCATGAGCATCTGAGTGTTTTCGTTGGTTGCCTACATAATCGCTCTCCATGCCTCAGACGGAGGAGGAGGGGAAGGAGGACGTTCACGAGGACGCTCTTCTTCACCCTCTTGGTTTGGGTTGGGAACCTTCTTCGGAGCCATCCTGAATATGATGACAACCGTTAGCCATTGATGCAAATAGATAAGCTGAATCAACGGCTAGATATTTGCAACATAAAGTCTTCACAATGAACATTCGAACAAAATGAACGAATGAATTCCACAGCTTAATGGTACAACAATCTTGTCGAGAAGCCACTTAGGAGAACAAAAGATAAAATAAAACAACAAGGTGCAGATGGGACAAATACATGATAGAAGTTTCGTCCCACATGTTTGTGCTGAATGCCCCATGGAACATGTTACAAAGGGTCTTGCAACCCCCAGATCAGCATAGCCAAGGACCCTTTAAGATGCAACTCCCAATTGGAACAACGCCCATGAAACCTCTTCACTCGATGTTGAACCCTGAACCTCATACCATGAACTCGTTGGAAGATTACCTACGAGCTACTTGAAACCCACCTATTAATTTCCGAAGCTTTCCGGTTATGCAATCTGGTGTTGGGGATACAGGGGAAGCACCGCACACTCAACTCTAAACCTACATCCAGCTATATCCATCCGTCAACACATAACCAGTCATCCTCGGAAACTGTTTACCTTGGACCTTCAAAACGCATCCGCTATACTAGGTGTGGCAATACTCCCGAACTATCTCCCCAGTACTGGGTGACGTCGGGGTTATCTCACCACCAGACATGCATAGAAGAGTTTTCGATGTCGGTCGACTCTGGTATTCTAGAACCGCTACGATACATTTGTGACGATAACACCTCAGAGCTCAACTCCCTGGGACACTGCCACAACCCCTAAATGACAGGAGGCATCGAGAACAATGTTCTCGTCACAAAAATATCGGAACAATCCAAACAATACCCGCGTGATCCTAAAACTTTTTAGTGAAATTTTGAGAGTAGAGGAGATAGAACAACATCAGGAGTCCTCACGAGAGCGATGAAGAGATGAGGAGTAAAAAGAAATCCTACTCTCCGATGTATACATAGGACTCAAAACATTTTGTGTGTGTGCCTAGACTCAACCGTCAGCGATTTGATCAATCAGGGGGGCTCCTAGGTCGGAGAAGGATCTGAATACCAAATTGTAATGCCCAGTATGCGACTATGTCCCCCACGTGTCGAGGCACGACTTAAGGACATAAGCGCATACTAGAATGATCTCAAGTATGGTATCTTTGCACATCTCATGTAAAAATTCAGGGATGAAATTGTAAAAGATAGTTGGCTTACACTCGCCACGTTACACAATGAATACAATAACATACATCATCCAAATAACACAGGGTCCGACTATGGACGAAATCCAAACGAGAAAGATACCATAAAGCACAAGCCCGGATCCTCCTAGTAAGAACCACTACTGACCGTCAGGATACGAAACATAGTAACGTCCACGCTCTTCATCGTACTCCCACTGAAGTTCTGAACCATCTCCTGCATTGTTCTCGGCGGTACCTGCATCTGGTGTGTGTTGAATCTGTGAGACACAGAGGACTCAGCAATCCCGTTCCCGGTATCAAAACTACCAAAGCCTTAGGTGTGGAAAGCCTATAAACAAGGGTTGCAGCAAGCACTAAGTACTAGCTTACGAGTTTAGAGCGAGAAGAGAACAAGTGGCAACGATCGCCAAGTTGATCAAGAAGTGATCCTAGCTACTCACAATCAAACATAACCCCACCGTGTTCACTTCCCGAAGTCCTTTGGAAAGAGACCATCACGGTTACTCACACAGGTAGTGTATCCTTATGAATAAGGTGTCAAGTTATCTACAACCGGATATTAACAAATTCCCATCTGCCACATAACCACGGGCACGTCTTTCGAAAGATCAAACCCTGTAGGGGTGTCCCAACTTAGCCCATCACAAGCTCACGATCCGCGGAGTCGCAACTCCAAAGTGGGAAGACCCGAGTATCCTCGGAATCCCATGCTCAAGATATTTTGACAAAGGTAAAACTAATCCAGCAAGACCTCCCGGCATGCCGACACCCTGATAGTAGCCGCACGTATCTCGTCTCAGGCCACGATCGGATGGGACAAGCTACAGGTGTATACTAGACCTTGGGTTTCCCCAAGGTGGCCCCGCAGGTTGCCCATTTTGGACCAACACTCATGAGGAGCACTGGCCTGGGTTGTTAATTAAGAACTCAGGTTTGCAACGCCCTATGCAAGTTTTAGTTATTAGGCAAATGTAAAACCAATGTTGGGCCTTGCTGGAAAAGCTTTAAACAGAGCGAATTGTCAAGGGGGGCCCATAAACCCCAACCACGTTAGGAACGCAAAATCAACGAACATAACACTGGTTTATCGGTTCCTAGGGTGGCATGAGTGGAACAAAACACCAAGCAGAAAGGCTTAGCCTTCCACCCATTACCAATATATAGGTGCATTAGTTTAACAGGTAATATATTGTGTTATCCCAATAACAAGTTCATCATGGAGCAATCTTCAAAACTTCACCTGCAACTAACAATGCTATAAGAGGGGCTAAGCGATGCGTACTTAGCCAAACAACGGTTTGCTAGCAAGGCAGTTAGAGTGTTTCATGGCAACAATAGGGGCCTGACAAACAGGAATGGGCATCGAGGCATATCTAGAAGAACGATACATCTAGCATAGGCAAAGATAGAAGTGATATCGGGGAATGGTCATCTTGCCTGTTGAGTCCACGGAGGGATCGTAACCTTGCTCCTCAAACTCTGCCTCGAAAGGAACCTCGAACTCCGAACGGTCACCGGGCTCTAACCAACACAACAATGCGAACACCGGAACAACAATCAATCATCATGCAATGCTCAAACACATGATGCATGAATATGATGCATATGAACATGGGTAGGATATGATGCAACTCCTAGGGACAAGAAGAGTGCAATAGCAACATGGCAAGAAAACAAGATCACAACATGTAGGAACCAAGCAAAAGGAAACAAAGCTAACATGGCCATAAGTGGTTATGTCGATGTTTTAAACAAGCACCCAACAAGTTTTATAAGTTGTTTAACATGGCAAGGGGTACAACTAGGACTAACAGCAACATGCTAGCAATTTAAATGGGCCAGAAAGAACAATGTTTC
This sequence comes from Secale cereale, assembly GCA_902687465.1. Lineage (NCBI taxonomy): Eukaryota > Viridiplantae > Streptophyta > Magnoliopsida > Poales > Poaceae > Secale > Secale cereale. Next base: position 503,920,422 of record LR738709.1, on the reverse strand, counting down.
CGGAATCTCCCATATTCATATAAATACAAATAGGACAGATCTGAGAAAGTCATATTTTGAAGTTGTTAAACATGCAAAGTAATAGCACCACATTAATCTATACATTTTTCCACCCCAAATACATATAAAGTTTGTCAAATTTGGAGTTAGTGTTATTTAGTTATGATTTATACAAGTTTGAGCATATTTAAACACAAATTAATTCAAACAACAATTTAAATGTTTTTAAACATGGCAACAAACTTCATATTAATATTCTACATGAAAAACTAGGCAGTTTTCGTATATAAAGCATTTTCATCAGATGCATATGTTAAAAGATATAACTATGCAAAAGAAAATGCAGAAAATAAAAACAAAAACAAAAACAAAAAAGAAAAACAAAGGGAAAAGGTCAAGCTGACCCAGCCTGGACCTAACCCTAGGCGCTCACCCGTGGGTCCAGAGGCGCTGAGGTGGCACAGTGGGTGCGGGTGTGGGTAGGAGTGGCGCTGTGAGGCTGACCGGTGGGACCGGCCTATCAGTGTCACAGATAAATGCAAAAGGGGGGATAGCCGCTGCCCCAGCGCTGAATCGAACCCACATCGCTTGTTAACTGACGAAGAGACACACCATTGGGCTGCGAGCGTGTATCTGACAGATAAGGTGCGCACGACCTTAAGGGTTAACTGAAGAAGCAGACAGAGGGGAATACCATAGCTGTCCAAGCAGCTCGTCGGAGTTGCTCGGGCGACCAAAGCAGGCGGCGGAGTGGTGCGGTGTGCTCCTGGAGGAGTACCGCACCCGCGATGCAAACTTGCAGCACCTATCGGTGGCTACAATGTCGCCGACGGCAAGCAACAGAGGCAGCGGCGATGCACAACGACGCGGCAAAACACGGCGCGACAAACTACGGCGAGAGCACAGGCAGAACCTGCGCGACACGTCGAAGACGACGGACACCAGCGGAGGGGCTACGGTGGTCGGGGCACTCGCTGGAGATGAGGCCCGACGGCGACGGGCTCGGGTGCGCGCGGCTGACATAGCTAGAGCAAGCGAACGAGGAAGAAAAGGTGTCGGGGAGGTGCGCGATCTTACCACAAGCACGGAGGTGTGCTTGGTTAGCCGCGAGGAGGTCGGAGGCGACGGAATCTCGCCGGAGATGAACGGAGGCCGTCGCGGGGGAACTCGACGAGGAGGTAGTCGAACTTGGCGTCCCGCTGGGCGTAGATGTAGCAGGGGACGTAGTCGAGGACGGCGAACTTGACGGACATGGTCTCCAGGGAAACGGTGGCCGGAGAGCACGCCGGCGACGAGGATGAGCTCTCTGCTGTGTTCGGGACGGCGGAGGAACGGCGGATCGGCTGGTCTAGGTGGCTTGGCAACGGGCGAGGAAGGAGGAGGGATCCCTAGGGGTTAGGTTGGACACGGAGGGGGCTTAAAAGGGGGGGGGGCAAAGCAACGACAGAGCGGCGACGGCGTCGTGCTCGCGGTCCCCATGGCGATGGCGTGAGGAGGATGAAAAGGTGGGTGAGGAACTCGACGCAGACGCTGACGTGTGGGGTCGGCCTAGCCACATGGGCGTGACGCATCAGGGGTATGCGGGGGCGCGGGTGAGAAAGGGTGAGAGGAACGGCACGGGCTGGCTAGCTGTGCTGCGGCCGTGCGCTAGTTGCTGGGCTGTGGGGGAGGCCGAGCCCAAGTCTGCTGGGCTGCGCTGCTGCTGTGGCTTTTTCTTTTTCTTTTTCCTCAGACAGAAAAACAAAATGAAAAGCACAGGCTAAAAGAAAAGGAATCTGGGGAAAAATAAAATATCCCCAAGCTCCTGGATTTATGCCCTATTTTATAAAAATGACTTGGGCATTTTTAGAGGTAGAAAATAAAATAAGTTTTAATATGGTTCAAACTTCTGTCATTTTGGAACCTGACCAAATCATTTCAAATTGGGGCAAGGCTTTGCAAGGTGACTCATGTCAAAGTGACAAAGATGTGGGGAGGAGATGAACATTTTAGGAAGAGGCTAAGTCACTTGCAAAATAGCTTAAAGAATGGAAAGAAAGAAGGAATGAGAAGAAGAAGTGCAAGAAGAAAAGGGGTAGGGTTAGCATGGCCATGGTCTTGCTATCACCACCAACACAAGAACAAGATCAAAGTGACCTCACATAACAAGCTAAGGATGAATAACACAATGACAAGTAAAACAAAGCTATGATGGTCATGATGCAATGATGATGATGAGCAATGCATGAACGCAAAAGGAAAAAAATAAAATGATAATGCAATGACAATAAGGATGCATAAATGAAAAAGAACCCCCCAAGGAAAGGACAATGATCAAATTGATAATTGCTTTATTGCTATATATGGAAGGTATCACATATGGGGTGTTACAAAGGAGGACTGGAAGCGTGGAGACGAGACTCGAAGCAACGGAGCAGCAAGTTTTCAAGTGCCAAGGTATGGTGGAACGAGGACTCAACGGCAACCACATGATGATCATGGATCTCGCCAACAACCACAAGCTGGACGCCAAGATCTTTGGGGAAGCCATCGCCAAGCTCCAAAAGAAAATCGAGCACCTCCAGGCCCAGATCTATGACCTGCAAAACCAAAACTGTGAGTATGAATATAGATTCAATAAGATGAGTTTGGCCGCAGATTTGAGGATCCCGGAGACTCGATCATCCTTCTACGATGGTGAGCCCATACATTGGAAGATGGACGGCAAACCTACATCATCAACAACTCCATCATCACCTCCGAACAAGGAGACATAATCATATGGGTATGTGCACTCCCCTTGGCAACTGCCAAGCTTGGGGGAGTTGCCCCGGTATCCTATCACCATCATACTCCTATCTTTACCGTTTTTCTTAGTTCGATCCTTTTGGTAATATCTTGGTCTAGTAGAATAAAGTTAGCATGATCTAGTTGTGAGCTTTTTCTTTATGATCTTAACCTTTGTAATCGAGTCCGTGAGCTATATAATAAAGATTAGCGTTGAGTCAAGGGCTTGATTTCCTTGCTATGGTCATGAGAGAATACAAGAAAATATAAAAAGTATCAAAGAGATCATATTGATCTTATGGAAAGTAATGACTTGACATATAAAGAGTATGATGAATAAAAGTTGTTGAGAGTCGACAAACATTGTTTTGGTCATCGTTGCAATTAATAGGAAGTAATAAAGAAAGAGAGGTTTCACATACAAATATACTATCTTGGACATCTTTTATGATTGTGAGCACTCATTAAAATATGACATGCTAAAGAGTTGATGTTGGACAAGGAAGACAACATAATGTGTTATGTTTTCTTATATCCAAAATAAAGTATATTGTCATGGATCATCCAACATGTTGAGCTTGCCTTTCCCCCTCATGCTAGCCAAAACCCCTTGCACCAAGTAGATATACTACTTGTGCTTCCATACATCCTTAAACCCAGTTTTGCCATGAGATTCCACCATACCTACCTATGGATTGAGTAAGATCCTTCAAGTAAGTTGTCATTGTTGCAAACTCTCTAAAATATGTATGATTTATTAGTGTGGAGGAAATAAGCTTTATACGATCTTGCGATATGGAAGAAATAAAAGCGACGGACTGCATAATAAAGGTCCCTATCACAAGTGGCAATATAAAGTGACGTTCTTTTGCGCTAAGATTTTGTGCATCTAACCATAAAAGCACATGACAACCTATGCTTCCCTCTGCGAAGGGCCTATCTATTATTCTTGCCTTATAAGTGTCTAGGTGAAAATCACCTTTCCTTTTTACATTTTATCCTTTGGCAAGCACATTGTGTTGGAAAGATCCTGACATATATACCCAATTGGATGTAAGTTATCATGGTCTATTACTGTTCACATTACCCTTGAGGTAAAAGGTTGGGAGGCAATACCATAAGCCCCTATCTTTCTCTATGTCCGATTAAAACTCCATACCCATAAGTGTTGCGTGAGTGTGAGCAATTGTGAAAGACTAGATGATAGTTGAGTATGTGGACTTGCTGAAAAGCTCTTATATTGACTCTTTCCTATGTTATGATAAATTGCAATTGCTTCAATGACTGAGATCATAGTTTGTTGGTTTTCAATGATTCAATGAAGTTTCTGAGTCATACTTGACATTGTGAATGAATTGTTACTTTAGCATAAGAGTCATATGACAATATATATATATATATATATATATATATATATATATATATATATATATATATATATATATATATATATATATATATATATATATATATATATGTGTGTGTGTGTGTGTGTGTGTGTGTGTGTGTGTGTGTGTGTGTTGCTGTTATAAGAATGATCATGATGCCCTGATGTCCGTATTTTCTTTTTATCGACGCCTCTATCTCTAAACATGAGGACATATTTTTCGATATCGGCTTTCGCTTGAGGACAAGTGAGGTCTAAGCTTGGGGGAGTTGATACGTCCATTTTGCATCATGCTTTTATGTTGATATTTATTGCACTAAGGGTTGTTATTACATGTTATGTCACAATACTTATGCCTTTTCTCTCTTATTTTATAAGGTTTACATGAAGAGGGAGAATGTCGACAGCTGGAATTCAGGGCTGGAAAAGGAACAAACATTGGATACCTATTCTGCACAACTCAAAAAGCTTCGAAACTCCACGAAACACCGTTTCATAAAATATTAAAAATATCTGGCGAAAGAGATCTGCCAGGGGGGCTACCACCTGTCCACGGGGGTGGGGGGAGCGTCCCCCCTCTGGGCGCGCCCCCTGCCTCGTGGGCCAGCCGGTGACCCCCCCGATGCCCATCTTCTCCTATATGTGGTGTTTTGACCTGGAAAAAAATCATAAGGAGACTTTCGGGACCAGACACCGCCGTCTCGAGGCGAAACCTTGGCGAAACCAATCTAGGGCTCCGGCAGAGCTGTTTTGCCGGGGATACTTCCCTCCGGGGGAGGGAAATCGTCACCGCTGTCATCACCAACAACTCTCCCATCTTGGGGAGGGTTATCTTCATCGACATCTTCACCAGCACCATCTCCTCTCAAACCCTAGTTCATCTCTTGTATCCAATCTTTGTCAAAACCTCAGATTGGTACATGTAGGTTGCTAGTAGTGTTTATTACTCCTTCTAGTTGATGCTAGTTGGTTTACTTCGTGGAAGATCATATGTTCATATCCATTATGCATATTAATACCCCTCTGATCATGAACAATATTATGTCTTGCCAGTAGTTACTTTTGTTCCTGAGGACATGGGAGAAGTCTTGCTATAAGTAGTCATGTGAATTTGGTATTCGTTCGATATTTTGATGAGATGTATGGTGTCTCTCCTCTAGTGGTGTCATGTGAATGTCGTGGATGATGGGTTGCTAGAGTGACAGAAGCTTAAACCCTAGTTTTTGTGTTGCTTCGTAAGGGGCTGATTTGGATCCATATGTTTCATGCTATGGTTAGGTTTACCTTAATACTTCTTTTGTAGTTGCGGATGCTTGCAATAGAGGTTAATCATAAGTGGGATGGTTGTCCAAGTAAGGGCAGAACCCAAGTACCGGTCCACCCACATACCAAATTATCAAAGTAACGAACGCGAATCATATGAACGTGATGAAAACTAGCTTGACGATAATTCCCATGTGTCCTCGGGAGCGTTTTCCTTCATATAAGAGTTTGTCTAGGCTTGTACTTTGCTACAAAAAGGATTGGGCCATCTTGCTGCACCTTATTTACTTTTACTATTTGTCACTTGCTACCAATTACCTTATCACAAAAATATCTGTTACCGATAATTTCAGTGCTTGCAGAAAATACCTTACTGAAAACTGCCTATCATTTCCTTCTGCTCCTTGTTGGGTTCGACACTCTTACTTATCGAAAGGACTACGATAGATCCCCTACACTTGTGGGTCATCGCAGAGATGTGAAGAAACTAATCTCGTCTTGAATTGGGAAAAGTGCCACTCTATGGTTAATGAAGGTATTGTCTTGGGGCATAAAATTTCTGAAAGAGCTATTGAAGTTGATAAAGCTAAAGTTGATGCTATTGAAAAGATGCCGTGTCCCAAGGACATCAAAGGTATAAGAAGTTTCCTTGGTCATGCTGGGTTTTATAGGAGGTTCATTAAGGATTTCTCAAAAACCTCTAGGCCTCTGACTAACCTCTTACAAAAAGATGTTCCTTTTGTTTTTGATGATGATTGTGTAGAAGCATTTGAAATACTTAAGAAAGCATTGATTTCTGCACCTGTTGTCCAGCCTCATGACTGGAATTTACCCTTTGAGATTATGTGCGATGCTAGTGATTATGATGTAGGTGTAGTTCTAGGACAAAGGGTGGATAAGAAATTGAATTTTATCCAGTATGCTAGTAAAACCCTAGACAGTGCCCAGAGAAATTATGCTACTACTGAAAAATAATTTTTGGCAGATGTATTTGCTTGTGATAAGTTCAGACCTTATATTGTTGATTCTAAAGTAACTGTTGACACTGATCATGCTGCTATTAAATATCTTATGGAAAAGAAAGACGCTAAACCTAGACTTATTAGATGGGTTCTCTTGCTACAAGAATTTGATTTGCACATTACTGATAGAAAGGGAGTTGAGAACCCCGTTGCAGACAACTTGTCTAGGTTAGAGAATGTTCTTGATGACCCACTACCTATTGATGATACCTTCCCAGATGAACAAATAGCTGTCATAAATGCTTCTCGTAGTGCTCCTTGGTATGATGATTATCCTAATTACATTGTTGCTAAATTTATACCACCGAGTTTCGCATACCACCAAAACAAAAAGTTCTTCTATGATTTAAGACATTACTTCTGGGATGACCCACACCTTTATAAAGAAGGAGTAGATGGTATTATTAGATGTTGTGTACCTGAGGATGAACAGGAACAGATCCTACGCAAGTGTCACTTCGAGGCTTATGGAGGACACCACGCTGGAGATAGAACTGCACCTAAGGTACTGCAATCTGGTTTTTATTGGCCTACTCTCTTCAAGGATGCCCGTAAGTTTGTCCTGTCTTGTGATGAATGTCAAAGAATTGGTAATATTAGTAGATATCAAGAAATGCCTACGAATTATTCACTTGTTATTGAACCATTTGATGTCTGGGGCTTTGATTATATGGGAGCGTTTCCTTCCTCTAATGGGTATACACATGTTTTAGTTGCTGCTGATTACGTTACTAAGTGGGTACAAGTTATTCCAACTAGCAGTGCTGATCACAACACCTCTATTAAGATGCTTAAAGAAGTTATTTTTTCGAGGTTCGGAGTTCCTAGATACTTAATGACTGATGGTGGTTCACATTTTATTCATGGTGCTTTCCGTAAAATGCTTGCTAAGTATGATGTTAATCATAGAGTTGCATCCCCTTACCACCCACAGTCTAGTGGTCAAGTAGAACTAAGTAACAGAGAGCTGCAATTAATTTTGTAAAAGACTGTTAATAGATGTAGAAAGAATTGGTCCAAGAAACTTGATGATGCATTATGGGCTTATAGAACTACATACAAAAATCCTATGGGCATGTCTTCGTATAAAATGGTTTATGGAAAAGCATGTCACTTACCCCTCGAATTAGAACATACGGCATATTGGGCTATTAAAGAGCTCAATTATGATTTCAAACTTGCCGGTGAGAAGAGGTTATTTGACATTAGCTCGCTTGATGAATGGAGAACCCAGGCCTATGAAAATGCCAAATTGTTTAAAGAAAAAGTTAAAAGATGGCATGACAAAAGGATACAAAAACGTGAGTTTAAGGTAGGTGATTATGTTTTGCTATACAACTCTCCTTAAATTTTTTTGCTTGAAAACTTCTCTCCAAATGGGAAGGTCCTTACGTTATCGAGGAGGTCTATCGATCCGGTGCCATAAAAATCAACAACTTCGAAGGCACAAATCCGAAGGTGGTGAACGGTCAAAGAATCAAACATTATATCTCAGGTAATCCCATAAATGTTGAAACCAATGTTATTGAAACCGTAACCCCAGACGAGTACAAAAGGGACACTTTCCAGAATGATTCAGACTCCGAAAAGAAGAGGTATGTGGTACGGTAAGTAAACCGACTCCAAAACAGTTCTAATGGCATTTTTTCTCTGTTTTGGAATATTAAAAAAGATAGGAAAATAAGAAGTAGTCCGAACGGGACACGAGGCGTCCACGAGGGTGGAGGGTGCGCCCTACCCCCTGGGTGTGCACCCCTACCTCGTGGGCACCTCGTGTGCCTTCCGGACTCTGTTTTCTTGCACAATACTTCTTTTGGTTGGTAAAAATTCACTATATAATCTCCCGAAGGTATTGACCAGCACACCACGCGACTATCCTCTGCTTTTGATTAGAGCTGTGTTTCTGACAGATCTAGATCACCATGACTTCTTCAAGCGCCTCCAAGGACAAGTTTTTCGAGAAGGTCATCAACCCCTACCTCGCGGAGGTGCTGCAACACCCTCAGACCATTGAGGTATGTGAGGGGGTGCTGCACATCTGCGATGTCGAGGGACCAAGGAGGACTGGAAGCATGGAGACAAGACTCGAAGCAATGGAGCAACAAGTTTTCAAGTGCCAGGGCATGGTGGAACGAGGACTCAACGCCAACCACATGATGATCACGGAGTTCACCAACAACCACAAGCTAGATGCCAAGAACATTGGGGAGGCCATCTTCAAGCTCCACGAGAAAATCAAACACCTCCAAGCCCAGATCTATGACCTGCAAAACCAAAACTATGAGTATGAATATAGATTCAAGAAGATGAGTTTGGCTGCAGATTTGAGGATCCCGGAGACTCGATCATCCTTCTACGATGGTGATCCCATGCCTTGCAAGATGGACGAGAAGCCTACATCATTAACAACTCCATCATCACCGCCTCAGAAGAAGGAGACCTGATCATATGGGTATGGGCACTCCCCTTGGCAACTGCCAAACTTGGGGGAGGTGCCCCAGTATTGTATCACCATCACACTCCTATCTTTACCATTTTTCTTAGTTCGATCCTTTTGGTAATATCTTGATCTAGTAGAATAAAGTTAGTATGATCTGGTTGTGAGCTTTGCTTTATGATCCTTATCTATGTAATAGAGTCTATGAGCTATATATAATAAAGATTAGTTTTGAGTCAAGGGCTTGATTATCTCACCATGATCATGAGAGAATAAAAGAAAGAAAAAAGGGAATGAAAGAGATCATATTGATCTTTTGGAGAGTAATGACTTCACATATAAAGAGTATGATGAATAAAAGTTGTTGAGAGTTGACAAACATAGTTTTGGTCATCATTGCAATTAATAGGAAGTAATAAAGAAAGAGAGGTTTTCAGGTATAAATATACTATCTTGGACATCTTTTATGATTGTGATCACTCATTAAAATATGACATGCTAAAGAGTTGATGTTGGACAAGGAAGACAACGTAATGGGTTATGTTCTCTTATATCTGAAATAAAGTATATTGTCATGGATCATCCAACATGTTGAGCTTCCCATTCCCCCTCAGGCTAGCCAAACTCCTTGCACCAAGTAGAGATACTACTTGTGCTTCCATACATCCTTAAACCCAGTTTTGCCATGAGAGTCCACCATATCTATATATGGATTGAGTAAGATCCTACAAGTAAGTTGTCATTGTTGCAACTCTCTAAATATGTATGATCTATTAGTGTGGATAAAATAAGCTTTATACGATCTTGTGATATGGAAGCAATAAAAGCGATGGACTGCATAATAAAGGTCCATATCACAAGTGGCAATATAAAGTGACGTTCTTTTGCGCTAAGATTTTGTACATCCAACCATAAAAGCACATGACAATCTCTGCTTCCCTCTGCGAAGGGCCTAGTTCTTACCTAATATAAGAGTCATGGTGATCTTCACCTTTCCTTTTTACATTTTATCATTTGGCAAGCACATTGTGTTGGAAAGATCCTGACATATATACCCAATTGGATGTAAGTTATCATGAATCATTATTGTTGACTTTACCCTTGAGGTAAAAGGTTGGGAGGAAACACTATAAGCCCCTATCTTTCTCTGTGTCCGATTAAAACTCCATACCCATAAGTATTGTGTGAGTGTGAGCAATTGTGAAAGACTAAATGATAGTTGAGTGTGTGGACTTGCTGAAAAACTTTTATTTGACTCTTTCCGATGTTATGATAAATTTCAATTGCTTCAATGACCGAGATCACAGTTTGTTAGTTTTTAATAAAGTTTCTGATTCATACTTGACATTGTGAATGGATTGTTACTTTAGCATAAGAAATCATATGATAATATATATATATATATATATATATGTTGCTATTATAAGAATGATCATGATGCCCTCATGTCCGTATTTTATTTTATCGACACCTCTATCTCTAAACATGTGGTCATATTATGTCACAATACTTATGCCTTTTCTCTCTTATTTTACAAGGTTTACATGAAGAGGGAGAATGCCGACAGCTGGAATTCTGGGCTTGAAAAGGAGCAAATATTGGAGACCTATTCTACACAACTCAAAAAGCCCTCAAACTCCACGAAAGTCAGTTTTGGAAAATATAAAAAATATCTGGCGAAAGAAGTACAGGAGGGGGGGCCATCCACCGTCCACGAGGTTGGGGGGCGCGCCCTACACCCCTGGGCGCTCCCCCTGCCTCGTGGGCCACCTGGCAGCACTCCGATGCCCATCTTATGCTATATCAAGTGTTTTGACATGAAAAAAAATCATAAGGAGGCTTTCGGGACGAAGCGCTGTCGTCTCGAGGCGGAACCTTCACGAAACCAATATAGGGCTCCGGCGGAGCTGTTCCGCCGGGAAAACTTCAATCCGGGAGGGGGAAATCGTCATCATCGTCATCACCAAGAACTCTCCCATATTGGGGAGGGTTATCTCCATTAACATATTAACAAGGACCATCTCCTCTCAAACCCTAGTTCATCTCTTGTATCCAATCTTTGTATCAAAACCTCAGATTGGTACTTGTGGGTTGCTAGTAGTGTTGATTACTCCTTGTAGTTGATGCTAGTTGGTTTATCCGGTGGAATATCATATGTTCAGATCCATTATGCATATTAATACCCCTCTGATTATGAACATGAATATGATTTGTGAGTAGTTACGTTTGTTCCTGAGGACATGGGAGAAGTCTTGCTATAAGTAGTCATGTGAATTTGGTATTCGTTTGATATTTTGATGAGATGTATGTTGTCTTTCCTCTAGTGGTGTCATGTGAACGTCGACTACATGACACTTCACCATTGGTTGGGCCTAGAGGAAGGCATTGGGAAGTAATAAGTAGATGATGGGTTGCTAGAGTGACAGAAGCTTAAAGCCTAGTTTATGCGTTGCTTCGTAAGGGGCTGATTTGGATCCACATGTTTCATGCTATGGTTAGGTTTACCTTAATACTTCTTTTGTATTGCGGATGCTTGCAATAGAGGTTAATCATAAGTGGGATGCGTGTCCAAGTAAGGGAAGCACCCAAGCACCGGTCCACCCACATACCAAATTACCAAAGTAACGAACGTGAATCATATGAGCGTGATGAAAACTAGCTCGACGATAATTCCCATGTGTCCTTGGGAGAGCTTTCCTTTATATAAGAGTTTGTCCAGGCTTGTCCTCTGCTAAAAAAAGGATTGGGCCATATTGCTGCACCTTATTTACTTTTACCACTTGTTACTTGTTACCAATTACCTTATCACAAAACTATCTGTTACCGATAATCTCAGTGCTTGCAGAGAATACCTTACTAAAAACTTCCTATCATTTCCTTCTGCTCCTCATTGGGTTCGACACTCTTACTTATCGAAAGGACTACGATAGATCCCCTACACTTGTGGGTCATCATTCTCCTACTGGTTCAATAACCTTGGTCTCATCATTGAGGGAAATACCTACCATAGTTGTGCTGCATCATCCCTTCCTCTTTGGGAAAATATCGACGTAGTTCAAGAGACATCAAAAGGAATTTCTGGCGTCGTTGCCGGGGAGACATCATCAACATTTATCAGGTTCCTAATCACAAATGTCATCTCCTTGCAATTTACATTATTTGCCATTTTCCTCTCATTTTCATCTCCCCCACTTCACAAAAAATTGCCGTTTTTATTCGTCCTCTTTTCCGTTCGTCGTTTTCTCGTCAGATCCATCGTTTTGCTTTTTTGCTATGGCTAGCATGACTACCCCTCCTCTGTCACCAGATTTTGAAGTTTTATGCTTCAAACAGAAACAACGAGAAAATCTAAAAGATGCTTGATATAGGCTAATGGAATCTGCTACCTCTTGAGCTTGCGTTGTTTTTCGCTTGAAGAGGAAAGGGTGATGTGGCACAGTAGCGTAAGTATTTCCCTCAGTTTTTAAGAACCGAGACATCAATCCAGTAGGAGACTACACACGAGTCCCTCGTACCTACACAAACAAATAAGAACCTTGCAACTAACGCGATAAAGGGGTTGCCAATCCCTTCTCGGCCACTTGCAAAAGTGAAATCTGATAAAGATAATAAGATAATGTTTTTGGTATTTTTGTTATAAAGATTGAAAGTAAAGATTGTAAAATAAAAGTAAAGCAAAGAAAAATAGTTGATGAAAGATTTATATGATGGAAGATAGACCCGGGGGCCATAGGTTTCACTAGTGGCTTCTCACAAGATAGTAGATTTCTACGGCGGGTGAACAAATTACTGTCGAGCGATTGATAGAAAAGCGCATAGTTATGAGAATATCTAGGCATGATCATTATATATAGGCATCACGTCCGTGACAAGTAGACCGAAACGATTCTGCATCTACTACTATTACTTCACACATCGACCGCTATCTAGCATGCATCTAGAGTATTAAGTTCATAAGAACAGAGTAACGCTTTAGGCAAGATGACATGATGTAGAGGGATAAACTCATGCAATATGATGTAAACCCCATCTTATTATCCTCGATGGCACCAATACAATACGTGCCTTGCTGCCCCTGCTGTCACTGGGAAAGGACACCGCAAGATTGAACCCAAAGCTAAGCACTTCTCCCATTGCAAGAAAGATCGATCTAGTAGGCCAAACCAAACTGATAATTCAAAGAGACTTGCAAAGATATTTAAATCATGCATAAAAGATTTTAGAGAAGAATCAAATATTGTTCATAGATAATCTTGATCATGAACCCACAATTCATTGGATCTCGACAAACACACCGCAAAAAGAATTACATCGAATAGATCTCCAAGAAGATCGAGGAGAACTTTGTATTGAGATCCAAAAGGAGAGAAGAAGCCATCTAGCTAATAACTATGGACCCGAAAGTCTATGGTAAACTACTCACAACTCATCGGAGAGGCTATGGTGTTGATGTAGAAGCCCTCCGTGACAGATTCCCCCTCCGGTGGAGCTCTGGAAGAGGCCCCAAGATGGGATCTCATGGGTACAGAAGGTTGCGGCGGTGGAATTAGTGTTTTGTGGTGCTCTTGGATGTTTTCAGGGTACATGGATATATATATAGGAGGAAGAGAGACGTCGGTGGAGCAACATGTGGCCCACGAGGGTGGGGGCGCGCCATTCCCCTGGGCACGCCCTCCCCCCTTGTGGCCGCCTCATTTCTTTCCTGATGTGTACTCCAAGTCTTTTGTGTTGTATTTTTTCCAAAAACGACTCTCCCGAAAGTTTCATTCCATTTGGACTCCGTTTCATATTCCTTTTCTGTGAAACACTGAAATAGGCAAAAAACAACAATTTGCACTGGGCTTGGGTTAGTAGGTTAGTCCCAAAAATAATATAAAAGTGTGTAATAAAGCCCATTAAACATCCAAAACAGATAATATAATAGCATGGAACAATCAAAAATTATGAATACGTTGGAGACGTATTAGAATCCTATCGCATTTGCAATCTAAAGGGGGATGCAGAGATTTTGCTTCGCAATTTTTACATAGGACTAGCCTTGCACCATAGTCAACTTTTGGATTTTGCAGCTAAAGGAAATTTTACTGAGCTCAATGCTAATGCTGCTTATGAAATCTTAGAAGGAATATTGGGGATTCCACCACTAAAAAGGGGGTTTTCTGTCACACCAGACGGGTTCAAATTTTAGAAAAATTGAGTGATTTGCATAAACATATGGTCGAGTTGCAAAAATATAACGAACCTCTCAAACATATTGGTGGGAATCTCAATCGCATGAATACTTTGATTACCCTTTGCAATAAACGGTTGGATATTTTAGATCTCAAGTTGGTTTCTTTTCCGGAGAACTTGGGGAAGTGTAAGAGCCTTCCGGGTTTGAAAAAGCCCTCGCTAAAGTGGCTAAGACCAAGGATGACAACACTTGAGATCTATGTGTTTTGCCTAGCTAACGGTGTAAAACAATAGCGCTCGTTGGGAGGCAACCCAACTTGTATCTTTTTGCCTTTTGGTTTTCTTGCTGTTCTTGTGGTTTAAATAAGTGTTTGTGCCAAGCAAAGCCTTTGGGGTGATTTGGTTGATAGTTGATATGATTGCGTTGAAAATCGGAAACTATTTACGCGAGAGCCAGAATTGTTGACGGCTACTAGAACGTGATCAATTCTTGAAATTTTACATTTCGTCAATATACAAATTTCCCACGTTGTCCTAATGTTTCACATTTTTTAAAGTTATAAAAGTTTGATAAAAAATCGTATCTTTACAGAATGTTCTGTTTTTGACAGATTCTGTTTTCATTGTGTTATGTGCTTGTTTTGATGATTCTATGGTTTCTTTTGAAGAGTTTTTGCCATGAAACAGTTAGAATACAATAGATATAATACAATAATTGGTTTGCTACAGTACTTAAAGTAAAGATTAGTTTTGTTATACTAACGGATCTCACGAAGTTTTGTTGAGTTTTGTGTGATTGGAGTTTTCAAGTTTTGGGTGAGGTCACGATGGATGAAGGAATAAGGATTAGCAAAAGGCTAAGCTTATGGATGCCTGAGGCTCCCCAAGATAATATTCAAGAAGTATCAAGCAACTAAGCTTGGGGATGCCCTCGAGTGGCATCCCCTCTTTCTTCGAAAGACCATTGGTATTTTACTTGAGACTATATTTATATTCGTGACATATTATGAGTTTTGCTTGGAGCGTCTTGTATGATATGTGTGACACCCAGATCATCAAGCTACAGTAATACCCTGCTAATGATGCCACGTCACCATGGTTACTGTTGTTAAACTCACGTTGGTTCAAAATCGATTCCAATTCGAATTCAAAATCAAGTCAAACAATAAAGGTTTTCAAATATTAAAACTAAATGTTCGGGATGTGCCAAATAATTCATAAGTAATATTGATGGATTAACCAAGTCTTTATAAAAAGTTTAAATGCACTAAACTAAATAAAATAGTAGAAAAACAATTATTTCAATGCTTTTAAATTAATAAGCAAATGTTAAACTAGTTTTTACTCACCAAACTTTTTAAGACAATGGTTTAATCTGAGACATTAATTTAGGAGCTATTGTTATATTTTACAAAAATAAAAAATTAAAATTTAAGAAAAACAAAACAAAATGTTAAATAAAAAGAAGCTCCCCTCCCCACTGGGCCTTGGCCCAGATGGCCAAGCGGCCCATCCAAACTACCCAGCCGGCGCCCCCTGGCCTATATGGCCTCACCCACCTAACCCTAAATCCCGATCCCCTCCCCCCCTCCCCAAGCGTCCCCTTCCCCCACCCCTCTGCCGCACGCCCCAAAGGGCGCCCCGACGACGTCGCCGAGGTCCCGCGACCACGCCGCCTGGAGCCACCCCACTATCGTCGTCGTCCTCCTCATCTCCGCCTCGACCTTCCACCGTCCTCGACCGCCCCTCGCCGGCCGCTGCTTCCTCGTCATTGTCGTGTGCCACCAGCGCCGCGCGAAGGCCCCGCCGTCGCTGAGCACCGTCACCACCTGGATCGCCCGCGCCTCGCTTCTCCGACCTCGTCGCCCACATCCTCGTCCTCCTCCCTGCCGGCCCCCTCCTCCCCCCTACAAGCGTATGTGAGCGCCCCCACTCCTCCCCCTGCCCTGCGGTCACCGCGCTGCCGCTCGTGCTCACCCGCGCACCACTCGCATGCCAAACCTACGCGCAACCCTCCTCCTCGCCGTACTATCACTGCCTGACGCCGCCCCGATCGCAGCAGGCGTCGCTCACCGCTGCCTCGCACGCATCGCTCTGCCGCCGCTCTGCTGCCGCGTGCGGCACAGCCGCCCGCGACCCCCCTGCTTGCCGCGCCGCCCATCGTGCTCCGCCTCCCTCCCCTACGGCTGCCGCCGCAACTGTAATGCCCAGGATGCGACTATATCTCCTACGTGTCGAGGCACAAGTTAGAGACATAAGCGCATTCTGGAATGATCGCAAGCGTGGTATCTTTGCACAACTCATGTAAAGAACAAGGATGAAAGAGTAAAATAATTGGCTTACACTCACCACGTCACATAATGAATACAATAGCATACATTCATCCAAATATCACAGGGTCCGACTATGGAGCAAATCCAAACAAGAAAAGATACCACAAACACAAGTTTGGATCGCTCCTAGTAGGAACCACTACTGATAGTAGCCGCGCGTATCTCGTCTCAGGTCAAGACCGGATGGGACATCCTACAGGTAATACCAGATACCTCGGGTTTCCCCAAGGTGGCCCTGCAGTCTGCCGAGTTGGACCAACACTCATGAGGAGCACTGGCCCGACTTGTTGATTAAGAACTCGGGTTTATAACTCCCTATGCAAGTTTTAGTTGTTAGGAAAATGTAGTACCAATGTTGGGCCTTGCTGGAAAAGCTTTAAGCAGAGCGAATTATCAAGGGGGGCCCATAAACCCCAACCGTGTTAGGAACGCAAAATCAAGGAACATAACACCGGTTTATCGGGTCCTAAGGTGGCATGAGTGGAACAAAACACCAAGCAGAAGGCCAAGCCTTCCACCCATTACCAATATATATGTGCATTAATTTGATTAAGATATATATTGTGTTATCCCAATAAACAAGTCCGAATCATGGAGCAATCTTCGAAAACTTCACCTGCAACTAACAACGCTATAAGAGGGGCTGAGCAAAAGTGTACTTAGCCAATCAACGGTTTGCTAGGAAGGCGGCTAGAGTGTTTCATGGCAACATAGGAGGCTGACAAAACAGGAATAGGCATCGAAGCATAGCTAAAGAGCGAGACAACTAGCAAGGCAAAGATAGAGGTGATATCGGGGAATGGTCATCTTGCCTGGGATCCCGCAAGGAAGAAGAACGAGTCCATGAAGTAGTCGAACAAATCCTCACAACTCCGAAACGAAACCGAAGCTAACGAGATAAGCATACCGGAAATAAGCAAACAACACGGTAAACACACATATCATAACCATGGCATATGATGCACAAACAAGTATGATGCATGTCCGGTTTTAAATATGCATGGCATGGCAAAGTGCACAAACAATACTACAAGTTAAGTGGAGCTCAATATGCAACGAATTGCATATTGAAAAAAAACACCACATCAATTTATTTAGTTCGCTCTCATTATGAAGACGACAATATTAAGGTTAATTAACATGGCAAGAGGTGAAGCATGAGCAAACTACATTATCTAGGCATTTTTAAATGAGGCCGGAAATAACAACAACAATTCCGGAAAATCCCCACATGTCATTTAGTAGTTTTAAAGCAAACAACAATTTTAGTCATTTAAATGTTGTTATCATGATGCGGATGACATTTGCAAGTATTATGCATTTTTTATTAAAAGTTGACATGAGCAAGATATGGAGTATTTCGTCACCGTGGTGGAAAGAAAGGGTGCCATGGCGGCGTTAACTAAAATTATGCCGCAACAAAATTTCGGTACCGATAACTCATTGAGATGCCGGCGCAAAGAAAGGGTCGACGTGAGCATGACATGCAAGAGATAGGTGGGGTGATCCCGTTACCGGGTGCCCACGGGTCGATGGCATGCCAAACGAGGGGTAACTCGGACACGATGCAACAAGTGGAACATCTCATACAACACATGCATTCATTCACGGTCATCGTCTCGGTGTTTATACCTTTGAAGCGTGCATTTTCGGGGCGGAACGAGTTCGACGGAAGAGGTACACGTTTCAAAGAGGAAGTAGACGTTCACGTTGCAGCGGTAGTTGTACATGCACATAGACGTTCGTGTTTCTTCGTAGATGTTCATGTCGTCGTGTCGTGGTAGTTGGGGTCGTCGGACTTGCTGGTCTCGGGTCTTGGCGACGGTAGTTGTACATGGGGCGTCGGGGTCGTCGTTGACGTAGGGGGTACACATTTTGTAGGTGTCCGGGGCCGTCGTGGTACTTGCCGTAGGGGTACTTGGTGAATCCACATAGTCGAACTTGATGCTTCGTGGAACTTGGCGGCTCATCATGTAGACGTACATGGGGCCAGGGCAACAGGAGTTTGCTGGCTAGCGCGGGGTTCACAGAGCATCCGGTGCTCGCGGTGGTCGAAGTGTGGTGCGGGGCGTGCTGGAGGCGCTGCATCAGACGGCGACGATGCACAGGAGGAGGCCCCCGACACCACCGAGCTGGGGACGAAGGGGTGTGCTCGGGGGGGTGGGGGCGATGAGGACGGCAGACGGGGCGGACCTCGGCCGGATCCGGACCGGAGATGGCCGCGACGACGACGAGAGGAGCCAGGCGGGGGCAAGCTCGCTGGAGCATGGTGGCGCTGTGGCCGGACGCCACAGTGGTCGAAGCAGGGCCCGAGGCGCGGGGCGGCAGGGTGATCATATCCGTCGGGGTAGGAGGCGCGGCGCTGGCCATGGTCGCCGCCGACGACCGGGCGCGGAGGAGGCCGGACAGAGCAGTTGGCGATGGCGACGGATGATGCAGAGGTGAGGCGAGGGAGCTGCTGTGGTGGGCGGTTGGAGATGGGCCAGCGAATGGCAGGGCCGGACGCGGGGCAGAGCGGCGGTGGTCGCCGACGAAGGAGACGGAGAGGTCCGGCGGCGGCTCCACAAGGAGGATGGGCGCGAAGGAGGAGAGGTGGTGTAGGCGATGGGGATTGGGTCGAAACCTTGACGGCGCGAGCGAGGGAGAAAGAGGAGTCGAGGGAGAGAGAGATGGGGACGAGGGAGCGGGCGAGATGTGGATCGGGCGCTGCCCGCTAGGGTTAGAGATGGGCGTGGGCCTGCTGAGATGGGGTTGGGCCGGCCTGCGGCTGGCTGTGGCTGGGCCTAGCTGCGCCTGGGCCTTGGGCCATGTCTCTCTCTCTCTCCTTTGAATAATTAACAAAACAGAGAGGAAAAAGAAAAAGAGAGAAGAAAAAGGAAGGGGTAGTCAGGGAAAGAATTTGCACATGAGGTTAATTTTCCCCGGCTCATAAAAATGAGCATGATCCCAGAAAATTAGAAGTGGGCATGATTGGAAAATAAATTCAAATTCCTTTGAATTCATTTCAGATGGTTTGATCAAAGACTAGGATCTCGAAGTGCCCAAAAATGTTGAGACTTTAGGAGGAGGCTCGATAAAAGAGATAAGAATTGTTGGCGAAGTCTGGGCAACCAAACTTGAAGTAGAAAAGGCTGTGGATAATTGAGATACCAAAGGCATGGAGAATATTTGTAAGTGTGTTTTGGTCAATTCCAAAATAATGGAATAATTATAATAGCTCCATAAATATTAGGAGGATGTTTTATAAAGAGAAGTCACTCTTCCCTCGATTTAAATGGATCGCAGATCCACACAATTTATTTGGTTGAGATTTTAAAAATTAATGACATGATGGCATGATGACATGATGCAAAACACAAATAAAATGAAGCAAGCAAAAGAAACACACGGCGAAACCCTGTCGGGGGAAACTGTCCACCACGAACACCTATGGGACCGGAGCCCCTTGCTTGTGCGGTAAGAGGGCGGAGGGAGCACAAAGAGCAGATCGTGGAGATCACGCAGGCAGTTTACCCAGGTTCGGGCCGCGATGGACGCGTAAAACCCTACTCCTGCTTAGTTTGTATTGAGTTGGAGAGCTCGGGAGCTTGAAGAACTAGCTACACCGAGCGTATGAGCGATCTAGGTTCCGAACCCCCTCTACGTTGTGCATGGGCCTCCTTTTATAGTGCAAGGGGTCACCAACAGGTGTCAACGTAGGAGAAAGGGTAAAAATGTAAAAGAGGTGATAGTTGTAACAGTGCGGGAATAGTGGAGCTACAGTGTATGAACAGTGGTCGCTACCTACTTTGACAGTGGGGGACAAGAGCATTTAATGCCCGTCGCCGTCGACCCCAAAAGCGCCCGCCCTTGCGTCTCCGTTTGCCACGGCGATGGCTTTACCACCGTGGAGTGCCACCGTGTCCCCCAGGCTGCACAGCCATCCGCCACGCGTCCCTGGCGACGCCCCAGGGCGACGCGTGGTTCGATGAGCTAGAGCGCGGGCACACAGCGTAACTCTCCCCGGCAAGCACCTTGCCGGGGTCTTGACCTTGCCGGGCCCGGGAGCTTGTCGGGCTCTGAAGCTTGTCGCTCCCCGGGCCCTGCTGGGGCGCACGTTGCGCCGGGGCATGTCTTCCGTAACGTAATCTTCTAGTCTTCCTGGCAAGCTCCTCTTGCCAGGGCCTTGCGTGAGTGAGGTAATCTTGAGCCTGGAACGGCCTTCCCGGCAAGCTCCACTCGCCGGGGTCTTGATCTTCTGTCTTAAATACTTTGTTTTTGAATGGTTTTATATGGAGCAGGAAGGTCTCCGGCAAGCGCGTGGTAGGCCCTGCCGCGGGAAGCTGCTACTGCCCGTGCACAAGTTGGGGTACTGAGGTACCCCTACCTTAGTACACCGACAGGAGCCCCCGGGCCTGGGCCACACACGGTGCCGAGCGCTGTTGGGCCAGGCCCAAAACAGTGCACGGGCACGCGCGGCCCACGGCACGCCGAATCCACTTCCGCATCCGCCGCGTCCCTCCGTAACGGCACGCGTCGATTGCGGCGTCGTGGGATGGGACGTGGCCACGTTCTTTTAATGGAAAGAGCGAAACGCCCCCCACTTCCCCATAAAAGCAGAGGAAGCAGGAGCGGTTCCCCTCCTACGCCTTCATTGCTTCTTCTTCCATCTCCAGAGATCCCCCCTTGCGCTCCGCCTCCACACCTCCTCCGCCGCCTTCCGCATCTGCGGCACCGCCGGACTCTTCGTCCCCCTTCCCTCGCCGCCTCCGCCATGGCCCCGAAGACCGAGAAGGCGAAGGCGGAGAAGACCAAGAAGGAGAAATCGGAGCAGGCGGCGAGGCTTACTCTGCTGCGGAAGCGGAACGTCATCTTCTCGCCGAGGCTCAGCGCGTGGGAGCTCTGGAACAAGTACTACTTGTTCTGGGCCAAGGAGACCAAGGCGCACCCTCGGACCGAAGCCTATCCCGCCGCCGCCAAGGACAACTACCCCGGCGGGTACTTCTTCTTCGCAGCTTTCTTCCATTGCGGCCTTTGTCCCCCCTTTTCCGACTTTTTCTGCGATATCATGCACACCTACGGCCTCCACCTTCTTGACTTCACCCCCAACGCCATCCTCACGATGGCGGTTTTCGCACATCTGTGCGAAAACTATATTGGGATATATCCGAACGTAG
The DNA here is from genome assembly GCA_902687465.1 of Secale cereale. NCBI lineage: Eukaryota > Viridiplantae > Streptophyta > Magnoliopsida > Poales > Poaceae > Secale > Secale cereale. The sequence goes on along the minus strand of LR738709.1, from coordinate 503,898,886 downwards.
CGCTGTTTAGGCACTTCTTCACCCCTAGAGTAGAAGCCGGCGCTCCCCTCTCCGGAGGGATTTCTTGGGTCTTCCGCTTGAACAAGAAGGAGTCCTACTTGCCGGGGGAGCTCCGCGGCAAGTGGGAGGAGTGGCGTGCAGACTGGTGTTGGATAGTCGAGGACGAGCCGCAACCTTTCACCGCGCCGCGCACAACAGCCATCATGCGCGGCAGGGACTGGAGTGAGTTGGATTCGGACGACGGCAAGCTCAACGTCGCCCTCATCAGAATTCTTCGTCTCCGGGTAGCAAGGTTGTCCGTCGGAGAAGTAGGAGCAGATTTCCTCTGCCGCCGCATTGCCCCTCTACAGGATAGGAAGAGGCCGGCATGGGAGTACGGCAACGCGGCGGACATAATGAGGCTGCGCCCCGGGCTAAACTTCAACTTCACATTACTGGAGCTGAAGGGGATGGTCCGGGAACTATTTAAGCACGACCCGGCCCACCCAGAGTGGTTTAGAGCTCCCCGGGGAGTGGTGCCCCTCTGCAACAGCACGGCCCGGGATTCCCTTCGCGCCATGATGCCCGCGTGTGACTCGCATGGCATCGATCGCACATGGATTCCGCCCAAGCCAGACGTCATCATGAGCTTCTTCGACAACCTGGTGGAGGTGGTGAAGAACAAGGACGAGATCAAGGGGCTCACACGGGACACCACCGACCAGGAGATAGCGTATATAGCTTCTCGGGTTGAAGAGGCCGCTGCAGCCGCAGCGGCAGGAGAGTTTGGCTTCACGCCCGATGAGGCAGAGGCTGCGGATGCATCCTGCCAAGCGGAGGAGGCGGAGATCCGCAGACTTCTGCAGCTCCCTCCCGACGAGTTCGCCGGGGTCCCTTCCTTGAGGCACTCCGGGATCCCCGGAATCCTGACCGAGGCCGCGGCGAGAGGCAGCGCTGCCGGAGGAAACAGAGGCGCCGCAGGGAGCGGAGGCGCCGGAGGGAGCGGAGGCGCCGGAGGGAGAGCGGCCACTGCACAGGGCGCCGGGCCCAGCAAGCCTGCCGAGGAGGAGGAGGAGGAGGAGGACATCGGGGCCAACGAGGACTCCGACGGGTCCCTGGGGCTCTACGCCGACGACCTCTCCTCGTCATCGGAGACCTCCCCGCCTCGGGCAAGCCCTAGGCGATCTCCGCTGAAGCGTCTCCGCAAGGCGACGACGGGGACGAGGGCGCAGGCGCCCCGGCAACAACCAGCTCGCCGGGCGGCGCGAGCTACCCGGGGGAGCCAAGCTGCGACGGGGGCGCCCGGCGCACCAACCACGGCGGGGGCGACCCGCATACAGGCCGCGGCGGGGGCGACCCGCACACAGGCCACGGCGGAGGCGCCCCGCACGACAGCGCCAAGCGGAGGAGGGTCTTCGCAGAGCGGAGCGGCTGCTCCGCCTGCTCCCCGGGCCTCGGCGTCCACAGGGGCCGGGTCTTCGCAGCCCCCAGCCCCGGGAACCGCCAAGCGCCCGAGGGAGTCTTCGCCTCCTGCTCCTCGCGCGGACGCGCCTCAGGTAGCGTTTGACTTCTCCGCCCTGAGCGACGACGACGACGACGAGGAACAGGAGTAAGAGCTCGAGGCTTTATATCTTCTTTAACTTCGTCTTGATTATTGCTGATTCTGATCTTGCTTTCTGCTTTGATTTCAGGACCCTGGCCCAGCGAGTGGCGAAGAAGGCCAAGGTTCCCGTTGTCGAGGTCGCGGACGACTCGCCCGTCGCGGCGGCTGAGGACGCGCCGGAGACGAGCCTGCCGGACCCGAGCGCTGCTCCGAGGAGCAGCCCCCAGCGCAGCCCCCAGCGTAAGTCTGGGTTCCATACTTCCGCTCGACGGGCGCGCTTGAGGATTTTGTCTTGTGCTAACATCTTGATTGTTTTTGTCTTGATTGTTTTATGCAGAGGTGGAGCTGCAGCCACAGGAGCATCCGGAGGTCGCTCCCGAGGAGCCGCAGGCCCTGCCGTCCCCGCCAAGGGCGAACTCTCCGGCAAGGGAGAGCACTCCACCAAGGGCGGGTACTCCGCCAAGGGCGAGTACCCCGCCAAGGGCGAGTAGCCCGGCGAGGGCGGCCACTCCGCCAAGGCAGAGCTCCCCGGCGAGGGAGCCCGCCGCTGACGACGTCCGTCAAGGTAAGTTCCGTAACTTTGTCTTCTTGGATTCGTCTCTTTTTGGATATTTGCTTGAACTTCTTTCACTTTTTCTTCTTCTTCTAGATCCTCCTCCCCCCGAGCAGATGGAGACGGAAGTCATCGTCGTCGAGGAGGAGGGCGCGCAGGGCGACGGCAGCAACGCCCCCGTCGCTGAGGACATGGCGGGAGCCGCCGAGCCGGCTGCGGAGGAGACCGCTCCGGCCGCAGACGCGGCGGCCGGGGAGGGGGACGGCGGCCATACTGCCGGCCCGGAGGCGGCAGGAGCGTCGAGCGCTGCGCCGGCCGCCAACCCCGCCACCGAGAAGGAGCCGTCGGCCTATTATCTTGAGGCCCCTAACGGGGTTTACATCCAGGTGTCGTGGGGTTCTTCATCGCGAGCTCCCGCGGAGGGCGAGGCCTTTGATGGAGAGGTCCTCGCCTCCGCGGGTCTGAAGATCGTCGAGGCGCCCGGCGGAAGCGACGGGCCCGAGGAGGAGAAGCTGCTTCATCAGCTCCTGGCCCTTTACCGGGCCAGGCAGGCGAAGCTCGCATCTCGGGAGGCCCTTGCCGCCAAGGCCGCCGCCGATATGGAGAAGCGCGCGGCGGAGCTCCGCGCCGCCAACCAGGCTGCCCTCCGCGACGTGGCGGAGGAGCGCGAGAGGCTCGCCGGGGAGTACCAGGAGTGGCTCCTGGAGAAGGCCGAAGCCGAAGAGCAGCAGCGACTCGCCGGGGAGGAGCTGTCCCGGCGAGAAGGAGAGCTCGCCCAACGGAAGGTCAACCTCGACTCCCACGAGGAAGACTTTGCCGCTCGGGAGCAGGCCCTTGGCGGAGAGCTGAAGGAGGCGAAAGCCGCCGCGGCTGCCGCGGAGACCGCCAAGGAGGAGCTCGCGGCCAAGGTTGCGCAACTGGAGGAGTCACTGAAGGCGAGCGTGGAGAGGGTCACCGCGCTCAACACAGAGCGCGAGAAGGACGCCCACACCAACTCCGAACTCCAGGTGCGCCTCTCCAAGCAGGGCGACGAGCTGAAGGCCGCCAAGGATTCAATTGAGGATCTGGAGCTGAAGGTTTCCACGTTGAAGGACTCGCTCGACGCCGTCCGGGACCGGGAAACCAAGCTGAAGGAAGAGCTCCGCAGGGAGCGAGGCTTGGTGGAGAGCGCCAATACTGCAGCTGAGAACTTCCGCCGGAACGTCGAGGTGTGGACCGACGACTTGGTGTCCTCTGCATCCAACATCGACCAGGAGCTGCTCGCGCTGAAGGTTGAGCATCTCATCTACTCTCCGGATCCAAACCTCCCTCACAGCGCCAAGCTCAGCCTTTTCTTCAGAGGGATCGCGCCGGCTCTTGCAGATCTTCGGAAGAAGCTCCCCGCGCAACTGGCCGAGGAGTCGCGCCAGCTCTGCGCGGGAACCTTGTAGCACGTTCTGACAAAGATTGTATACCGCAATCCCGGTATAAACCTCACCAACGTTCTCCGCAGCTTGCCGGCCGACGCGAACATGGAGGCGCTGAAAGCGTAGGTCGCCCACATCATCGCCAAAGTGAACAAGATTTCCAGGATCGAGGGCGACCGCGTAGATTAGGCCTCCTTTTCCTTTATCTCTTTTGTTGCTGCATAGGGTGTTATGAACTCATTAATCATTGCAACAAGTTATCCTTTGTAAGATATTTATCTTATTTTAATCAATCAGTGCAATGTTATCTTCCTTGTCTTGGTCATCTACTTTGTACGTTTTTCACCCTACGCTTCTAGGGAGCTTGCCGGCAAGGGTCCTTTGCCGCGAGCGCTGAGTGCTGGACTCTGAGCAGCCTGCTGGCCAAGGTCTTACCGGCAAGCAACCTTGCCGCAGCTAGTCGCAACGCACTCAGCTTGTTGAGTGAACTCGAAAACGAACCAAGGGCGCGACACTTGTCGCAGCTCACTCAAGTCGTTGAGCGTACTCGAAAACAAGACAAGGGTGCGGCTAGCCACGGGTAGGTTCCTCCGCGCACAGGTTTCCCATACAAAGTGTGATTGTTCAAGGAAGACAACTAAAAAATTAAAAATTTGAACTGCTCAAATTCTAATAACTTAGCTTTCATATCTTGCTTCTCGGTAAGACTTCTCTTTCTTGAACAACGCTTGGTTCCGTAAGACTTCTCTTTCTTGAACAGCGCTTGGTTCCTCTTCCATCTCCTTCCCCCCCGGCAAACTTGTGCGCGAGGAACGTTCCTTCTGCTTAAGAGGCAAGGAAAAAGAAGAGGGAAACAAGTATATGGCCTTTCGGCGTGCTAATGCTTACCGGATGTGTATGTTGCACAAGATGCCAAATAATTCATGCAAATAGCAAAGAAAAACATGTAAAAGGCAAATAGCGCAAAACATAAAAGCTTTACTGATGCACGGGATCTGCGCCCGGCTTTGTACAAAGGGTTACATGCAACAGCGGCAAAGCTTGTACAAAAGGTGGTTGCCGGAGCGGATCACGGCAACCGCGCCTTATGGGTGAAACTTGCGAAGATGCTCTATGTTCCAGGAGTTGCTCACCGGTAAGCCTTCTTCGGTCTCAAGGCGGACAGCGCCGGGCCTTGTGACTTGTCTCACCCGATAAGGGCCTTCCCACTTTGGCGTCAACTTGTTGGAATTCTTGGCGGACTGAACACGCCGAAGAACAAGGTCGCCTTCCTCGAGACTCCTGGCCTTGACCTTGCGGCTATGATAGCGGCGCAAGGCTTGCTGGTATCGAGCAGCTCGTACAGCAGCCTGGAGACGTTCCTCCTCGAGGAGCAATGCATCATCTTGCCGCAGTTGCTCTTGCTCGAGCTCATCATAAGCGAGCACTCGAGGAGATCCGTATACGAGTTCCGTGGGGAGAACTGCCTCTGCTCCATAGACTAGAGCAAAGGGTGTCTGTCCGGTGGCTCGACTTGGTGTCGTTCTGATTGACCAAAGAGCCGCCGGTAGCTCCTCTATCCAGTTTCTTCCGCACTTGTGCAGCCTGTCAAAGGTCCTTGTCTTGAGTCCGCGAAGCACTTCAGCATTGGCCCTCTCCGCTTGACCGTTGCTCCTTGGGTGAGCAACAGAAGCGAAACAGACCTTGGCGCCAAGGTCTTGGACGTACTGCATGAAGGTGCGACTAGTAAATTGTGTACCGTTGTCGGTGATGATCCTGTTAGGGATTCCGAAACGGCAAACAATCGACCTGAGGAACCTGACCGCTGACTGTGCTGTCACCTTTCTCACTGGTTCCACTTCTGGCCACTTTGTGAACTTGTCGATTGCAACGTACAAGTACTCAAAGCCCCCGACGGCTCGGGGGAAGGGGCCGAGGATATCGAGCCCCCAGACCGAGAAGGGCCAGGACAAAGGAATCGTCTGGAGAGCTTGAGCTGGCTGATGAATTTGTTTTGCATGGAACTGGCACGCTTCACACTTGGTTACTAGTGCAGTTGCATCTTGGAGGGCTTCTTGCCAAAAGAACCCTTGCCGGAAAGCTTTCCCGGCAAGCGCCCTTGCGCCAATGTGGTGGCCGCATATGCCTCCGTGTATTTCTGCCAACAGCTTCTGTCCATCTTCCCTGGAGATGCACTTCAACCTGACACCGTTGAGCCTTCTTCTGTACAGCTCGTTATCCACGAACTGGTACATACTTGACTGCCTGGTTATCTTCTCTATTTCTTCTGGGTCGTCGGGAAGTTCTCCCGTTTGCAGAAAACGGACGATCTGCTGCGCCCATGCCGGAGCCCGAGGCTCAACGGCAAGGACTAAAGGCATGAGGGCCGCTGCGGGGACCTCAGCTTCTTCGGCAAGAACCTCTGGCTCTGCCGGAGCTGATGGTCCCCCGGCAAGCTCGCCGGGGCGAGGCTTGTCGGGAACACTTGCTTCAACTGCACAGATCCTCGGATCTGCAGGAGCAGACTGTTCCTCAGCATTCTGATCGTTGATCTTGGGGACCTTGGCGGCGGTTTCAGGAAGATCCGCCGGTAAGTAGTCGCCAGAGACCAACTTTCTCTTCTTAGACTGCCTAATTGATGGTGTAACGGATGGTTGAGTCAGCTTGAGCAAGAAGGTCCCTGGTTCCACAGGTAACTTCATCGAAGCACACTTTGAAAGGCCATCTGCAATGTCATTGTGAGCTCTCGGGACGTGCTCCATTTGCAGACCTTCAAAGTGCTCTTCAAGCTTCCTCACTTCATCTACATAAGCTTCCATCAAAGGGCTCTGGTAACTCTTGTTAACTTGTCGGACCACCAACTGAGAATCTCCCCGCACAATCAGCTTTCTGATCCCAAGTTCGGCCGCAATCCTGAGGCAAGCGAGCAAACCTTCATATTCGGCAGTGTTGTTTGTCGCTTGTTCCCTGGGAAAGTGCATCTGGATAACATACTTGAGGTGCTCTCCGGTGGGCGCGATGAGTACCACGCCGGCACCAGCGCCTTGTAGCGAGAAGGCACCATCAAAGTACATTACCCATTCACTTGTTGCTTCTTGTACGGGTGCACTTGTTTCTGGAATTTCCTCATCGGGCGTCGGGGTCCATTCTGCTATGAATTCTGCCAAAGCTCGACTCTGTATGGTTGAGGTACTTTCAAACTTGAGTCCAAAGCTTGACAGCTCCAGTGCCCACTCAACGATCCTGCCTGTTGCTTCTGGATTGTGCAATATCCTCTTCAGCGGAAAACGAGTGACCACTGTTATCTCATGTGCCTGGAAGTAATGGCGCAGCTTTCTCGAGGCCATGAGGAGGCCGAAAAGCAACTTTTGCACCCCGGAATATCTTGATCTAGCCCCCTGCAAGAGGGAGCTCACAAAATACACCGGTGCACCATCTTATTCCGCACTTCTTCCTGTTCCTGCGCAGAGTTGTCCTTGTCGGGGCCAGAGCTTGTCGGAGCAGCCCCCTGCTTGTCGCTGGATTCGCTTGCCGGTGGTGCAGACTCCTCGTCGGCCTCCCTCTCCGCTACTAACGCAGCACTAACCACCTGGTTGGTTGCCGCTAGGTATAGCAGCAACTTTTCCTGTGGTCTAGGTGCGACAAGTATTGGAGTGGAGGATAGGTACCGTTTCAAATCTTGCAGCGCTGCCTCCGCTTCCGGAGTCCACTTCATGGGACCTACCTTCTTCAAGATTTTGAAGAAAGGTAGGGCACGTGCTGCAGACTTCGAAATGAACCTACTGAGGGCAGCCACACAACCTGCAAGCCTTCTGACATCCTTGACGCGCTTCGGGGCCTCGATCTGCTCAATGGCTTTAATCTTGTCGGGGTTAGCTTCAATCCCCCTCTGTGACACAAAGAACCCGAGAAGCTTGCCGGAGGGGACTCCAAAGACGCACTTCTCGGGGTTCAACTTGAGCTGTATCTTGCGCAGGTTCTGAAATGTCTCTTCCAAATCTTGGACCAGGGTATCCTTGCTCTTGCTCTTCACCACGATGTCATCCATGTAAGCCTCTACATTTCTGTGGATCTGTGGCTCGAAAGCAGTGTGCACTACCCTTGCAAATGTTGATCCTGCATTCTTCAGTCCAAATGGCATACGTATAAAGCAATAAGTGCCACATGGAGTGATAAATGCAGTCTTCTCTTCATCTTCTTTGGCCATAAAGATCTGGTGGTAGCCTGAATATGCATCAAGAAAAGAGAGTAGCTCACATCCGGCAGTGGAGTCAACGATCTGGTCAATGCGCGGCAAAGGGAATGGATCCTTGGGACATGCTTTATTCACATCGGTGAAGTCTATACACAGTCTCCACTTCCCATTGGCCTTGCGCACGACGACTGGGTTTGCTAACCACGTCGGATGGATCACACCTCTAACTAGGCCTGCTGCTTCTAGCTTCTTGATTTCTTCAGCAATGAATTCTTGGCGCTCCACGGCTTGCTTCCTCACCTTCTGCTTGACGGGCCGCGCGTGAGGACAAACAGCAAGCTTGTGCTCAATTACCTTCCTGGGAACACCGGGGATGTCAGATGGTTGCCAGGCAAACACATCGACATTCGCCCGCAGGAAGGCAACGAGCGCGCTTTCCTATTTGCTGTCAAGTGTGGCACTGATGGTGAAGGTACCACCAGTGCCGTCCTCCTTGGCGGACACCTTCTTGGTTGCCGGTGGAGCGGCCATTCCCTTCTTACACTTGCCGGTGGAACTCGATGGAACGTCCTCGACGGCAGCGCAGCACTCCGAAGAGGTGCGGTTGCCGGAGTGGGCCCCAGAGCACTTGCCGGACTTGGTCTTGGTCTTCTTCCCCCCGTGAGCTTCAGCGGCAAGTGTGTCCTTCTCTGCCGCAGCTGCTGCATCCCGGTAGATCTTGTCGGTGCAGACAAGCGCATCCTTCTTGTCGCCATGGACGGTGATGACGCTTATCGGCCCCGGCATCTTGAGTATGTTGTAGGCGTGGTGGGAAGCTGCCATGAACTTGGCGAGGGCGGGACGGCCGAGTATCCCATTGTATGGCAATGGGATATCGGCGACGTCGAATGTGATGCGCTCAGTTCTGAAGTTGAGCTCCCCGCCAAAGGTCACCGGTAGAGTTATCTTCCCCTTGGGCTTGCTCCTTCCCGGGTTGATTCCTTGGAAAGAACCGGTCTCTTCGAGCTCGCCATCTGGGATTTGGAGTTTCTTGATCACAGCAGAGGAGATCAAGTTCAGCCCGGCCCCGCCGTCAACCAACATTTTAGTGACCTTGAGGTTGCGGATGGTGGGTGAGACCAGCATCGGCAAGCACCCGACCGCAGTGGTGCGGTCAGGGTGATCCTCAAGATCAAAAATGATGGGCGTGCTGGACCATTTGAGGAGCCTGCGCGACTCCACGGGCGGCTCTGCTGCATTCACCTCGCGCACCCACTGCTTGAGCTGGCGGTGGGAGGTGTGCAGAGAGGCGCCACCGTCGACGCACAGGACCTCCGTGGCCTTCTGGAACTCCTGCTCGCTGTTATCCTCATCCCCCATGTCTTCGTCGTCGTCTTCTTCATCCTTGTCGCGGCCCCGGGGAGGTCGGTCACCTTGTCGCTGCTTTGCCTTGCCGCGGCGTCCTCCCCGGCCATTGAATGACCGCTTCTTGCTTGGTTCTCCTCCGCCACCTTGGGCCTTCTCCTTGTCGCGCCTCTCGTACTCAGCTTTCTGCTGCTCGACGAGGTACTCGACGCGTTTGCAGTTGGAGAGGTCGTGGCCCTTGGTGCGGTGGATCTTGCAGTATTGCTTGTGGGAGCCGTCCTGCTTGTCGGCTGCCGCTACAGGGGCAGGCTCCTTGCCGGAACCGCCAGCCTGTGTTTGCTTGGCGGGAGCCTCCTTGCCGTACTTCTCGACGGCAAGCACTTCCTTCTTGTTCTTCCTCCTGTTGTTCCGCCGCCGGCTCTTCTTTGCCGGGGCGGCGTCGTCGCTGTCGCTTCCCCCCGCGCCGGTGTCCTCTCCGGGGAGTCTCCTCCCCTCTTCGGCGCGTGCGCACTTATCAGCTAGAGCATAGAGCTCGCTGACATCCCGTATCTTGGTCATGGCCATTTCTTCACGCATGCGGCGGTTACGCACGTTCTGGTGGAACGCGCTGATAACCGCGGCAGGGTGGACGTCGGGGATGTTGTGCTGCACACGACTGAAGCGTTGGATGTACTTGCGCAGGGGTTCTCCTTCCTTCTGGGCCAGAATGTGGAGATCGCTCTCCTGGCCGTGGGGTTTGTGGCCGCCCGTGAAGGCGCCAACAAACTGGTGGCAAAGATCTGCCCAAGAAGAAATGGAGCCTTCCGGCAAGTGCATAAGCCACGAACGAACATTCGGCTTAAGCACGAGCGGGAAGTAGTTCGCCAAAATCTTCTCGTCGCGCCCCCCGGCAGCCTGCACCGCGATGGTGTAAATGCTGAGGAATTCCGAGGGGTGCGTCTTGCCGTCGTACTTCTCCGGTACGTCGGGCTTGAAGTTCTTCATGCTGGGCCACTGGACACGCCTCAGCTCGCGGGTAAACGCAGGGCAACCCGCCGCGTACGGTAAGTCGCCTGGTTCACCGGGCGCGCGCGTGTCGACAGCGGCTCTAGCTCGCTGATCTGATTGTCGCCGAGCTTCTCGGCGGCGCTCGATCGTCGTTCGAGCGTCTTCTTGTCGCCGGTCGTCAAGGACTTGGCGCTGGTCCCGACGAGCCCGCGGATCCGACGACGCCGTGGAGCCATCGTCGGCGTTGTTCCGGCGGGGCGGCGTCTTCTGCTTCTGCGGCGGGGAGTGCACGGTGGTTGCACCCCCGGCGGTCTTGTCGCCGTCGGCCTTCGTCTTCTCGACTTGCCGCGGCCGCGAGGTCGCCGACTGCTGCGGCGTATCGTTGTTGGCGAAGGCGATCAGGCTCTGGATGGTTGCCCTCCAGTCTTCGGCCTTGTCTGCCGCTGGAGGGAAGTCGAGGAGCAGTTGCGCCCTTGCGAGCGCTTCTGCTGGAGTGGAGGGGAGCGGGGGCGAGCGGTGCGAGGAGCGGGATACGCTCGGACTTCTAACAGGGTTAGAAGGAGCAGGGTCCCGTCCTGGCGTCCGCGCTTTGCTTGTGCCCGGACGGTGGTCCGGGGCGTCCCGCGAACCTCCGGTTTGCCCTTGTCCCAGCAAGCGGATGCCACCCCCTGTGGCATGGCGCTGCTGGGTCGTTGTTTGCTGAGATGGACGCGGCGCGTCCACGGAGACCGAGGCTCGGTCATCCGTCCTATCCTTGGATTTGGTGGCGCCGCGAGTCTCCTCGCCGGCGACCACCCTTCCGACGGCGTCTCCCCCGCCCACCGTTGGTTCTGGTGGCGGCGGATGAGACGCAGACGGGCCTGCGACCTCCGAAGCCTTCTTCTTCGGGGCCATGTCGCTGTTGCTGATGAGGTTGCTGACGAAACTGGAGAGGTTGATGAAGAATGCGCCCGCGTGAACGCCGGATCAGGTTCGCACCACCTCGACGCCCCCTACCTGGCGCGCCAAAGATGTCGGGGGAAACTGTCCACCACGAACACCTATGGGACCGGAGCCCCTTGCTTGTGCGGTAAGAGGGCGGAGGGAGCACAAAGAGCAGATCGTGGAGATCACGCAGGCAGTTTACCCAGGTTCGGGCCGCGATGGACGCGTAAAACCCTACTCCTGCTTAGTTTGTATTGAGTTGGAGAGCTCGGGAGCTTGAAGAACTAGCTACACCGAGCGTATGAGCGATCTAGGTTCCGAACCCCCTCTACGTTGTGCATGGGCCTCCTTTTATAGTGCAAGGGGTCACCGACAGGTGTCAACGTAGGAGAAAGGGTAAAAATGTAAAAGAGGTGGTAGTTGTAACAGTGCGGGAATAGTGGAGCTACAGTGTATGAACAGTGGTCGCTACCTACTTTGACAGTGGGGGACAAGAGCATTTAATGCCCGTCGCCGTCGACCCCAAAAGCGCCCGCCCTTGCGTCTCCGTTTGCCACGGCGATGGCTTTACCACCGTGGAGTGCCACCGTGTCCCCCAGGCTGCACAGCCATCCGCCACGCGTCCCTGGCGTCGCCCCAGGGCGACGCGTGGTTCGATGAGCTGGAGCGCGGGCACACAGCGTAACTCTCCCCGGCAAGGTGCCGGGGTCTTGACCTTGCCGGGCCCGGGAGCTTGTCGGGCTCTGAAGCTTGTCGCTCCCCGGGCCCTGCTGGGGCGCACGTTGCGCCGGGGCATGTCTTCCGTAACGTAATCTTCTAGTCTTCCTGGCAAGCTCCTCTTGCCAGGGCCTTGCGTGAGTGAGGTAATCTTGAGCCTGGAACGGCCTTCCCGGCAAGCTCCACTCGCCGGGGTCTTGATCTTCTGTCTTGAATACTTTGTTTTTGAATGGTTTTATATGGAGCAGGAAGGTCTCCGGCAAGCGCGTGGTAGGCCCTGCCGCGGGAAGCTGCTACCGCCCGTGCACAAGTTGGGGTACTGAGGTACCCCTACCTTAGTACACCGACAAACCCGGAATATATGGAAGTCTTCCGGAGCGTCGGTCTTGGGGCGTCACAACTCTCCCACACTAATAGAGGATCTCGACCCGAGATCCTGGAGATGGCACCGGAGAGAAACGAAAAAGGAAGAGGTAAAACAAAGTTGCTTCTTCGACTAACTGGTGAAACCAATGAACCCTTAGAGGTCGCAAAACTTGAATGAAAGAATACAATGGAGGTGGACGAAGATGAAAACACCCCGTTAGAAAACAGGAACAAGGAACATTACAAGAACTTTGTAGGTTGAAAGACATGAAACAAGAGCTTACGAACCAAAAGAATATGAAACCGCAACGGTATAGCCAAGGAATAAGAATGACAGAATTTGGACAACACTCCATCTGAAAATGGAAGGAATTAACATGAGCTTGAGAAGATTGGATGATCTTTGATTAAATCAACAGCACACTGCCTCCGAAACAATTGAAAGAATGGCACAAGGGGTAAGAAGGATTTCAGACAGCGCTCTGGTTGAAAAAGAGAGGCAAAACTTGACAAGATGAGAGAACTAGAATGAAGGACACGACACTCTTGTTAAATGGACCAGAAAGGAAAAGCACATGATCTTGACAAAAGAGATGATGGAACGAAGATATCAATATTACAATACCTCCGGAACAAAAGAATAGAAGCTAGATTGTTAGGAAGAAAGAAAGTAGAAGAAAATGATAGCTTCTACCACCAATGAATTTTGAAAGCATCCTTAGAAAGAATCATTGAACGAAGTTGTTGGAAATTCAACAACAAAAGAATAAGCTTGTTGTGGGCTTATGGAAAACATATCAAAATTATGAGGTGACAACCGGCCACTGACGAAAACATTTGATTGGATTGAGATCAACAAGGAGACAAAAAACTTATTACATCGGGAGGATAAATGAAGAAATTGGGTCATTTATAAGCACCATAAATAGCAACAATCCTTGGGGAAAGCTTTTAGGTGAGATACAACCCAAGATTACTTCAACGAATAATTGAAGGGTTGGAAAAATATCGTGAACAAGGAAAATGATGGGTTTAAATATCTCATTGCTGACAACTTGTGAATCATGAAACATGAAGGAAACTTGTCAAAAATGACATAACACCACCTGAAAAGATAAGGGAGCAAAAATTGCACTTTGAAGAGCAAGGAGAAGAATAGTTGAGGTTCAACAAGAATCTTGATGAAGGCTTCGAGGATGAATTAAATCATGATGAACCACCATGAAGAACTCCAGTAACAAAAGGATGAGAAGTGAAGGATGAAAAGATTAAGATTGTAGCCTTGCAATGATTAGATGAAGCTTTACGACGAGAAAATTGAGGGAGCTTAGAACACCGAGAGACAAGATGGACAACTTGAAACCAAGAATTTATTCCTCATGAACAAACTCTGAAGGAAGGGATTAATCACTTGGAAGAAACTAGAATAAGAATTATGTTAAGAGTATCCTTCACCAAATTAAATTGATGACAACCAATGGATTTGGCATACTACTTATTACCGTTGCAAAGAATTAAAAAGAGATCTCGCACAAACTTGGGTAATCTTCAACGAATCACCAGTAGGATTATGAAAAGAACAAATGAATTGATACGATAACGGAAGAGTAATCTTGAATGAACCACCGTAAGAATATGGAGACGAACGAAGAGGCATAAATTAAAAATAGTTGGAGGACGAAGTTGAAAACTGCGAACGAGGAAATCTTCTGTAATGATGGCCTTCGGAGGATCACAATGGGAAGAATTCATGAAATGCTTCGGATGAGTATAAAAATAATTCCTCACAATCGGAACAATAATGAGAATGGCATGAGGCTAGAACCATGAATCTTTGGAAGAACGGGTAAGGATTCAAGAGGAACTCTTCTTCGGTCTTCAAAATCTGAGAAGACGATGAGATACACCACCATGAATTGTTGAGGCACTCCGGAATGAAGAATTAAAAGGTTGAGCCAAAGATGAAAAGAATTTGAAAGCGATCTTGGAGGATACATTTGACCGATGAGAGATCCATTCTTACATCAAACTTGAAAAGAATTTCAGAATAACTCCGGAAAAAATTAGAAGAGTCAGGTAAGATCCTGGGAAAACTACCTGTGGGTTAGGGCCCACTCAAAAGAAATCACCGTTGAAAAAGATTGCTTAAGAGATATTGCACCGGTTGAATTAAATGACTTGAACGAGATAACAACCTCAAGACAGCTTGAACAGATTAAGAATGGAAACACAAATCTTCTGAGATATCTTGTACACTCTGGATATGAATAGAGAGAGCTGAATAAATAAGAGAGCCTTGGATAATAAATTCCAACATGGGAAATCATGTGAAACAAAAAGGAAGAGATATGATCATGACCAAAGCTTGAATTTAGTCCACCGGAGAAGAAAAAGAGAGCGGAGAATGATGAACTTGAATCTTCCTGAGCATCTTCACGAGAAATCACTGGATGAAACATTAAAGAAGATTGATGAAGAGGCATCACAAGAATATAAAGACACTTGATTAAGGACTCTGGCTCCATAAAGAAAAAGGGTGGGAGGGTGGGGAAAAACAAAGACAACTTGGATGAATGAAACATACATCGTTGAGAAAAACCAAGAATTGGTCTGCGCATATTGAAAGGATCGGTTAACTTGAAGAGAAGCACGCCGGTTGAAAATAATTTACATGACAATCTCGATGATTAAGAAGGACTAGCACTCCCATAGAAATATGGGAACACCAATTAGGAAAGGTATGGAATCAACACTTGACATCGAAGCAACTCGGATACCACAATCAAAACAAACAAAGAATAGATATGTTGCAACATAATCTTCACAATGAACATCCGAACAAAATTGAATGAATGAATTCCATAGATTATTGATACATCAACTTGTCGAGAAGCCACTTGGGAGAACAAAATGATAGAATAAAACAACAAGGTACAAATGGAACAAATACATAATAGAGGTTTCGTCCCACATGTTCGTGCTGAATGCCCCATGGCACGTGTTACAAAGGGCCTTGCAATCCCCGGATCAGCATAGCCAAGGATCCTTTAAGATGCAACCCCCTAGTGCAACAATGCCCATGATAGCCTCTCCACTAGATGTTGAACCCCAACCTCATATCATGCACCCGTTGGAAGATTACCTAAGAGCTACTTGGATCCCACCTATTAGTTCTCGAAGCTTTTCCGGTTATGCAATATGGTGTTGGGGATACAGGGGAAGCATCGCATATCACTCAACTAATAAATCCTACATCCAGTTGTATCCATCCGTCAACACATAACCAGGCACCTTCGGAAACTGTTTACCTCGGACCTTCGAAATGCATCCGCTATACTAGCTGTGGCAATACTCCCGAACTACCCCCCCCCCAGTACTGGGTGACGTCGGGGTTATCTCACCACCAGACATGCATAGAAGAGTTTTCGATGTCGGCCGCCTCTGGTATTCTAGAACCGCCATGATACATTTGTGATGACAACACCTCGGAGCTCAACTCCCCGGGACACTGCCACAACCCCTAAATGACAGGAGGCACCAAGAACAATGTTCTCGTCACAAAGATATCGAAACAATCCAAACAATACCTGCGTGATCCTAAAAAAATTGGTGAAATTTTGAGAATAGTAGTGAAGCTAAAACAACGTCAGGACTCCTCACCAGGGCGACGAAGGGGATGAGGAGTAAAAAGAAATCCTACTCTCCGATATATATATGACTCAACCATCAACGGTTTGATCTATCAGGGGGCTCCTAGGTCGGAGAAGGCTCTAATACCAACTTGTAATGCCCAGGATGCAACTATATCTCCTACGTGTCGAGGCACGAGTTAGAGACATAAGCGCATTCTGGAATGATCGCAAGCGTGGTATCTTTGCACAACTCATGTAAAGAACATGGATGAAAGAGTAAAATAGTTGGGTTATACTCGCCACGTCACACAATGAATACAATAGCATATATTCATCCAAATATCACAGGGTCCGACTACGGACGAAATCCAAACGAGAAAAGATACCACAAACACAAGTCCGGATCGCTCCTAGTAGGAACCACTACCGATCATCGGGATACGTAACATAGAAACGACCACGCTCTTCATCGAGCTCCCAGTGAAGTTCTGATCCATCTCCTTGAGCCACAAGGACTCAGCAATCCCATTCCCAGGTATCAAAACTAACAAAGCCTTTAGGTATGGAGAGGTAATAAAGTGTTTGCGGCATGCACTAAGCAACTAGCTTACGAATACAGAGCGAGATGAGAATATGTGCCAACGGTCGCCAAGGATGATCAATAAGTGATCCTAGCTACTCATGTTCATGCATAACCCCACCGTGTTCACTTTCCGAAACCCCTTCAAAAAGAGACCATCACGGTACTCACACATGTAGTGTATTCTTATGGATATGGTGTCAAGTTATCTACAACCGGATATTAACAAATTCCCATCTTCCACATAACCGCGGGCACGGCTTTCGAAAGTTCATAACCCTGCAGGGGTGTCCCAACTTAGCCCATCACAAGCTCATGATCTGCGGAGTCGCAACTCCAAATTGGGAAGACCCGAGTATTCTCACAATCCCGTGCTCAAGATATTTTGACAAAGGTAAAACTAATCCAGCAAGACCTCCCGGCGTGTCGACACCCTGATAGTAGCCACGCGTATCTCGTCTCAGGCCACGACTGGATGGGATATCCTATAGGTAATACCAGATACCTCGGGTTTCCCCAAGGCAGCCCTGTAGTCTGCCCAGTTGGACCAACACTCATGAGGAGCACTGGCCCGGGTTGTTGATTAAGAACTCGGGTTTATAACTCCCTATGCAAGTTTTAGTTGTTTGGCAAATGTAGTACCAATGTTGGGCCTTGCCGGAAAAGCTTTAAGCAGAGCGAATTATCAAGGGGGGCCCATAAACCCCAAACGTGTTAGGAACGCAAAATCAAGGAACATAACACCGGTTTATCGGGTCCTAAGGTGGCATGAGTGAAACAAAACACCAAGCAGAAGGACAAGCCTTCGACCCATTACCAATATATATGTGCATTAATTTGATTAAGATATACATTGTGTTATCCCAATAAACAAGTCCGAATCATGGAGCAATCTTCGAAAATTTCACCTGCAACTAACAACGCTATAAGAGGGGCTGAGCAAAAGTGTACTTAGCCAATCAACGGTTTGCTAAGAAGGCGGTTAGAGTGTTTCATGGCAACATAGGAGGCTGACAAAATAGGAATAGGCATCGAGGCACAGCTAAAGAGCGAGACAACTAGCAAGGCAAAGATAGAGGTGATATTGGGGAATGGTCATCTTGCCTGGGATCCCGCAAGGAAGAAAAACGAGTCCATGAAGTAGTCGAACAAATCCTCACAACTCCGAAATGAAACCGAAGCTAACGAGAGAAGCATACCGGAAAGAAGCAAACAACACGGTAAACGCACATATCATAACCATGGCATATGATGCACAAACAAGTATGATGCATGTCCGGTTTTAAATATGCATGGAATGGCAAAGTGCACAAACAATACTACAAGTTTAGTGGAGCTCAACATGCAACGAATTGCATATTGACAAAAGCACCAGATCAATTTATTTAGTTCGCTCTCATTATGAAGACAACAATATTAAGGTTAATTAACATGGCAGGAGGTGAAGCATGAGCAAACTACACTATATAGGCATTTTTAAATGAGGCCGGAAATAACAACCACAATTCCAGAAAATCCCCACATGTCATTTAGCAATTTTAAAGCAAACAACAATTTTAGTCATTTAAATGTTGTTATCATGATGCGGATGACATTTGCAAGTATTATGCAATTTTTATTAAAAGTTGACATGAGCAAGATATGGAATATTTCGTCACCGTGGTGGAAAGAAAGGGTGCCACGGCGGCGATAACCGAAATTGATGCCGCAACTACATTTCGGTACCGGTAACTCGTCGAGATGTCGGCGCAAAGAAAGGGTCGACGTGAGCGTGACATGCAAGAGATAGGTGGGGTGATCCCGTTACCGGGTTCCCACGGGTCGATGGCATGTCAAACGAGGGGTAACTCGGACATGGTGCAACAAGTGGAACATCTCATACAACACATGCATTCGTTCACGGTCATCGTCTCGGTGGTTATACCTTTGAAGCGTGCATTTCGGGGCGGAACGAGTTCGATGGAAGAGGTACACGTTTCGAAGAGGAAGTAGACATTCACGTTGCGGCGGTAGTTGTTCATGCACATAGACGTTCGGGTTTCTCCGTAGATGTTCATGTCGTCGTGTCATGGTACTTGGGGTCGTCAGACTTGCCGGTCTCGGGTCTTGGCGACGGTAGTTGTACACGGGGCGTCGGGGTCGTCGTTGACGTAGGGGTACACGTTTTGTAGGTGTTCGGGTCGTCGTGGTACTTGCCGTAGGGGTACTTGGCGAATCCACGTAGTCGAACTTGATGCTTCGTGGAACTTGGCGGCTCATCATGTAGACGTACACGGGGCAAGGGCAGCAGGAGTTTGCTGGCTAGCGCGGGGCTCATAGAGCATCCGGTGCTCGCGGTGGTCGAAGTGTGGTGCAGGGCATGCTGGAGGCGCTACATGAGGCGACGATGATGCACATGAGGAGGCCCCCGACACCATCGAGCTGGGGACGAAGGGGCGTGCTCGAGGGGGGCGATGAGGACGGCAGGCGGGGCGGACCTCGGCCGGATTCGGGCCGGAAATGGCCGGGGCGACGACGAGAGGAGCCAGGCAGGGGCAAGCTCTCTGGAGCATGGCGGCGCTGTGGCCGGACACCGCGGTGGTCGAAGCAGGGCCCGAGGCGCGGGGCGGCAGGGTGGTCGGGTCCGTCGGCGTAGGAGGCACGGCGCTGGCTGTGGTCGCCGGCGATGATTGATCGCGGAGGAGGCCGGACAAAGCAGTTGGCGACGGTAACGGACGATGCAGACGCGAGGTGAGGGAGCTGCTGTGGTGGGCGGCTGGAGATGGGCCAGCAAATGGCAGGGCCGGACGCGGGGCAGAGCGGTGCTGGTCGCCGATGAAGGCGACGGTGAGGTCTGGCGGCGGCTCCACGAGGAGGACGGGCACAAAGGAGGAGAGGTGGTGTAGGCGATTGGGATTGGGTCGAAGCCCTAGCGGCACGAGTGAGGGAGAGAGAGATATGGGGACGGGGGAGCGGGCGAGATGTGGATCGGGCGATGCCCGCTAGGGATAGAGAGGGGCGCGGGCCTACGGAGATGGGGTTGGGCCGGCCTGTGGCTGGCTGTAGCTAGGCCTAGCTGCGCCTGGGCCTTGGGCCATGGCTCTCTCTCTCTCCTTTGAATAATTAACAAAACAGAGAGGAAAAAGAAAAGGATAGAAGAAAAAGAAAGGGGTATTTAGGGAAATAATTTGCACATGAGGTTAATTTTCCCGGGCTCATAAAAATGAGCATGATCCTAGAAAATTAGAAGTGTGCATGATTGGAAAATAAATTCAAATTCCTTTGAATTTATTCCAAGTGGTTTGAACAAAGACTAGGATCTTGAAGTGCCCAAAAATGTTGAGACTTTAGGAGGAGCCTCGATAAAAAAGATAAGAATTATTGGCGAAGTCTGGGTAACCAAACTTGAAGTAGAAAAGGCCGTGGATAATTGAAATACCAAAGGCATGGAGAATATTTGCAAGTGTGTTTTGGTCAATTCAAAAATAATGGAATAATTATAATAGCTCCATAAATATTAGGAGGATATGTTATAAAGAGAAGTCACTCTTCCCTCGATTTAAATGGATCGAAGATCCACACAATTTATTTGGTTGAGATTTTAAAAATTAATGACATGATAGCATGATGACATGATGTAAATCACAAATAAAATGAAGCAAGCAAAAGAAACACACGGCGAAACCCGGAATATATGGAATTCTTCCGGAACGTCGGTCTTGGGGCGTCACAGCAACGCCCGCACTCACCACTGCCACGCGGCGGTGCCTCTACGCCGGCAGCCGAGTCCCTCGCTGACCGCCGCCCGAGTCCGTCCCGACGGACGCCCGCGCCCAGCGCGTGATCCAGTGGCCTATCGGCCACTGACGGGTGGGCCCACCCCTAGACAAATACGTTAAAAAAGATATAATAAAATAATTATTATTATTTAGATAAATAACTAATTAATTTAATTAATCTAGTTTAATTAAACTTAATCAAATCTGCTAATTAGACTAATTACAGTTGATTAGTAAACTACCTATGACATGCGGGTCCCATATGCACTATTCACACTATTGACTAGTCAACAGTTGACTGGGTCAACTGGGTCCCCTGGCCCCATAGGTCATAGGTTGTGGCTGGCCTCTGCTATGTACACATAGCGTTTTACTATTTAAATCAAATTAATAAGAATTTCAAACAATGTTTGAAACTTTAGAAAAACATAGAAAATAATCCGTAACTCGGATGAAAATGTTTTCTACATGAAAATTGTTCTGAACGACGAGACAAATCTGAATATGCGGTCTGTTCGTCCACCACACGTCTCTATCATAGAGAACATGGAATAACCCCCCTCCGTTTCGTGTCCGAAAATGCCTAACTCCGGGAAAACATTCCCGTATGTTATCCCCCTTCGTCGGTATCGTGTAGCACCGCGTTAGATCACATCGAGTGCTGCTTTTTGCTTGTCATGCAATTGTTTGCTTTATATTAACCATTTCTTTCCCCCTCTTCTCTCCGGTAAACCCCGAGACCGATACTGATGCTACCTCGGTGATCGACTCCATCGACGACGACCCCTCCTTCTCGTTTGAGCAACCAGGCAAGCCAACCCCCTTTGATCATTCCTATATCGCCCATTCCCTTCTCTCTTATGCTTGCATTATAACTGTACTGCTTTTTTGTATGATCCTACTGATGCATAGCCTGTTGTTGTTACTTGCTTTCATACCTTACATGTTTATCCTAAATTGCTTAGTATTGGTTGGTTGTTGACCCATCAGAGACCCCCACTTTGTCCCGACTGCCCCACTGGATTATCAGAAGACCCGATCAACGGGATCGAAGACCAGGCCCCGGCACCGCACATCACTTTCCCTTTAGTGGCTCGACACTATTGGGTTACTATCGAGTGCCGAGGGTGATACCTCATCCACAATTCCGATGTTAACCTTGTAGGTTAGTTTATCAGTTATGGTCATCGAGGGTGATTCCTCCTTCTCCACTCCCGATAACGACATTGTCGTGCAACTCCTCAAGAGTGGACCTCGAGGGTGACTCCTCCTTTATTCACCTTGATGATAACATCAGGTGGAATTTCATCAAGGGTGATTCCTCAGGGTTCCCTTTAGTGTTAGACACACGGTTACTATGGTTACTATGACTTTACACTGAACCATGTTACTAAAGACGGGTCGGCCCCGGGGGGTATCCGCGCGAGCTTAATTGCGAGGATGTGTAGTCGGGTTGACCTGGGAGGTGCCCGTGAGATAATTACGAGGCGTGGCCGGGCATTCTTAGCCCTTGCCGCAAGTCCTTGAGACGGGGCGATAGGGTCACATGATCGTGAGTCTCTTGTAACATCCCAAAATTTCAATTTGGAATGTTATACATAGGTCATCTTGCATATCATATTTTATTGCATTCGTGTATTGCGATCCTCGAAATTCTAAGCAACTCAAGGACCCACAGAGAGAGTTGGGGATTTTTTCCATTTTCATGTTTGAGTTTTCTCAAATATCGGTACGAGGATCACTTTGGTTTTAATTGTTTTTCTCTCCGAAAATATTTCATAATAAATATACGAGTGGAGATAATATGACTTCTCCAAAACAAAAGAAATATTGGAGCAAAAATATTAAAATCAATTTTTGTATTTTATTTGGATTTATTTGCAATTTTATTTACATAGGAAAAATACACGTTTTTCAAAATTGCATTTAGGTCCAGAAAATTTTTCACTTTGTCCTAAATATTATTAGAGGACGGTGAAAATTTATTTCGGAAATTTTCGAGTCCGTTTAGTATTTTTTTCGTCCGTTTTTACTACGTTAGGACTGTTTTTAAAAAAAGGAAACCGACCTACCGGGCCGTGTCCGGCTAGGACTCCGCCCGGCCGGCCTCTTTAAAGCCCGCCCGAAGCCACCCCGCCGACCCACCCCGAGCCGCCGCCCAAACCCTAGCCCGTAAGCGCCGCCGCCCTTGCCGCCGGACTCCGCCGCCGCCGCCGAAGCCCCGCCGTTGCCGGAGTTCCACCGTCGCGGCCAAAGTTCCGCCGCCCGCCGAGGTAGCCGCCGCCGCCGTCGGTTTTCGCGAAAAAACCGATCGTTTTTTTAGAAACCCTAGATCTCGTTTTTTTGGTTTAGTTTCGGTTTTTCTGGGTTCGGTTAAATAGTGGACGTTCGTCCGTACGTTCGTTTTAACGAACGTTGTTCGTCCGTTAGTCGCAGACAGCGAAAGTTCATTCGTTAGCCTGTTCATCAGTTTTTCTTTTTCAGGGTTTTTCCGCAATTATTTTCGATCGCGATTTCTGCCCTGATCTTCATTTTAGTTTATCTTTTCGCTCGTTAGTCGGAATCAGGCAGTTCAAGCGCCTAGATTTTCGTCTCGAAACCCTCTTTCCGTTTAACCAACTTGAACAAGATTTTGGTACTATAAAATTTGACTTTGGTTCAATCTAGTGAACGGATCTTGTTTCTTTCGTAGTTTGAGTTTCGTTGCTCCGTTTGATTTGTTTCTTTTTGCAAACCGGAGTTCTTCAGTTGAACTTTCTGGTTAGATCTTCTTATTTGAGTTTTACCCGTTCATCTTTGCTTGGTTGCTTATGTATGCTATTGTTTGCTTATGATAGAATCCCCGGAGTGCGAAGCGTGCTACTCCGAGTCCCTAGGTTTTGTGAATCGTCAGCAAGGCAAGTAACACTTTGATCATACCCTTTATTACCCAGTTTTTATGCATTAGTTCAAACCCTCACACATTGCATGAGTAGGATCTCTTAACATGTGGGTCTGGGAAGTAGATTGAGGTAGAACCTATTACCTGCATTATTTTCAAACCCCTGGGAGTTACTTCTACGTTGTGCTTAGGTTGCCATGCTATGCACGTAGACGTGGATTGGGTTTGAGAGGATCCATGATAGATGTGAGATTGTTAATTAATGGTTCAACTTAAGGTGGCTATTTTAATACACATCAAGGTGGATTGGTTGCAGGGCACCTGGAGAATCCAGTGTTGTCCTAGGAAATCCCGGAGGAACCGTGTGATTTTTCCTACGGAATGCCACCCAGGCTCAAAGGGATCATAAGACTATTCATGCTAGAAACTTCCGTGTGCAGCCACAATGCCATTATGGGCTCTGGCATAGTTGAGTATGTTGTGTGAGCTCTTTTAGTGGTGGACTAGCATATGTAGGGGAAAGTAGGTGTAGCGGTCCACCCGGGCTAAAGAGTAAATGCTTCTGAAAGACTGTGTCTCGGTCATCCGTTTTTCAAACACCATGCAGTGCGAGAAATCCAACGGAGGAGATCGAGTCTTGTGGGGAAAAGTGCGCAAACCTCTGCAGAGTGTACAAGCTAATCATGATTAGCCGTGTCCCCAGCTATGGACACCTTGAGTATCTGGTACTTGGATTATTGATTGATCTCATCGCTCTAAAAATTAATTTTGTGGGTTGATAATGACTACTTTAATTGGGATTGATTTGGAGGAACCTTCTCAATGATGTTTCAACTACCATGATAGTTAAAATAAAAGTTATTCCTTTTTGTAGGGAAAAATTGGCTTTATGCAAAACTTTAACCTTAGAGCCTCCACCAACCATATATGCATGTAGTGTTAGCCTTTATTCTGTTACTTGCTCTACTGTGTTATCTTGCTAGCATATTCCATGCGCTGACCTGTTTCGGGCTGCAACATGTCATGTTGCTGACTTTTCGGAAGAAGAGTAAGGTGCGCTAGGTCGTTTGTGATGCACTCAGATATGCCGTTCGAGTTGATGGACTCACTTATCTTCCAAGCCTTCCGCTGTTATCGTGTTAGATGGCCTTATGCCATTTCTTTTGTAATAAGTTCTCTTTTGAGACATTCGATGTAATAAGTGTGTGATTGCCACTCTGTTATAAATCCTTCAAGTACCATGTGTGTCAGCATTACCGATCCAGGGATGACACAGAACACAGAGACTTTGCTATATTCGGATCATGGTCGCTACAAGATGGTATCAGAGCACACGCTGAATGTAGGACACGACTACTAAGATAAACCTTAGGTCACTCTCCTCTACTCATTTCTGACTCCTCTCCATTTTCTACTCTTTAGGATGGTGGACCCAAGGAACAAATTCACTCAACCGAATGAAGACACACCTTTTGGACGACACTTGAAGGAAGTCACTATGTACCTGAACATCGGAATACCAAGCTTCACCGGGACCTACACCGCCACTTTACCATAAGAGGAGCGATGGATTATTCACGTTCGAATTCCCAGGAGGAATTTCATGCCAGTCACTGAGCCCATAGAGTTTTCCTTTGATGCACCAACCTGGAGCCTATGTAAGAGTATGGCAGCCCACATTGCTATGGGACGTATTGGAGAAGTCTACAACTAGGAGCTGGAGGACATTATCTACCAGATATGCGGGCACCGAGATGAGCAATGGGACATGATCAGTACACGGAAGGATAGGTCCATTGCAGCTTTCATCCAGGAGTTAAACCAGCACATTCGTCGACAGGAGAACCAGATGTGCGCAAGCATGATCGATTTGAAGAAGGCGTTAACCAGGAACTCGAAGCTAGAAGAGGAACTCAAGTCTACACGTGACGAATACGTGGAGGAAATGACAATACTTGTGGAGAAGAATGACGACCTGACGAGGAAGCTAGGAGTATTCATGGGAGATCCCGCGCTAGGAGGAGAAGAAGAAGAACCCCAGGAGATTCGTTCTGAGGACTACATCATCATCGACGACACCGACTCAGACCCGGATGATAGTGATGATGACTATGAAGACGAAGCTGGAGCAGATATCATGGAATCTTCCGCCGATCAAAATTTCTAGATGACCACCATATGAATAGTAGTTTCTCCCCCATATAGTAGAATTTAGAGCACTTTTGTAACGTTAGTTACATCTTTTGTATGCCTTGTTTGAAATTGATTGGTGTCATATGATTGTGTTTGTCTCATGTGCCTATGGGTAGTGAATTTCCCCCTAGACCACATTTCTATTCTAATCTCTTCCCTCTAAACTCATCAGATGCCTCCGAGACGTGAGCCCGGATTTCAGTTTCCCCCTGAGCTCACTCAATTGATCCAGCAGCAGAACACTTTGATGCAACTTCTTGTCCAGAACAACCAGAACAATCAGAACAACAACAACAACCCTTCACCACCACCACCAGTGGACAACCTAGCATGTTTTCTAAGGTTGCAGCCACCGGTGTTTTCTAGTAGCGTTGAGCCAATAGTTGTTGATGACTGGCTACGCAAGATTGGAAAGGAATTGACCACCGCAGGATGCACAGATGCTGAGAAGGTGTGTTTTGCCGCACATCAATTGGATGGACCAGCAGCCTCATGGTGGGAGAACTACACATCCACTTTTCTTATAGCCAATGTCACTTGGGATCAGTTTCAGCAAGCTTTTCACACCGCCCATGTCTCAACTGGAGCTATGAGCACGAAGAAGCATGAGTTTCGCAACTTACGCCAAGGAAATCTTATTGTGGCTCAGTACGTAGATGAGTTTAGTACTCTATCTCGCTATGCCCCTAATGATGTGGCCACAGATGCGGTGAAGCGGGAGAAGTTTATGGAATGGCTGAATGATGAGATGAGCATACAGTTGATGGTGGCAACATTCAACAATTAGCAGGAGTTGGTAGACAAGGTTCTTATGATTGAAGGGAAGCAACAACAGATTGAGAGCCGCAAGAGGAAGTATGGACAAGGAAAGAGTAATTCTGGAGCCCAGCAGAAGCCCCGTTTCACCCCGAACTCGGGAGGATATACCCATAACCATGGAAGACACACCCATAATGGAGGGAGTTCTCATAACCACAATGGCTCCAGGAATGGGAATGGGAACGGAGCAAGCAATAATCAGAACCACTCCACTCCATCCACACCCGCAAAGAGGGATTTAGGCCACATTACCCGTTTCAAGTGCGGGAAGAATGGACACTATGCTACGGAGTGTTCGAAAGTGAAGAATGGCAACGGCAATGGAAGCGCTGGGAAGAAGCCCAACCCTTTCAACAGGGGACAAGTGAACCACGTGAACATGGAGGAGGTTGAAGAGCAGCCTGATGCTGTTGTCGGTAAGTTTTTGGTTAAGTCCTTTACCGCAATAGTTCTTTTCGATACTGGTGCATCGCATTCATACATTTCAAGGGGATTCGTGGATAGATATAAGTTTCCCACCCAAGTACATAAGACACCCATGTTAGTAAGTTCCCCAGGAGCGGAGTATATGGCAAGTCAAGGATGTTTTTAGGTGCCATTGACCATTGGACGCCATGTTTTCCCCTCAGATCTGATAATTTTGGAGTCACAAGGATTGGATGTGATACTAGGTATGGATTGGCTATCGATGTATGGAGCGAACATCGATTGTGCCAGTAAGTCGATTTTACTTACCACCCCGAAGGGAAAAAGGATCAACTATGTTTCTAGGCATTCGCCTAGGAGGACACAAGTACATTCTCTCTCGGGAGTTGTTTAGGAGGAAGTGCCTGTAGTAAAGGATTACCCGGATGTATTTCCAGAGGAGCTACCAGGCATGCCGCCAGATCGGGACATTGAGTTTTGATAGAACTATTGCCAGGCACCGAACCAATATCGAAGAGACCATACCGGATGCAGCAAATGATCTGGAGGAGATCAAGAAGCGGATTAAGGAGTTATTGGAGAAAGGATTCATTCGACGAAG
This sequence comes from Secale cereale, assembly GCA_902687465.1. Classification (NCBI taxonomy): domain Eukaryota; kingdom Viridiplantae; phylum Streptophyta; class Magnoliopsida; order Poales; family Poaceae; genus Secale; species Secale cereale. Next base: position 503,871,943 of record LR738709.1, on the reverse strand, counting down.
TTCATCACCCTGGGGAGCCCCAGTGCTTTTGGTCGAGAAGAAGGATGGATCTTTAAGGATGGTCGTTGATTATCGGGCACTGAACGAAGTGACGATTAAGAATAAGTATCCACTGCCGATGATCAATGATTTGTTCGACCAACTTCAAGGAGCTAAAGTATTCTCCAAGATCGATCTACGATCAGGATACCATCAGTTGAAGATCCGAGAGAAAGATATACCTAAGACAGCCTTCACCATAAGGTATGGGCTATATGAGTATATGGTTATGTCATTTGGATTGACTAACGCCCCTGCCTATTTCATGAGTACGATGAATAAGGTGTTTATGGAGTTCTTGGATAAGTTTGGCATGGTATTCATTGATGATATCTTGGTGTACTCGAAGAACGAAGAGGAACACGAGGAGCATTTGTGTTTGGTTCTTGAGAAGCTCAGAGAACATCAGTTATACACCAAGTTCAGCAAATGTGAGTTTTGGTCGAAGGAAGTTGGATTCTTAGGACACGTTATATCAGTAGAAGGTATAACAGTGGACACTATCAAGGTGTAGGCAGTCACTGAGTGGTTGGCACCCACCTCAGTTGGAGAAATCCGTAGTTTTCTTGGACTCGTGGGATATTACCGGAGATTCATAGAGAATTTCTCCAAGATTGCAAAGCCAATGACGACATTGTTGAAAAAGGACACAAAGTTTCAGTGGGCTGAAGAGTGCGAAGAAAGTTTCTAGGAATTGAAGAAATGTTTGACGACAGCCCAGTGCTGATCTTGCCAGATATACGCAAGGATTTCCAAGTGTATTGTGACGCTTCACGCTTAGGACTTGGAGGAGTACTCATGCAGGACGGAAGAGTTGTTTCTTATGCATCCCGTCAACTTTGACCGCACGAGTTGAATTATGCTACGCATGATTTGGAGCTAGCAGTTGTAGTGCATGCACTCAATACCTGGAGACATTTCCTTATTAGAAACCGCTGTGATGTGTACACGGATCACAAGAGTTTGAAGTACATTTTCACCCAAAAGGAGCTAAACCTCAGACAGAGGAGATGGTTGGAACTCATAAAGGATTATGATATGAAGCTGCACTATCATCCAGGCAAGGACAATGTCGATGCAAATGCTTTGAGCCGTAAGAGTTATGCTAATACCTTAGTAAATGGAGGATTGCCAAAGGAGTTAGCAGAAGATCTCAGGGAGCTTCGTTTGGAGATAGTTCCTAGAGGTTTTGTTTCAGCCTTGGAGGTTCAGTCAACATTATTGGGCAAGATACGAGAAGCTTGGAAGGATGACAAAGAGATTGCCGAAATAAAGGAGAAGATGAGTGAAGGAAAAGCCAAGGGTTTTCGTGAGGACGAACACGAAACCTTGTGGTTTGAGGACCGAATCTATGTGCCCAACAACGCCGAGATCAGGAAGTTGATACTATAGGAAGCACATGATTCACCATACTCGATACACCCCAGAAAAACTAAGATGTATTTGGATTTGAAGGAACGTTTCTGGTGGACGGGAATGAAGAAGGACATTGCCGAGTATGTAGACGTATGTGATGTATGTTAGAGAGTGAAGGCAGAACATCAGAAGCCAGCAGGATTACTGCAGCCTATGCCGATACCCGAATGGAAATGGGATAAGCTTGGCATGGACTATATCACCGGATTACCCAATGTGGGTAGTAGTGGATCGCTTGACCAAAGTAGCCCACTTTATCCCCGTGAAAACCATCTATACTAGTGTGAAGTTGGCCAAGATATACATGACCGGGATCGTATGTCTGCACGGATTTCCGAGGACCATCGTATCAGATAGAGGAACACAGTTTACTTCAAAGTTTTGGCATCAGTTGCACCAGACTTTGGGAACCAGGCTAGAGTTCAGTACAGCCTCCCGCAGACGGATGGACAGACCGAGAGAGTCAATCAGATTTTGGAGGACATGTTGAGAGCTTGTGCATATATTATGGATCTAGTTGGGATGACAACTTGCCCTACGCGTAGTTTTCATACAACAACAGTTATCAGGCCAGTTTGAAGATGACACCGTTCGAAGCATTGTACGGGAGGAAATGTCGAACGCCATTGATGTGGGATGAAGTCGGAGACCGCCAGTTATTCAGACCAGATCTAATCAAAGAGTCAGAAGAGAAGGTTAATCTGATTCGAGATAGACTGAAGGTAGCTCAGTCCAGGCAGAAGAGTTATGCAGACTCGAAGCGCAAGGAAATAGTCTATGAAATCGGAGACAGAGCGTACCTGAGAGTAACGCCACTGCGAGGAGTTAAACATTTCGGAGTTAAGGGAAAGTTAGCCCCAAGATTTGTGGGACCATACCGTGTTTTGGAACGCATGGGAGAGGTTGCCTACAAGTTAGAGTTGCCCGAAGGATTATCAGGAGTTCATGACGTATTTCACGTTTCCCAGCTTAAGAAGTGCCATGCTAAGATGGCCGATATTCCTCTGAGAGATACGGTGCCCCTGGAAGCAATTCAGTTGGATAGTGATCTAACTTACGAGGAGAAACCAGTCCAGACCCTCGAGTTTGCAAGCAGAGTCACCCGCAGCAAGGTTATCAAGTTTTGCAAAGTTCAGTGGAGTCACCATACTGAGGATGAAGCCACCTGGGAACGAGAGGATGATCTACGCAAGGACCACCCACACCTATTTTCTAGACAACCCGAATCTCGAGGGAGAGATTCATCTTAAGGGGGGTAGGTTTGTAACATCCCAAATTTTCAATTTCGAATGTTATACATAGGTCATCTTGCATATCATATTTTATTGCATTCGTGTGTTGCGATCCTCGAAATTCTAAGCAACTCAAGGACCCACAAAGAGAGTTGGGGATTTTTTCCGTTTTCATATTTGAGTTTTCTCAAATATCGGTACGAGGATCACTTTGGTTTTAATTGTTTTTCTCTCCGAAAATATTTCATAATAAAATATATGAGCGGAGATAATATGACTTCTCCAAAACAAAAGAAATATTGGAGGAAAAATATTAAAATCATTTTTTGTACTTTATTTGGATTTATTTGCAATTTTATTTGCATAGGAAAAATACGCGTTTTTCAAAATAGCATTTTGGTCTAGAAAAAATGTTCACTTTGTCCTAAATATTATTAGAGGACGGTGAAATTGTATTTCGGAATTTTTCGAGTCCGTTTAGTATTTTTTTCGTCTGTTTTTGCTACGTTAGTACTGTTTATAAAAAAGAAAAAAAAAAGAAACCGACCTACCGAGTCATGTCCTGCTAGGACTCCGCCCGGCTGGCCTCTTTAAAGCCCGCCCGAAGCTGCCACGCCAGCCCACCCCGAGCCGCCACCCAAACGCTAGCCCGCCCGCGCCGCCGCCGCTGTTGTCCGCCGCCTGCCGCGCCGCCGCCCTTGAGTGAGTAGGGATTGCCATCCAACGGATGCACTAGAGCTATAAGTGTATGAAAGCTCATCAAAAAAAACTAAGTGGGTGTGCATCCAACTTGCTTGCTCATGAAGACCTAGGGCATTTGAGGAAGCCCATCGTTGGAATATACAAGCCAAGTTCTATAATGAAAATTCCCACTAGTATATGAAAGTGACAAATAAAGAGACTCTCTATCATGAAGATCATGGTGCTACTTTGAAGCACAAGTGTGGAAAAGGATGGCAATATGACAGTATGAAGCGTGTCATATGAACGGAACGGTGGAAAGTTGCATGGCAATATATCTCGGAATGGCTATGGAAATGCCATGATAGGTAGGTATGGTGGCTGTTGTGAGGAAGATATATGGTGGGTGTATGGTACCGGCGAAAGTTGCGCGGTACAAGAGAGGCTAGCAATGGTGGAAGGGTGAGAGTGCGTATAATCCATGGACTCAACATTAGTCATAAAGAACTCATATACTTATTGCAAAAATCTACAAGTCATCAAAACAAAGTATTCAACGCATGCTCCTAGGGTAAGGGTTGGTAGGAGTTAACCATCGCGCGATCCCGACCTCCACACAAAGGATGACACTCAATAAATAACTCGTGCTCTTCGTCACATAGCGGTTCACCATACATGCATGCTACGGGAATCACAAACTTTAACACAAGTATTTCCCAAATTCACAACTACTCTACTAGCATGACTCTAATATCACCATCTTTATATCTCAAAACAATCATCAAGCATCAAACTTCTCATAGTATTCAATGCACTTTATATGAAAGTTTTTACTATACCCATCTTGGATGCCTATCATATTAGGACTAATTTTATAAACAAAGCACATTACCATGCTGTTCTAAAAGACTCTCAAAATAATATAAGATAAGCATGCGAGTTCATCTATTTCTTCAAAATAAAACCACCGATGTGCTCTAAAAAGATATAAGTGAAGCACTAGAGCAAATGAGAAACTACTCCAAAAGATGTAAGTGAAGATCAATGAGTAGTTGAATAATTATGTAAATATGTGAAGACTCTCTAACATTTAAGAATTTCAGATCTTGCGATATTATTCAAACAGCAAGCAAAACAAAATAAAATAAATTGATGCTCCAAGCAAAACACATATCATGTGGTGAATAAAAATATAGCCTCAAGTAAAGTTACCGATAGACAAAGACGAAAGAGGGGATGCCTTCCCGGGGCATCCCCAAGCTTAGGATTTTGGCTATCCTTGAATTTTACCTTGGGGTGCCTTGGGAATCCCCATTCTTAGGCTCTTGCCACTCCTTATTCCATAGTCCATCGAATCTTTACCCAAAATTTGAAAACTTCACAACACAAAACTTAACAAAAGACTCGTAAGCTCCGTTAGTGTAAGAAAATAAAACCACCACTTAGGTACTGTTGTGAACTCATTCTAAATTAATATTGGTGTAATATCTACTGTATTCCAACTTTTCTATGCTTCATACCCTCTGATACTACTCATAGATTCATCAAAATAAGCAAACAACACATGGAAAACAGAATCTGTCAAAAACAGAACAGTCTGTAGCAATCTGTAACTTTCGAATACTTCTGTAACTCTAAAAATTCTGAATTAAATTGGTGGACGTGAGGAATTTGTCTATTAATCATCTAAAAAAGAATCAACTAAAAAGCACTCTCTAGTAAAAAAAATGGTAGCCAATCTCATGAGCGCTAAAGTTTCTGTTTTTTATAACTTGATCACATAAACTTCACACAAGTATTCCCAAAGGTTCTACTTGGCACAAACATTAATTAAACACAAAACCACATCTAAACAAAAGCTAGATGTAATACTTATTCCTAAACAGAAGCAAAAGCAAAGAACAAAAATAAAGTTGGGTTGCCTCCCAACAAGCGCTATCGTTTGACGCCCCTAGCTAGGCATGATGATTTCAATGATGCTCACATAAAAGATAAGAATTGAAACATAAAGAGAGCATCATGAAGAATATGAGTAGAACATTTAAGTCTAACCCACTTCCTATGCATAGGGATTTTGTGAGAAAACAACTTATGGGAACAATAATCAACTAGCATAGGAAAGCAAAACAAACATAGCTTCAAAATTTTAAGCACATAGAGAGGAAACTTGATATTATTGAAATTCCTACAAGCATATGATCTTCTCTCATAATAATTTTTAGTAGCATCATGAATGAATTCAACAATATAACTATCACATAAAGCATTTTTGTCATGATCCCCAAGCATATAAATTTTATTACTCTCCACATAAGCAAAATTCTTCTCATTCAGAATAGTGGGGGTATCATAAGAAACTTGAATACTATAGATTGTTTCCACAGTAAAAGAGTAATGTTCAGAAAAAGGGTAATCATAATCATGACAAGTTTGATAAATATAATCATCACTACTTTTTATAGCATAAGTGTCATCACAATAATCATCATAAGTAGGAGGCATGCTTTCATCATAATAGATTTGCATATCAAGACTTGGGAGGCTAAGGGCCTGTTTGGTTTAAAGCCTAAGGTTGCCACGCCTAACCTTAGTCGTGCCACAACATCTTAGGCATGTGTTTGGTTTCTTGCCACACTTGTGGCTTGCCACACTTTTCTAGCAACATGGTCCACATGTCATAGGCTCATTTTTTTGCCAAATCTTGCCACACTTGTGGTGGCCATTTTGTTAGCCACACTTTTTGTGGCAGCCACACTTTGCCTAAGCTTAGTTGTGGCAAAGTTAGTCATGAACCAAACAGGCCCTAAAAATATCATCTTCATCAAGCGTAGCACCCCCGAGCTTGGGACAAACATTAATTGCAGCAAATAAATTCTCAAACTTGTCATTCTCATCAATCATAGCATCCCCAAGCTTGGGCCCTTTCATATCATAAGCACAATCACTCTCATCATTAATAGTATGGATAGCATCGATAGTATAGCAATTATTATCATCACAGTGAGTAATAGGAGGAACATCATTCGGAAGGGATACCATTTTATCTTTGCTTCTCCGTTTTTTATTTTTCTTCTTCACATCATGTATGGGTTTAATCCTCTTTTCGGAGCTCTTTATTAATAAGATTGGTTGAATAGAAGGCTCCTCCTCGTTACCTGATTCATCCTAAGAAACAATAGGAGGATATTGGGAAGTCTCTTCCCGTTCATTAGTATTCTCTTCATCTCCTATTTGTTTTCTTGTCTTTATGTAATTGGCAATATAAGGATTCCTACTTCTCGAGCTTGCGTTGTATTCCCTCGAAGAGGAAAGGGTGATGCAGCACAGTAGCGTAAGTATTTCCCTCAATTTTTGAGAACCAGGGTATCAATGCAATAGGAGACCACGTGCGAGTCCCTCGCACCTGCACAAACAAATAAGAACTTCACAGCCAACGCGATAAGGGGTTGTCAATCCCTTTACGGTCACTTACAAAAGTGAGATCTGACAAAGATGATAGTTTGATATTTTTGGTATTTTTGTATATAAGAACAAAAAGTAAAAGCGGAAAAGTAAAGTAGATTGTCGATTGATATGTTGAGAATAGACCCCGGGGGCATAGTTTTCTCTAGTGGCTTCTCTCATGATAGCGATATTCTACGTCGGGTAAACAAATTACTGTCGAGCAATTGATAGAAAAGCGAATAATTATGAGACTATCTAGGCATGATCATTATATATAGGCATCACGTCCGAGACAAGTAGACCGAAATGATTCTGTATCTACTACTATTACTCCACACATCGACCGCTATCCAGCATGCATCTAGAGTATTAAGTTCATAAGAACAGAGTAACGCCTTAAGCAAGATGACATGATGTAGAGGGATAAACTCAAACATAGTGATATAAACCCCATCTTTTTATCCTCAATGGCAATAATACAATACGTTCCTTGCTGCCCCTACTGTCACTGGGATAGGACACCGCAAGATTAAAACCCAAAGCCAAGCACTTCTCCCATTGCAAGAACTATAGATCTAGTAGGCCAAACCAAACCAATAATTCGATGAGACTTGCAAGGATATTATAATCATACATAAAGAGTTCAGAAAAGGTCCAAATATTTCTCATAGATAATCTTGATCATAAACCCACAATTCATCGGATCTCGACAAACACACCGCAAAAAGAGATTACATCCAATAGATCTCCTCGAAGACCGAGGAGAACTTGGTATTGAGATCCAAAGAGAGATAAGAAGCCATCTAGATACTAGCTATGGACCTGAAGGTCTGTGATAAACTACTCACAACTCATGGTGAGGCGATGATGATGATGTAGAAGCACTCCATGGAAGATCCCCCCTCCAGCGGAGCTCCGGAACAGGCCCCAAGATGGGATCTCATGGGAACAAAAGGTTGCGGCGGTGGAACTAGGGTTTTCTCTGTTCGTCTGATGTTTTCGGGGTACGTAGATATATATAGGAAGAAGGAGGGCACCGGGGGCCAGACGTGGGCCCACGAGGCAGGGGGCGTGCCCTATAGGGGGGGCGCCCCCACCCTCGTGGACACCACCTCAGCCCTATTCCGTGGTTCTCAAGTCTCCCGTGCATATTTTGCTACAAAAATATCTCTCCCGAAGGTTTCATTCCGTTTGGACTCCATTTGATATTCCTTTTCTGTAAAACCCTGATATAGGCAAAAAACGGCAATTTGGATTGGGCCTTTGGGTTAATAGGTTAGTCCCAAAATTAATATAAAAGTGTATAACAAAGCCCATTAAACATCCAAAACATCATAAATAATAGCATGGAACAATAAAAAATTATAGATACATTGCAGACGTATCAAGCATCCCCAAGCTTAATTCCTTCTCGTCCTCGAGTAGGTAAATGGTAAAAACAGAATTTTTGATGTGGAATGCTAACCAACATAGTTTGCAATGTAATTCTCTTAATTGTGGCATGAATGTTCATATCTGAAAGATTCAAGACAAAAGTCTATATTGACATAAGAAATAATAATACTTCAAGCATACTAACAAAGCAATCATGTCTTATCAAAATACTATGGCTAAAGAAAGTTATCCCTACAAAATCATATAGTCTGGCTATGCTCCCTCTTCATCACACAAAATATTCATATCATGCACAACCCCGATTTCAGCCAAGCACTTATTTTCATACTCTATTCTTTCAAACCTTTCAACTTTTACGCAATACATGTGCGTGAGCCATGGACATAGCACTATGTGGAATAGAGTGGTGGTTGTGGAGAAGACAAAAAGGAGGGAGATAGTCTCACATCGACTAGGCGTATCAACGGGCTATGGAGATGCCCATCAATAGATATCAATGTGAGTGAGTAGGGATTGCCATGCAACGGATGCACTAGAGCTAAGAATGTATGAAAGCTCAACAAAAGAAACCAACTGGGTGTGTATCCAACTTGCTTGCTCATGAAGACCTAGGGCATTTGAGGAAGCCCATCATTGGAATATACAAGCCAAGTTCTATAATGAAAATTCCCACTAGCATATGAAAGTGACTAAACATGAGACTCTCTATCATGAAGAACATGGTGCTAATTTGAAGCACAAGTGTGGAAAAGGATAGTTGCAATTGTCCCTTCTCTCTTTTCTCTCATTTTTTTAAGAGGCTTTCTCTTTTTTTTATCCCCTCTCTATTTTTTTGGGCCATATCTTTTTTTATTGGCCTTTCCTCACATGGGACAATGCTCTAATAATGATGATCATCACACTTTTATTGATTTACAACTCAATACTAGAACAAGGTATGACTCTATATGAATACCTCCGGCAGTGTACCGGGATATGCAATGAAACAAGAGTGACATGTATGAAAAATTATGCATGGTGGCTTTGCCACAAATACGATGTCAACTACATGATCATGCATGGCAATATGACAATATGAAGCGTGTCATATGAACGAAACGGTGGAAAGTTGCATGGCAATATATCTCGGAATGGCTATGGAAATGCCATGATAGGTAGGTATGGTGGTTGTTTTGTGGAAGATATATGGTGGCTGTTTTGAGGAAGGATATATAGTGGGTGTATGGTTCCGGCGAAAGTTGCATGGTACAAGAGAGGATAACAATGGTGGAAGGGTGAGAGTGCGTAATATCCATGGACTCAGCTTTAGTCATAAGAACTCATATACTTATTGCAAAAATTTACGAGTCATCAAAACAAATCAATCAACGCATGCTCCTAGGGGGGAGGTTGGTAGGAGTTAACCATCGCGCACCCCCGACCTCCCCACAAAGGATGACACTCTACAAATACCTCATGCTCTAACTTCGTCACATAGCAGTTCACCATACGTGCATGCTACGGGAATCACTAACTTTAACCCAAGCATTTCTCAATTTCATAATAACTCCACTAGCATGAATCTAATATCACTATCCTCATATCTCAAAACAATTATCAAGCATCCAACTTCTCATCATATTCAATGCACTTAGTATGAAAGTTTTTACTACATTGATCTTGGATGTCTATCATGTGAAGGCTAGTTTTATAGCCAAAGCACTTTACCATGCTGTTCTAATAGACTCTCAAAAGGATATAAGTGAAGCATGAGAGATCAACAATTTCTACAAAATATAATCACCACCGTGCTCTAAAAGATATAAGTGAAGCACTAGAGCAAAAACTATTCAACTCAAAAGATATAAGTGAAGCACATAAAGTGTTCTATCAATTCCTAGGCCATATTTAACTCTCTCAAAAAGGTGTGTCCAGCAAGGATAATTGTGGCAAACTAACAAGCAAAGACTCAAATTATACATGATGCTCCAAGTAAAACACATATCATGTGGTGAATAAAAATATAGCTCCGAGTAAAGTTACTGATAGATGAAGACGAAAGAGGGGATGCCTTCCCAGGGCATCCCCAAGCTTAGGATTTTGGTTGTCCTTGAATTTTACCTTGGGTTGCCTATGGCATCCCCAAGCTTAGGCTCTTGCCACTCTTTTTTCCATATTCCATCAAAGCAATACTCAAAACTTGAAAACTTCACAACACAAAACTTAGACAAAAATCTCGTGAGCTTCGTTAGTATAAGAAAACAAACCACTACTCAAAGGTACGGCAATAAATTCATTATTTGTTTAAATTGGTTTTAAACCTAATGTATTCCAACTTCTCTATGATTCATACTTCCCAATACTACTCATAGATGCATTGAAATAAGCAAACAACACACGAAAAAAGAATCTGATATAAACAGAATAGTCTGTAGTAAACTGTAACTTTCACTTACTTCTGTAACTCCAAAAAAAAATTGGTAAACGTGAGGAATTTGTCTATTAATTATCTGCAAAATAAATCAACTAAATAGCACACTCCAGTAAAATCTGGTGACCATTCTAGCGAGCGCTAACGATTCTGTTTTTCACAGCAAGATCATATAAACTTCACACAAGTCTTCCCAAAGGTTCTACTTGGAACAAACACTAATTAAAACACAAAACCACATCTAAACAGAAGCTAGATGCAATATTTATTCCTAAACAGAAGCAAAACCAAAAAAAAATTGGGTTGCCTCCCAACAAGCGCTATCGTTTTACGCCCCTAGCTAGGCACGATACATGGATAGATCTAGGTATTGACATCTTTGGAAGGCAATCCATAAGTGGCTCTCATAATAGATTCATATGGTAATTTAATTTTCTTCCTAGGAAAGTGTTCCATGCCTTTCCTTAATGGAAATTGTAATCTAATATTTCCTTCCTTGATATCAATAATTGCACCAATCATTCTAAGGAAAGGTCTACCAAGAATAATAGGACATGAATGATTGCAATCTATATCAAGAACAATGAAATCTACGGGCACATAATTCCTATTGGCAACTATAAGAACATCATTAATCCTTCCCATAGGTTTCTTAATAGTGGAATCCGCAAGATGCAAATATAAAGAACAATCATCAAGCTCATGGAACCCTAGCAAATCACACAAAGTTTTTGGGATAGTGGAAACACTTACACCCAAATCACACAAATCAAAGCATTCATGGTCTTTTATTTTAATTTTAATAGTAGGTTCCCACTCATCATAAAGCTTTCTAGGGATAGAAACTTCTAATTCAAGTTTTTCTTCATAAGATTGCATCAAAGCATCAACTATGTGTTTGGTAAAAGCTTTATTTTGACTATAAGCATGCGGAGAGTTTAGTACGGATTGCAACAAGGAAATATAATAAATCAAAGAGCAATTATCATAATTGAATCCCTTGAAATCCAAAGTAGTGGGTTCATCACTATGCAAAGTTTTAATCTCTTCACTTCCACTTTTAACAATTTTAGCATCAAGATCTAAAAACTCCGAATCATTGGGACACCTTAAAGTAGACTCATCTTCAATCATATCTTTATCAAGATTCATACTAGAAAACAAGGATCTAATAGGAGACACATCAATAACTTTCAGATCTTCATCCTTATTTTCATGATAACTAGAAGAACACGCTTTTATATAATTCTCTCTTTTAGCACGCATCCTAGCGGTTCTTTCTTTGCATTCATCAATGGAAATTCTCATGGCTTTGAGAGACTCATTGATATCATGCTTAGGTGGGATAGATCTAAGTTTCAAAGAATCAACATCAAGAGTAATTCTATCCACACTTCTAGCCAATTCATCAATCTTAAGCAATTTTTCTTCAAGCAAAGCATTGAAATTCTTTTGTGAATTCATAAACTCCTTAACACTAGTTTCAAATTCAGAAGGCATTTTTCCATAAGAGTTGTTGTAGGAATTTCCATAATTATTAGAGGAATTACTAGGAAAAGGCCTAGGATTAAAGTTTCCTCTATAAGCATTGTTACCAAAAATATTCCTACCAACAAAATTCACATCCAAAGATTCATTATTATTTTCAATCAAAGTGGACAAAGGCATATCATTAGGATCAGAAGAAGGACTCTTAGCAGCAAATAGTTTCATAAGTTCATCCATCTTTCCACTCAAAACACTAATCTCTTCAATAACATGCACTTTTTTACTAGTTGATCTTTCAGTGTGCCATTCAGAATAATTAACCATAATATTATCTAGGAGTTTGGTAGCTTCTCCTAAGGTATTTTCCATGAAAGTGTCTCCTGCGGCCGAATCTAAAAGATTTCTAGAAGCAAAATTCAAGCCAGCATAAAAGTTTTGAATAATCATCCATAAGTTCAAACCATGTGTAGGGCAATTATGTATCATTAATTTCATTCTCTCCCAAGCTTGTGCAACATGCTCATGATCTAGTTGCTTAAAATTCATAATATCGGTTCTAAGAGAGATGATCTTAGCAGGAGGGAAATACTTAGAGATAAAAGCATCTTTACACTTATTTCACGAATCAATACTATTTCTAGGCAAAGAGGAAAACCAAGTTTTAGCACGATCTCTATGTGAAAACGGAAATAACTTCAATTTAACAATATCGTTATCCGTATCCCTTTTCTTTTGCATATCACACAAATCAACAAAGTTGTTTAGATGGATAGCGGCATCTTCACTAGGAAGGCTGGAAAATTGATCTTTCGTAACAAGATTCAACAGAGAAGCATTGATCTCACAAGATTCATCATCGGTAATAGGAGCAATCAGAGTGCTAATAAAATCATTATTGTTGGTATTGGAGAAGTCACACAATTTGGTATTGTTTTGAGCCATAGTGAAAAGCAAGCAATCCAACACACAAGCAAACAAGAAGCAAGCGAACGATAAACACACGGCAGAAGAAGGGCAAATAAAACGGCAAGGGTGAAGTGGGGGAGAGGAAAATGAGAGGCAAATAAATGTAATGTGAAGGATAAGGGTTTGTGATAGGTACTTGGTATATGACTTTTGCGTAAGCCTCCCCGGCAACGGCACCAGAAATTCTTCTTGCTACTTCTCGAGCTTGCGTTGTATTCCCTCGAAGAGGAAAGGGTGATGCAGCACAGTAGCGTAAGTATTTCCCTCAGTTTTTGAGAACCAAGGTATCAATACAGTAGGAGACCACGCGCGAGTCCCTGGAACCTGCACAAACAAATAAGAACTTTGCAGCCAACGCGATAAGGGGTTGTCAATCCCTTTACGGTCACTTACGAAAGTCGGATCTGATAAAGATGATAGTTTGATATTTTTGGTATTTTTGGGTATAAGAACAGAAAGTAAAAGCGGAAAAGTAAAGTAGATTGCCGATTGATATGTTGAGAATAGACCCGGGGGCCATAGTTTTCTCTAGTGGCTTCTCTCATGATAGCGATATTCTACGGCGGGTAAACAAATTACTGTCGAGCAATTGATAGTAAAGCGAATAATTATGAGACAATCTAGGCATGATCATCATATATAGGCATCACGTCCGAGACAAGTAGACCGTAACGATTCTGCATCTACTCCTATTACTCCACACATCGACCGCTGTCCAGCATGCATCTAGAGTATTAAGTTCATAAGAACAGAGTAACGCCTTAAGCAAGATGACATGACGTAGAGGGATAAACTCAAACATAGTGATATAAACCCCATCTTTTTATCCTCGATGGCAACAATACAATACGTGCCTTGCTGCCCCTACTGTCACTAGGAAAGGACACTGCAAGATTGAACCCAAAGCCAAGCACTTCTCCCATTGCAAGAACTATAGATCTAGTAGGCCAAACCAAACCAATAATTCTAAGAGACTTGCAAGGATATTATAATCATACATAAAGAGTTCAGAAAAGAACCAAATATTTCTCATAGATAATCTTGATCATAAACCCACAATTCACCGGATCTCGACAAACACACCGCAAAAAGAGATTACATCGAATAGATCTCCTCGAAGACCGAGGAGAACTTGGTATTGAGATCCAAAGAGAGAGAAGAAGCCATCTAGATACTAGCTATGGACCCAAAGGTCTGTGCTAAACTACTCACAACTCATGGTGAGGCGGTGATGATGATGTAGAAGCACTCCGTGGAAGATCCCCCCTCCGGCAGAGCTCTGGAACAGACCCCAAGATGGGATCTCACAGGAACAGAAGGTTGCGGCGGTGGAACTAGGGTTTTCTCTGTTCGTCTGATGTTTTCGGGGTACGTAGATATATATATAGGAAGAAGGAGGGCCGGGGGCCAGACGTAGGGCCCACGAGGTAGGGGGGCACGCCCTGTAGGGGGGCGCGCCTTGTAGGGGGGCGCCCCCCCCATCCTCGTGGACGCCACCTCAGCCCTATTCTGTGGTTCTCAAGTCTCCCGTGCGTATTTTGCTCCAAAAATATCTCTCCCGAAGGTTTCATTCCGTTTGGACTCCGTTTGATATTCCTTTTCTGTAAAACCCTGAAATAGGCAAAAAAAACAGCAATCTGGACTGGGCCTTTGGGTTAATAGGTTAGTCCCAAAAATAATATAAAATTGTATAACAAAGCCCATTAAACATCCAAAACATCTTAAATAATAGCATGGAACAATAAAAAATTATAGATACGTTGGAGACGTATCAGAGGATATTGGGAAGTCTCTTCCCTTTCATTAGTATTCTCTTCATCTCCTATTTGTTTTCTTGTCTTTATGTAATTGGCAATATAAGGATTTTCAATGCAATTCACCGCACAATACATATAAATTTCCTCTAGATCAAAATCAAGAAGTTTATCAAGGGAAAATTCTGGAAGATCCTTAGTTATACGTTTCATTTCTTCATAACCCAGAAGCAAACTGAGTTCATTATGATGTGCAAGGGAAATCAAGTCATCACAATTTTTGGACATGATTCGATCATGAAACAATTTGCATGGATATTTAAATGACCAGGTTCATTGCAAAGTTCACAAGTACGGCTAAGACATATTAAATTTTCAGCACAATCATCTGGACTTTCTTGCAAACATTTAGTTTCTAAATACTTATGTCTCTTGCAAAATATATCTTCCCTATTTGGTACGTACTTGCAAAATCTATGCACTCCACAAAAATCGACATGCTTATAAGAGATATTTTCATCATGACTAGTGCAATCATCATTAGTACTATGGATATTTGAAGAATTCACACAACAACATTGCAATCATGATCATCATTCAAGTTTTCAGTGCCAAGCATTCTATGTAATTCCTCTTCTAGTACTTGAGCACAATTTCCTTCCCATCATTTTGACGAAAGATATAAAAAAGATGAAGCATATGAGGCAACCTTAATTCCATTTTCTTGTAGTTTTATTTTATAAACTAAACTAGTGATAAAACAAGAAACTAAAATATTTGATTGCAATATCTAAAGATATACCTTCTAGCACTCACCTCCCCGACAACGGCGCCAGAAAAGAGCTTGATATCTACTACGCAACCTTCTTCTTGTAGACGTTGTTGGGCCTCCAAGTGCAGAGGTTTGTAGGACAGTAGCAAATTTCCCTCAAGTGGATGGCCTAAGGTTTATCAATCCATGGGAGGCGTAGGATGAAGATGGTCTCTCTCAAACAACCCTGCAACCAAATAACAAAGAGTCTCTTGTGTCCCCAACACACCCAATACAATGGTAAATTCTATAGGTGCACTAGTTCGGCGAAGAGATGGTGATACAAGTGCAATATGGATGGTAGATATAGGTTTTTTGTAATAAGAAAATATAAAAACATCAAGGTAGAAAGTGGTAAACGTGAGCATAAACGGTGTTGCAATGGTAGGAAACAAGGCCTAGGGTTCATACTTTCACTAGTGCAAGTTCTCTCAACAATAATAACATAACTGGATCATATAACTATCCCTCAACATGCAACAAAGAGTCACTCCAAAGTCACTAATAGCGGAGAACAAACGAAGAGATTATTGTAGGGTGCGAAACCACCTCAAAGTTATTCTTTCTGATCGATCTATTCAAGAGTCTGTAGTAAAATAACACAAAGCTATTCTTTCCGTTCGATCTATCATAGAGTTCGTACTAGAATAACACCTTAAGATACAAATCAACCAAAACCCTAATGTCACCTAGATACTCCATTGTCACCTCAAGTATCCGTGGGCATGATTATACAATATGCATCACACAATCTCAGATTCATCTATTCAACCAACACAAAGAACTTTAAAGAGTGCCCCAAAGTTTCTACCGGAGGGTCAAGACAAAAACGTGTGCCAACCCCTATGCATAGATTCCCAAGGTCACGGAACCCGCAAGTTGATCACCAAAACATACATCAAGTAGATCACATGATATCCCATTGTCACCACAGATAAGCACATGCAAGACATACATCAAGTGTTCTCAAATCCTTAAAGACTCAATCTAGTAAGATAACTTCAAAGGGAAAACTCAATTCATCACAAGATACTAGAGGGGGAGAAACATCATAAGATCCAACTATAATAGCAAAGCTCACGATACATCAAGATCGTGCCATCTCAAGAACACGAGAGAGAGAGAGAGAGATCAAACACATAGCTACTGGTACATACCCTTAGCCCCGAGGGTGGACTACTCCCTCCTCGTCATGGAGAGCGTTGGGATGATGAAGATGGCCACCGGAGAGGGATTCCCCCTCCAGCAGGGTGCCGGAACGGGTCTAGATTGGTTTCCGCTGGCAACAGAGGCTTTCGGCGGCGGAACTCCCGATCTAGGTTATTTTCCGGAGGTTTCTGTATTTATAGGATTTTTTAGCGTAGGGCACAAGTCAGGGGGGTCTTTGGGCTGTCCACGAGATAGGGGGGCGCGCCCACGGGGGTGGGCGCGCCCCCCCACCCTCGTGGGCAGCCCGTGACTCTCCTGGCCCAACCCTTTTACTCCGGGGGCTTCTTTTGGTCCATAAAAAATCATCAAAAATCGGCACGTCAATTGGACTCTGTTTGATATTCCTTTTCTGTAAAACTCAAAAACAAAGAAAAAACAGAAACTGGCACTAGGCTCTGGGTTAATACATTAGTCCCAAAAATAATATAAAAGTGTATATAAAATCCCATAAAACATCCTAGAAGGATAATATAATAGCATGGAACAATAAAAAAAATATAGATACGTTGGAGACGTATCATTCCCTTTGTCATCGGTATGTTACTTGCCTGAGATTCGATCGTCGGTATCATCATACCTAGTTCAATCTCGTTACCGGCAAGTCTATTTACTCATTCCGTAATACATCATCTCGTGACTAACTCATTAGTCATTTACTTGCAGGGCTTATTATGATGCGTATTACCGAGAGGGCCCAGAGATACCTCTCCGACACTCGGAGTGACAAATACTATTCTTGATCTATGCCAACACCACAAACACCTTCCGAAACACCTGTATAACATATTTATAATCATCCAGTTACGCTGTGACGTTTGATAGCACACAAGGTGTTCTTCTGGTATTCGGGAGTTGCATAATCCCATAGTTAGAGGTACATGTATAAGTCATGAAGAAAGCAATAGCAATAAAACTAAACGGTCATTATGCTAAGCTAACGGATGTGTCTTGTCCATCACATCATGCTCTAATGATGTGATCCCGTTCATCAAATGACAACACATGTCTATGGTTAGGAAACATAACCATCTTTGATCAACGAGCTAGTCAAGTAGAGGCATACTAGGGACACTATGTTTTGTCTATGTATTCACACATGTACTAAGTTTCTGGTTAATACAATTCTAGCATGAATAATAAACATTTCTCATGATATAAGGAAATATAAATAACAACTTTATTATTGCCTCTAGGGCATATTTTCTTCAGCAAGATCTTAGCGTCCCACTTTAAATTGCAAATACGATAGTATTCCATAAGCCTATACCAAGCATCTTTCAAATTTTCTCCTTGTCTTTTCTTGAAGTATAGAACTTCAAAATCTTGTGACAAAGGAGGGGTAGACATGCTAGCCATCAGGACTAGGAAGCAAGAAAACGGCGGACGAAAAATAGGGCGAATAAAAACAGTAAATTTGTGTGAAGTGGGGGAGAGGGAAACGAGAGGCAAATGGAAAATAATGCAAACTGCGAGGAAATGAGATTTGTGATTAGGAACATGGTATATGTTGAAAATCCTCCCCGGCAACGGCGCCAGAAATTCCTTTTGATGCTTGCTAGAACTATGTTGGTATTTCCCCAAAGAGGAAGGGATGATGCAACACATCCACGGTAGGTATTTCCCTCAGTGATGAGACCAAGGTTATCGAACCAGTAGGAGAACCAAGCAACACAACGTAAACGGCACCTGCATACAAATAAAAAATACTCGCAACCCGATGTGTAAAAGGGGTTGGCAATCCCTTTCGGGTAACGGTGCCTAGAGATAGGCAAACGGACGTGAGAGAGTTGTAAATATTAATAGATCAAACGCCAAATAAGATAAATTGCAGCAAGGTATTTTTGTATTTTTGTTTTAATAGATCTGAAAATAAAAGCAAAGGAAAAGTAGATCGCAAAGGCAAATAATATAAGAAAGAGACCCGGGGGCCGTAGGTTTCACTAGTGGCTTCTCTCGAGAAAATAGCAAACGGTGGGTGAACAAACTACTGTTGGGCAATTGATAGAAATTCAAATAATCATGACGATATCCAGGCAATAATCATTATATAGGCATCACGTCCAAGATTAGTAGACCGACTCCTGCCTGCATCTACTACTATTATTCCACACATCGACCGCTATCCAGCATGCATCTAGTGTATTAAGTTCACGGAAAAACGGAGTACTGCAATAAGAACGATGACATGATGTAGCCAAGATCTATTTTATGTAGAAATAGACCCCATCGTTTAATCCTTAGTAGCAACGATACATACGTGTCGATTCCCCTTCTGTCAGTGGGATCAAGCACCGTAAGGTCAAACCCACTACAAAGCACCTCTCCCATTGCAAGATAAATAGATCAAGTTGGCCAAACAAAAACCCAAATATCGGAGAAGAAATACGAGGCTATAAGCAATCATGCATATAAGAGATCAAAGAAGACTCAAATAACTTTCATGGATATAAAAAGATAGATCTGATCATAAACTCAAAGTTCATCGAATCCCAACAAACACACCGCAAAAAGAGTTACATCATATGGATCTCCAAGAGACCATTGTATTGATAATCAAAAGAGAGAGAGGAAGCCCTCTAGCTACTAACTACGGACCCGTAGGTCTACAAAGAACTACTCACGCATCATCGGAGAGGCACCAATGGAAGTGGTGAACCCCTCCGTGATGGTGTCTAGATTGGATCTGGTGGTTCTGGACTCTACAGCGGCTGGAATTGATTTTCGTCGACTCCCCCAGGGTTTCTGGAATATTTGGGTATTTATAGAGCAAAGAGGCGTTCCGGGTGGCACCCGAGGTGGGCACAACCCACCAGGGTGCGCCTAGGCCTCCTAGCGCTCCCTAGTGGGTTGTGCTCCCCTCGGAGCACCCCCAGGTGCTTCTCCGGCCCACTAGATGTCTTCTGGTCCAAAAAAAATCCACAAAAAGTTTTGCTACGTTTGGACTCTGTTTGGTATTGATTTCCTGCGATGTAAAAAACATGCAGAAAACAACAACTGGCACTTGGCACTATGTCAATAGGTTAGTACCAAGAAAATGATGTAAGTGACTATAAAATGATTATAAAACATCCAGGAATGATAATATAACAGCATGGAACAATAAAAATTATAGATACGTTGGAGACGTATCACCTCCCAATGTCACTTCCAAGCAAAATAGATGCTCCAGGAAAACCAGAACCGCCACAACTTCTGCAAATGAGCTCTGAAAGGAGCAAACTCCAGCTTGTTGGATAGATGACGACGAGTAGCAGGGGAGGTATTCCTAAGATATAGAGGAGTGAAACCTCCAAACGAGAAGAACCAGCATAACCTCCAACATTGGAAACATCATAGAAGAAGCATGTGAATTCCGTTTTTGATGAACTCGAGCTTGTCATCAAGATGACCATAAACTCTAAGACTCGCAAAGAGAACCGGCAAAAACCCAACATAAAAAACATCATAGCAGATGCATGTGAACTCTGTTTTCGATGAACTCGAGCTTGTCATGAAAATGACCAGAAGCTCCAAATCTCACAAGGAGAAGAACCAAACAAGAACCAAACAAAGATGATGCAAAGATGCAATGGTTTGAGCTCTCTACGAACAATACGATCAAGCTACTCATCAAGAGCCTCCCTTTATAGTATGGCAATCAATCCTATAACCCGATCTCCAAGCTACCACCATGAGACCGGCAAAATAGAAAACCTATCAAGGGCAAACCTTTGCCTTGCACATAGTCCACTTGAGCTAGATGATGACGATCTTGACTCCCTCAAGATGGACCACCTTTCTTGATTGTGTTGGCTCGATGAAGACTAGTTGATTGCTCCCCCATACTCCACTATGGGCAAGCCACTCTTCCACACATCTTCACAAGTCCATTGACACCACAATGGACGGCAAGCTTCAAGCACTTGATCTCTTCGTGATGCCCCACTTGAACTTGCACACCACATTCTTGATGACGATCACCGCTTGATGTCATCCTTCACGGGTTGTATGATATCTTCCTCTTGACGCAAGCCCATGGAAACATACCTAACCCCACATAGAACTCTCACGTAGACCATGGGTTAATACACAAAGCGTAATGTGCAATGCTTTGTGTGTTGATCAACTTGAATCACTCTCTGTACTTAGTCTTGATTAACCTTGAATCTTTCCAACTCTCTTCATTTGGATGATGTCTTGAAGGTAAACATGAATGATCACACACTCTTCTTCTTCTTCTTCTTCTTCTTCTTCTTCTTCTTCTTCTTCTTCTTCTTCTTCTTCTTCTTCTTCTTCTTCTTCTTCTTCTTCTTCTTCTTCTTCGTCTTCAAGACATGCTTGCAATAAGCTCAACATTCACATGACCAATCTTTGGATAATTCCTTAATATCACCTTGGTCAACTCATAAACTCCTTGAAACCAACACATGGACTTCAAGAAAAATCTATGGACAAATCCTTCAAATATAACTCAAGGCAACCATTAGTCCATAGAGATTGTCATCAATTACCAAAACCAAACATGGGGGCACCGCATGTTCTTTCACCACCTGGGCGCGCCTGGGAGCCCAGGTGCGCCCTGGTGGGTTGTTCCCACCTCGGTGGCCTCCTGCACTACCTATTTACTCTGTAAATACCCCAATATTCCAGAAACCCTAGGGGAGTCGACGAAATTTTATTCCAGCCGCCGCAAGTTCCAAAACCATGAGATCCAATCTAGAGCCCTTTCTGGCACTCCACCGGAGGGGAACACGATCACGGAGGGGTTCATCATCCACATTGGTGCCTCTCCGATGATGCGTGAGTAGTTTACCACAAACCTACGGGTCCGTAGGTAGTAGCTAGATGGCTTCTTCTCTCTTTGTATCTCAATACAATGGTCTCTTGGAGCTCTATTTGATGTAATGGCTTTGTGCGATGTGTTTGTTGAGATCCGATGAATTGTGAGTTTATGATCAGATTTGCCTTGATTCAATATTCATTCTTGGTTATTATAGCCTCGTATTTCTTCTCCGATATTTGGATTTTGCTTGGCCAACTTGATCTATTTATCTTGCAATGGGAAGAGGTGCTTTGTAATGGCTTCGATCTTGCGGTGTCCTATCAGTGATAGAAGGGGCAGCAAGGCACACATGTACCGTTGTTATTAAGGATAAAAATATGGGGTCTATTCCTACATGAATAGATCTTGTCTACATCATGTCATCGTTCTTATTGCATTACTCCGTTTTTTCATGAACTTAATACACTAGATGCATGCTGGATAGCGGTCGATGTGTGGAGTAATAGTAGTAGATGCAGGCAGGAGTCGGTCTACTAATCTTGGACATGATGCCTTTATATATGATCATTGACTTGGATATCGTCATAATTATTTGCTTTTCTATCAATGCCCAACAGTAATTTGTCTACCCACCATTGCTATTTTTTGAGAGAAGCCACTAGTGAAATCTACGGCCCCAGGTCTATTTTCCTATCATATACTTTTAGATCTACATTGCTATTTGTTTTTTCCTCTATTTGCAAGTTTTATTTTCAGATCTATATTATCAAAAACACAAAAATACATTGCTGCATTTTATTTGCCGTTATTTGCATCTTTCAATCTACTACAATTTTAATCCCGTCAACTTGACAATTTCTGGCATCGTTACCCGAAAGGGATTGACAACCCCTTTTACATGTCGGGTTGCAAGTATTTGTTCTTTGTGTGCATGTACCATTTACATAGTGTTGCGTGATTCTCCTACTGGTTCGATAACCTTGGTCTCATCATTGAGGGAAATACCTAGTTACCTACCGTAGCTATGCTACATCATCCCTTCCTCTTTGGGGAAATATCAACGTAGTTCAAGCGACATCAGTTCCTCACACATAAGTCATGCTGCCACTAGAGTAGATGATGACATGGCAGATACGATGACTGGGAATGTGATCCATGCAAAATTTGGCATATTCAACGGCCAAGGTTCAGAGAGCCTATCTCAATTTAGAATTGTATTTTGGCTTTAAATGTAACCGAACACGTGCACAAGCTCTCATGCAAAAAAACGACGACTAGGTTTTCTCATAGTCCCACCGTTGGTCCCTCTCACGTCAGGATGCCTTTTGGCGCCAACCAGGGGGCTGTAGTTAAGGTTAAGTCTAAGTGTTTGGCTGGTGGTGGCGAGGCCATGGCGCCAACCATGTGACTTTAGTTAAGGTTAAGTATAAGTGGCTAGTTGGTGGTGGCGAGGCCATGGTGCCAATCAGAGGCCTTTGGTTGAGGTTAAGTTTAAGTGTCTGACTGGCGGTGGTGAGGCCATTGCGCCAATCAGGGGGCTTCAATTGAGGTTAAGTTTAAGTGTCTGATTGACGGTGGTGAGGCCACGGCACCATCGGGGACGGGAAATAAGACATCATCATCCTATCATCATTCCGATGATGTTTGTCTAGCATCGATGGAGGACGCGTGAAGCTTCATCTAGGGCCAGAATTTGGGCCTCATTTCTGTCTTCATTTTTTGTCTAGGCGATTGTCTTCCCCCCCCCCCCCATGGAGGGGATGATGTTGCGACAATTTTTTTTGTTTTCCTTCTTTGTACGATGGATTTCATCGAGATGGTGCTTCATCGGGGAACTTGCGAGGTTTGTGCCCCCTTCCCTGTTTGGCCGGAGTTGGGATTATCTTCGGGCCCTACTCAGTGCTAGCTTCTCAGGGTTTGCGGTCTGTGTAAATCCTAATCGTCGACATCTTCTGGTCTACATCGATGACTTCCTAGCCGATGTTTCTTCAAGCTCCTGGGTTTCAACAAGGTTGCTCCACCGAGATAGAGGCAAAATAAAGACGATGCTAATTTCTTTACAAATTTTCTTGTAATTTCTTATTCTTGTGTGCAAGTTTTTGTAAGGTCCGGTTTTATCTAGTACATGTTCTTTGGAAGTTGTGGACCAAAGGGCCTTCTAGTTGCACTTGAAGTGTGGGCATTTGCACTTTCCCAAAAACCAGACGGTCTGACGGACGCCGCGTCTGTCGCCTCGGTGTGAACGCCATGTGGCGCTGCTCTGGCTCGTCGCCCAAGACGAAAGCCGGTCGACGTCCCGCAGCCCTAACCCAACCCCTCCTCTCCGTGCAGCTAGTCCGAGCCCATCCACCTCCTCCCTCTCCCGCTCCGACACTCCACAATGGTCTAGAGCAAGATCACCTACTATGCTATGCTGACGCCGGAGCGTCGCTACGAGATCCAGCAGCAGATCTGGGCGAGGGAAGCCGCGCGCGCCGCTCGCATCATTGCCAGGCTGCCTCCGGACTCACCGGAGCTGGAGGAGGGGGAGCAGCCGGGGGAAGAGGAGGAGGAGGAGGAGGAGGAGGAGGTGGAGATGGCTCCGATGGATGTGGAGGAGGCGGAGGAGCCGGACCGGCAGGTGCCGACCTTAAACATGGAGCAGGCGGAGGCGAAGTTCGCCGTCACCCAGTCCGACGAGATGGCCGAGCAGTAGGCTATACCGAAGTCCATCCAGGATGAGGCCTATGTGGAGGCCAACCGAGCGTTCCTCCGGCGGGATCAGGCGAAGACCGACGTGCTCTTCGCCGAGCTCGACACGGAGATAGAGGCGGAGGAGGCTGGAGCGGAGCAGCCGTAGCTGCAGTTGCCGCCCATGCTACTGGAGCCAGGCACGAAGATCATTGTGATCTTGGACGAGGAGTAGCTATGATCGACGTAGTATGTAGGTTATATTTTCTTTTGCATGTCTTTGTATAGATATAAGAATCAAGTATGAGATGTCCGGATGCAACAAATGAAATTTAAAGTGTGCTTGGTCACTGCCTGTGAACGCGTCCGGGCGCGTCCGCACACGTTTGAGGGGCTGATTTTGTCAATATGTGGTTGTAGATGCTCTAAGGTTGACCAACCCATGATACTGACTGGAGAGATGGCGTGCTCTCACGACTCGCGTGGCTATACGCCCGACGAGATCTGGCACGTCTTCTTCGCCGCCGACCTGCAGTCGTGCACACTCGCGTTCCATGACGGTGTTCTGATTCTCCGGCGAGATGCTCTCCGCCTCGTCCAAATCGATGAGTGTGGGGTCACGATTGACGCGTGATTTCTCCGCGTGGGAGAACACGTCGACATTGGTGACGTCATCTCGCTACCGTGCCACTTTGCGAAGGTGCGAGATTGGCTCTCGACGTCGCGGCCGTCCCCTACAGGCGCGGCGCAGGGACCGACACGGGATGCGGTGCACGGGATTCGAGCGGGTCACCAGACGAGCATGCCGGACTGGGTCGGGGCGGACCCGAGCCCCACCCACCGCCCGCCAATGGCAGATAGGTGACACGTGGGCACAAATCTGAGCCTCCATTCGCAGCCGCGGGGTGCCATTGCTGGTATAAATCCCCTACCTCGTCCGATTCTTGACCTAGATATCGCCTTCTCCCACTTCTGGGCAGCGGCGGAAAACCCTAGATCCAGGAAACCATAATCGTTCAAGTGGTGGGAGGGCAAGGTGGGTGGAGATCCCCGTTCGTTCGTAGTGGTTGCTGCATCTCCTACCATGGCGGTGGATGCGGGGCAGGATCTCCGCGGGGGGCGCGGCGGAGCAGGCGCGGGCCGCGAGGCGGGGCAGACCGCTGGCCGCGGCACCGGCCGTGGGGGCGAGCGCAACAAGTTCTCATGGAGGCGCGAAGCTGGTGGCGGATCTTCCTCATCCAACACCGCACCGGCTTCGGAGGACTCTTCGCGCTGGGACGAAGCGGCAGCACACCGCGAGATCTAGGGCGGCGGGATCTGGGTACAAAAGACGTAGGCGGCCGCGGGGTTGGATGACATCGTGGCTAGGAAGCAGATGACATCTCCGCAACGTCGTCCTCAGGGGAAAAACCCTGCTCAGGTGCCTTCCTCCAAAAAAACAGGGGCCTGCCCTATGTGCAAATCGTATGAACATCCTCCTAATCGTTGCCCTCAAGCATTTTGTGAAAGATGTAGCAAGTTGGGTCACCTAGCATCTGTGCGTGTTGAATTTTTTCCTTGGGAATGTATAGCCCCGATGTGTGCATTTCAGTCTAAGGGTCAGGGATTTTACTATATTCACAACTCATGCACAGCGAACCAACAGAAAGAGAAAATCCACAACATTGTGGTCACCATTGTTGAGGGGGAGACCTCCACTCGGCAAATGGAACTAGATCTGAATGATTATCTGGCTACGGGTTGGCGCTGCTCTGCGCGCGCTATAGGCCCAGGGGTGTTTGTGGTGCGATTTCCTAATCCTAGAGTTGTTGCACATATCTGTTATGTGGGGAAGGTGACTCTGAAAACTAGTGGGGCTGTTATTCATGCCAAGCAGTGGTCGTCGGCCATTGGGGCGAAAGGTGTGATGGAAGTAACTTGGGTGAAAATTAGCAATGATCCACTAGATAAGAGAAGTGAGAGAAACCTTGCATATGCTGCGTCGTTAGTGGGGTTTCCGCTGGAAATAGATGCTGCTACATTGCACCGCCCATCCTCTGCTCGGGTGCGGTTGGGATGCAGAAATGTTGATGAAATACCTATGGTTGCTGAAGCTGTTCTGGGTGGACACTTCTATGAGTTCTATTATGAAATTGATCATGTTTTGGTGAGAGATCCTAATAGAGAAAAATATGCAATTCATATACCCTCTGGTTGTGAGAAGAAAACCAACATTGGTTCTACCTCTCAGGCGAATCCTGGAGTTACGCAGGGTGGTTTACCTACTGGGCTTGGGGTAAATCTTCTCCCATTCCCCAGGGAGGGAAAACTGACCCCATTCGGGACTCGCAGGAGAGTGTGGAATCGGATGAATCTTTACACACTACTTTACTTCTGGAAACCATGGCTCGGGATTTGGAGCATGGTGAAAAAGTAAGTACTTGTGCTGAGAGATCTACTAAGGTGTTATATGCGAGTGAGAAAAAAAAAATCTTATTTTGATGTGGTAAAATCTCTACCTCAGGTGGTGGAGGTGGATACCGTGAATGACGCAAATCTAAAAGTTATCACTGATTACATGGTCGAGTCACCTGAGAATGAAGTGGACACTGAGGTGATTCCTACACCCCCTCTAGTTACTGAAGAGAATCAACGTTTCAGCCTACGCAATGTGCAGGACAAGATGGAGAAGGTGGAAGAAAAAGCTATGGCAACAGCTAAGAAGAGAGACATTAAAGGTACCCCCCAAAACCCCAACTCTTTCGATGCTTTGAATAATTCTGAACTTATTATTAGAGCTATCAAGATGGGTGTGAATATTCCAGATGCTGATTTTGAAAGTGTGAATATTCTTAGGGAACTGGAGAAATGTAGAAATAAAGACAATATGAATGATAATCATATTAATCCTGCTGTTGGGGGGGGGGTTATGATTTTAACCAATGCTAAAGGAGACCAGACTCCTCTAAATATGAACTGGGGGGATGAGAACGATGTTGATGATGATAAATTTACTACTGTTCGATCTAAGAAAAAAAGAGAGAGAAATATTAATGTGGTCATTGCTAGACCCACAACCAGAAGTCAAAAAGGGGAGGTTTCCTTACAAGATGACAATGGTAACTCTACTTAGCTTCCTAGTAGAGCTACCAAGAGGGGGGGGGCAAAAAGAAAAAATGAACGGCCTATTTTGGAACTACAGAGGGGCAGGTAAGAAGGGGATGACTACCTGCTTCTCTGATATTATTAGAGATCATTCTCTAGATTTCATTGGCCTCCAAGAAACTAAGAAAACCAATTTTACCCCTAAGTACCTGAGAAATATTGACCCCTTTGAGAGATTTAACTGGAACTGGGTACCCTCTGTTGGCAAGTCAGGTGGCATTTTATGTGGCATCAAAAGAGAAACCCTGGATGTTGTTGCCTGGACGATAGGAAAATACCTTCTTCAAGCTAATGTATTTGATGTGAAGAACAAGCGCACATGGGCCATCATAGTCGTCTATTGGGCTCCACAGGAAAATAATAAAGAAGAATTCCTTGAAGAATTAAAAGTGGTATGCTCGCAGGTTAGATTACCTTACATTGTGGGGGGTGACTTCAACATTCTCAGAGAGAGTAGCGAGAAAAACACGCACCTGACTCGCTCTCGCTATGTGGATAAATTTAATGATGTTATCCGTTCCCTCAACCTGCGGGAAATAGATATGGGGGGAGGTAAATATACCTGGACGAACAGTCAAAAACATCCTACGTTAGAGAAGCTGGATAGAATCTTGATGAGCTTTGATTGGGAAGATATATTTCCCCTTGTTTCAGTCCGTAAGCTGGTTAGAGATGTTTCAGATCACAACTCGTTGCTTATATCCACGAATCTTGTGAAAAACAGACCCCTTCATAATCGTGAGTTCAGATTCGAGCTTAGCTGGCTGAAGAATGAGGAGTTTTATATCAAAGCTAAGAACATTTGGGAGCAACCGATCAACGCTAGTGACCTAATCGATATCCTCAACATTAAACTTAAACTCTTTAAGAAATACTTTAAGGGTTGGGGTTCTCATTCTTTTGGCCATGCCCGAAAGAGAAAAAGAGAGATCAGAGAGGAATTAGTGGAGATTGAAAAGATGGAGGAAGTCGAGCCCCTGACACCTGAGCTATATGAAAAAAGAACGGCCATGTGTGCCGAGCTTAATGACATCCTTGCTGATGAAGAGCTCTTTTCGCTTCAACATTCGAATGGACATTGGTTGCTAAAAGGGGACCAGAACACAACTTTTTACCATCGTGTTGCGAATGGTAAAAAGAGAAAAAACACCATACACTCCCTGACTGACAGAGAGATGGTGATTGAGGGCACAAAAATCTTCTAACTCATGCTACCTCCTATTACAAAGAGCTGTTTGGACCAGCCAGAGGGAATATATTCCGGCTATCTCCAGATACCTGGGCTGAGGAGGAAAAGGTTACTAGTGAAGACAACATCCTGCTCACTAGCGAGTTTACGGAAGAGGAAGTTAAAAAGGCCCTGTTTAGTATGGAAAGCAACAGGGCCCCTGGACCGGATAACACCCCGGCTGAATTTTACAAACACTGTTGGGACTTTGTGAAGGGGGATTTAATGCGACTTTTCAAAGCCTTTCATGACAACACCTTAGATATTGCCTGCCTAAACTATGGAATGATCACTTTGATTCCTAAGATGAATGGAGCTAAGAAAATCCAGCAATATCGCCCCATATGCTTACTTCAATGCCCCTATAAGCTTATCACCAAAGTGCCTGATAACAGGGTTGCTTTCTATGCTGATAAGCTAATCAGTCGACACCAAAATGCATTCATTAAACACAGAATTATAATGGATGGAATCCTCTCTTCACGAGGTGTTGCATCATACACATGTCAAGAAAAAAGTTGGGGTAGTTCTGAAATTGGACTTTGAAAAAGCCTACGACAAGATCAACTGGGACTTCCTCCTTGAGTGCCATCGTAACCGTGGATTTGGCCCAACCTGGTGCGGATGGGTTGAAAAAAGCTTGCACAATGGCACAGTAAGCATTAAGTTGAATAATGAGGTAGGGCCCTATTATCAAAGCCACAAAGGGGTCCGTCAAGGCGACCCCCACTCCCCTTTCCTATTCAACCTAGCTGTTGAGACCCTCTCGAAGATGATACGTAATGCACAAAAGGAAAAGCTCCTAACTGGGCTTGCTCCTGACTTGATTAAAGGGGGAGTAGCTATCCTGCAGTATGCGGATGACATTGTCATTTGTTCTGAACAAGATAAAAATGCTGCTGTAAACTTGAAACTTCTTCTATACATGTTCGAACTTATCTCTGGTTCAAAAATCAACTTCCTTAAAAGTGAGATCCTTTGTGTTGGGGGGGGGGGGATGAGGACACGCTGACCTTTTACGCGGATCTGTTCAATTGTAATATTGGACACTTTCCTATGAAATACTTGGGAGTGCCAGTTAGCTTCTCTACACTGCACGTCCTTGAATGGGATTTCATGGATGATCGTTTCCTAAAGTGTTGTGAGGCCTGGACTGGGAATGCAGCATCCTCAGGAGGGAGGCTTATATTACTCAAATCCTCGCTCACGAGCATTGTGTACTACTACATGGCTATGTTTCTCCTTCCGAAGACGATGATAGTTAAACTAGACAAACACCGTAAACGTTTTTTCTGGCAAGAACATGAAGGGCGTAAACGCTATCATTTGGTGAAGTGGTCCAGAATATGCAGATCAAAAAGTAAAGGGGGCATGGGGGTAAAAGATTTACATAAACATAATGCTAGTCTCCTCACCAAGTGGTGGTGGAAGTTGGAGAATCAAGAGGGGCTTTGGCAGGATGTAATCTGGGCCAAATATTTTAAAAAAGACATGGTTGCCTCGGTGAAAAGTAAATTTGGTGATTCACCCATATAGAAAGCCATTATGAAAGTTAAAGAAAACTACTTTGCTGGTAGAAAAGTGATTCTTAATTCAGGCAACTTGGTCAGATTATGGGTTGATCCTGCCAATGATGAACCTCCTCTACGTGATAAATTTCCTATGCTATATAATATATGCAATCACAGTTTCAGATTTCAGAAAGGGAGTTGATGGGAACTTTTTTAGAAGGAGACTTCACCCACCCCTAGTAGAGCAATGGAGGGAGCTGGGGGTGGTGGTGGACTCCTGGCCTCAATCAGATGCATCAGATGAGATAACCTGGGCTTTGGGGAGGAAGAGTAAATTCACAACCAAGTCAGTCTACGAACATCTGGAAAAAAATCTGAGGCGATGTGACTACAAATGGATCTGGGGATCCAAGATTCCCTTAAAGATTCAAATATTCCTCTGGCAACTATTTCAAGACGTTGTCCTCACTAGAGATGTGATGGGCAGAAGGAAATGGGCGGGCAACCCTTCATGCTCATTTTGCAACGAGAGAGAAACCTCTCAACACCTTTTTTTCACGTGTCATGTGGCTAGAGTTGTGTGGAGAACTGTTGGCTGTGTCCTGGGTACTGATCGCTGCCCAAATAGTATATGGCAATATTATGCTTGGTGCTATATGTTCCTTCCTGATGGGGAAAAATTCTATACTTTTGGCTTGACAGCAATGTGTTGGGCAATGTGGAACTGTCGTAACAAAGCGACATTTTAATTCAAAAAGATGAGGTCCCCTTTTGATGTGGTTTACTCAGCTTGTGGATACTTGAATTACTGGGCAGGGCTGATGAATGGAACTGATCGCGAGGCCATGGAGCGCGGAGCCAAGATGCTGAAGACCAACACGTCGATCCTGATGCGTATCTGTGCGGCACCAGCGGATGCAAGACTGGGATGATTCAGACGCGGGGGATCGAAGAGACAGGGAGCAAGAAAGCTTCGGTTGTCCATGTGTGTCGTTCTGGTTGATTTTGTGTCGTGTGCAAAACTTTAGTGCCCTTGTGGCTCCTGCGTGAGCGTTTAGTTGAGCCTCCTGTGGCTCATATGATCCTAGACTTTGGTTACTTTTGGGCTGGCGATGCTGGTTCTGATAGTGTCACTAGGTTTTCGCCTCATGATAGACTGCTCGATGACAAGTGCATATGATTGGTTTCCGAGTGATGCGTTGAGCTCGCATTTCCCCTTTCCGTTCCCTTCCATGTCCGACAAACTATTGTATTTCCGTTATGAAAGTAATGAAAAGGGGTTATGCCCGGCTAGAAAAAAAAAGATGATCTAAGATCAGTCCCGTCCCTTGTCCAGACATTCGATGGCCG
The DNA here is from genome assembly GCA_902687465.1 of Secale cereale. Lineage (NCBI taxonomy): Eukaryota > Viridiplantae > Streptophyta > Magnoliopsida > Poales > Poaceae > Secale > Secale cereale. The sequence goes on along the minus strand of LR738709.1, from coordinate 503,840,433 downwards.
CGCAGCAGGAAGCGAGCGGTCCAACGCAGAAACGGGCACGAGGTTCACGTGGCGAGCGAGCCCCTCCGACTCGACCGTCCAAGTGTGGAAGATGGCGGACTGACCAAAGACCGACGACGGAGCGGCAGAGTAGTAGAGACCCTCGCGCCGGCCGGTCTCTTCCGGTCGTCCTCGCCGTCTCCACCCACCACTGGAGCTCGGGTACTCGCGCGCACGATCGATGGAGCCACCACCCACCCACCCACCCCAACGGAAAACCCAAACGGCTCGGCTCAACGTACTGCGAAACCAGACCGGCGTGCCGTGCCGTGTCGTGCAGCCGTGGGTACGTGACTCGTAGTGGCCTGGCTGGCTCGCAGCCGCCACGCTGGCCCTCCTCTGCCGTCACGTCTCCCTCTTCTCTCCTGCTTACACACGCCCCGCCCCCCTTTCCCTCCCTCCCTCCTCGCTGGAAGGTACGCCCGCCGATTATTACTCACAGGCTGCTTGGACCCCGCGACGAGCCAGCAACAGACTAGCAGCCAGCCGAGAGCGCGGAGGAGGGAGAGGAGAGGGAGAGCCTGCCTTGCCTGGCCGAGATTCCTCTCGGAGTCGGGCTCGGGGGATCTCGTCGGCCGCCATGGAGGGGGAGGACGGCGGCGGCGGGGTGGACTGGGACAGCCTGGCCGAGGCGGCGTCGGGGGCCGTCGGCGCGCTCGTCAGCACCACCGTGCTCTACCCGCTCGACACCTGCAAGACCAAGTTCCAGGCCGACGTCCAGACGGACCAGGGCGCGCCCAAGTACAGGTCAGCCAGCGACTCCTTCCATCCCTCTCTCCCCTTCCCCTGGGCCGCTGGGCGGCCCCCTTCCTTGATGCCGTTGCGGATTGCTGGTGTCTGCTTTCCGTCTGTACGTAAGCTGATCGCCGGCTCGAGGACTGGAATTCGGCGTCCTCGATCGAGAGGGGGTTCGGATCTGGGGGTTCTCAGAGGGTGCTTGCGATGACTGGGATTCTCTGTGGATCATTCTGACAGCTAGGAATATCCTGCGTTAGATGTGGACGGGTTGGTTTCCACATAAGCCGATCGTGAATTCAGTAAAATCAATATGGTCTTTGCACAAGTTGCTATGACTCCAGTTTAGGTAATCAGCACATGAGTGGACTGTTAATTAATCCATTAAGGTTCACAAATAATTACTTCAGGTTGTAAAATAAGGAAGGAGCTCAGGGTTCAGTTCCAAGCAACAGGGGTTGGGTTGATTCCTTACAAGCTCTAGAAATAGTGAGATGAATCATTGTTGTAATTTGTAAAGCTGTCAAGGAAAGTAGTTTAGCCAAAATAAAAGGATCATACACGTGAAGGTGTTTCCTTGCCGATCACCTACACCTAGTAACTGAAAAGTGAAAACATTCAGCGTAAAAAATACATTCTCATACTGCATGCTGTTAAATCCAGGAATCGTTTAATCTAGAAATCATACAAATCTGTATGCATAAATTATTTTAGGTTGTTAAATAAGGAAGGAGCTTGGGGTTCAGTTCCCAACAACAGGGGGTAGGTTGATTTTCTAGAAGCTGTACAAATAGTGAAATAAATCATTGTCGTAATACGTAAAGCTGTAAAGGAAACTAGTCTAGCCAAAATAGAAGGATCATACCTATGAAGGCGTTTCTTTGCCAATCACCTAACCTAGTAACTGAAAAGTGGCGTAAACAATACATTATCATACACTAGTAAAAGAGATGTGTTGGCCTTAATATTTTGGCTATTTGAGATGTTTGATTGGCTGCATTTGCGTTCTCTAAAAAGAGTAAATGGGTTTCGGAGCTTATGAAGACGTACCTTTTCATGTAGCATGTCTTCCTCCTTGTGATTTTTGGTCAAGAAGTTTCACCGCATACTTTTTCATCTCTAGCATAGCATTTCTTTTCATCATCTACATTAAACTTCTGTAGTTACTCCATTGTACAAACTAACTGGCCTCGTGACTTTTCAGGAACCTTTCAGATGTCTTTTGGGAAGCAATTAAGAAAAAACAATTTTTGTCCCTATATCAGGGCCTTAAGACGAAGAATGTCCAGTCCTTCATTTCGCAGTTCGTTTACTTTTATGGCTATAGCTATTTCAAAAGACTCTACCTGGAGAAGAGTGGAGCTAAGTCTATTGGAACAAAAGCCAACTTGTTGATTGCAGCTGCCGCTGGTGCTTGCACAGTTGTTGTCACACAGGTAGCTAGTCCTATAAATTCTTGAAAAACAGTTTAAGCTGCTTGATCTTATACTCATTTTTCTCACCATTTCAGCCATTGGATACGGCATCTTCTAGAATGCAAACAAGTCCTTTCGGAAAGTCCAAAGGGCTGCGAGCAACTCTCGCAGAAGGTACTTGGCTTGAGGCATTCGATGGCTTGGGCATTTCCCTTATGTTGACATGCAATCCTTCAATTCAGGTACTAACTTCTGCATCATTATTGTACGACATATCTTGTGGAACTTAATATTTGTCCTCTTGAGTTACATTGTCCAGCTATGTCATTTCTTGTATACATTGCTCGAGTAATTTTTGGTAAAGAGATATGTAGATGCTTCAATCCAGTTAAACAATTTTTGTTTGAACAAACATGGGAGCCATCACAAACAAAATGTTCAGCTAGGGCAAAATACTTGGAATGTTGTCTGGTTGTGTGCTATGATGTACTTGTAAGTACCATTGCAGTTATCTATAAGTTTTGATGGGGCTCTCATACAGTCGTACTTTCCATTATAGAACCTGGGATAATATCTTGAACAAACTGGGAGGAAGAAGTTCAGAACTTATCTGTGGATGTGTGTTGTTGTCCATGTCTCCTACTGGAGCAAATGCATATACCAAATTATTTAGGTCTGCAAAATGGTGTGAATCATTGGCCTCGCGATTTTCACCTTCTTGATTCAGTCAATAAATCCTTGATGTTTTGTAGTAACTGTAGAGCCTTCAGTGTTATTAAGTATGTAGTGTCTGCATTACCATATTTAAAGTGAAAAGTACCCCCTCCGTAAAGAAATAGATCACTCTTATATTTATTTACAGAGGGAGTAGCAGTGTATTCTTAATCTGAATACAACCTTAACGGCACTGCTCTTGGGTGTAACTTGTAAAGTTATAAGCTCTAATTTTCTTTTCCTTTTTCATGCACGAGATAACAACTGTTTCATGTGCAATCCTTTGCAGTACACCGTGTTTGACCAGCTTAAGCAGAAGCTAATTCTGAGGCAGACGCGTAGAAATGCAGAATCAGCAGGTGATTCTTCCCCGGTTGCTCTTTCTGCTTTCTCGGCATTTCTCCTTGGTGCCATCTCAAAAAGTGTTGCAACAGTCTTGACTTACCCATTAATCAGGTATTGAAACTTCTCTGTGCCAGCACTTGTTATCTGGACCTTTCCACTTCTTTTGCCTGTTAGTGCTGCCTATAAATTCAACCGCCACTGCAATTATATGACACCATTTTTCAAACAGGTGCAAGGTCATGATTCAGGCTGCAGACCCTGATGAGGACGATGACGACGAACCTGAAAGGCCAGGCAAGTCAAGGCCTCCCAAGACAATGTTGGGCGCCATGCATGCAATGTGGAACAAGGAAGGCATCCCAGGCTTCTTCAAAGGATTACATGCTCAGATACTAAAGACAGTTCTGAGCTCTGCATTACTGCTGATGATAAAAGAGAAGATTTCAAAGTTCACTTGGATCTCGCTGCTAGCCCTGCGGCGATACCTCTTTGTTTCTCGGAAGAGAGTCAAGAGTGCATAGTTGTATCATACTCCCTCCGTTCCTAAATATTTGTCTTTCTAGAGATTTCAATAAGTGACTACATACGAAGTAAAATGAGTGAATCTACACTCTAAAATATGTCTACATACATCCGTATGTTACAGTCTATTTGAATGTCTAAAAAGACAAATATTTAGGAACGGAGGGAGTATATGTCAGACCTGAGAGAACCAGTTTAATCGACCACCGGTATTTCAAGATCTTATACTACCAAATAACAGAAGTACAGAAGCTGAACAGCACGATCATCTTGAGAGCGCCATGGAATGTTCTGAATAAATTCATTTGTTTTCCCCTGTGGCTCTAAGGAGTATCTGATACGTACTTGGAACGGAATGCAGTAGGTGTTGTACACTGCCCAGAAGTAGTTCTGGTGATTGTGATTGTGGTCTGGTAGACTGGTACCATACGTGTAAAATATCACTTTTGTTCTATTCTTTCTTTCTTTCTTTGCTGGAATTGAAGCAATAGCAATAAATCTCCCATGTTGTACATTTCGCTCCCTACCCTAAGGCTTAATGTCGAAAGAATTTTCGCCTGGCGCATTCAAATTTGCTTTGGCAATGGCACGCGGACCGCCGGGACGAGCAGGAGGTCGGAGCGCCGCCGCGTGGTGAGCCCCAGCAGCTCGGCCATGTCCAGCTCCCCGGGCTCCGTGCCGTCCGGCAGCTCCCAGTCGAAGTGGTAGAGGAGGCTGGCGAGCGCGAGCTCCATGTTGGCCAGCCCGAACGCCATCCCGGGGCACATCCGCCGGCCGGCGCCGAACGGTATGTACTCGAAGTCCGTGCCCTTGAAGTCCACGCCGCCGCCCTCGAACCTCTCCGGCGAGAACTCCTCCGGCTCGTCCCAGTGCGCCGGGTCCCTGCCGATCGCCCACGCGTTGACCAGCACCATGGCGCCCGCCGGCACGTCGAAGCCGAGGACCCGGCACGGGGCCCGGCACTCGCGGGGGAGCAGCATCGTCGCCGGCGGGTGCAGCCGGAGCACCTCCTTGATGACGAGGTCCAGGTAGCGCAGGCCCGCCAGGCTCTCCTCCGTGACCCTGTCGCGCCCGTCGAGAGCTCGCCGGACCTCCTCCTGCGCCTTGCGCATCACCCTCGGGTTCCTCATCAGCTCCGCCATGGCCCACTGCAGCGCCGTCGCCGACGTCTCGCTGCTCGCTATGAAGATGTCCTGTCCGAGTTGAAGCAGAGGAAGTTAGTCTCACTCCCTCACGACTCCGGTGGCGACGTACGTGTTGAGAATTTCTCCATTGCTCGAGAGACGAGAAGACCGAGATGAGCAGCTTACGACGATGACTGCCTTGATGTCGTCGTTGGTGAGGGGAGGATCGAGCTTCCCCTCTCTCTGGATCCTCAGGAGGACGTCGAGAAAGTCGTCGTCGTCGGCGCCGGCGCCGGCCCTGCTGTTCTCCTGATGGTCCTGGATGATGGCGTCGATGAAGTCCCTCATCTCCCGGCGCTCCCGCTCCATCTCGCGCGGCATCCGGCTGACCAGCATCGCAAGCCGCGACGACGGGAAGAGGTCCGGCAGGCACTGCGCCGGCGCGAGCTTCATCCTCCGCTCCAGCATCCGGAGGAACGCTCCGCGGTCCTTGAACCGGCTGCCGATGACGGCGCGCACCGCCGAGTCCGCGACGTACGCGCTGATCCGCTCGCTCAGGTTCACCGGCGACGACGGCGCCACCGCCACCGCCACCGACCGGAGCAGCCGGCCGACCTCCTCCTCGCGCACGGGCCGGAAGGACCTGACGCGGCGGGGGGTGAAGAGCTCGAGGGTGCAGATCTTGCGGAGCTGCCGCCAGGCGTCGCCGTAGGGCGCGAACACGATGCCCGGGCTGTCGCCGAGGAGCGCCTTCCCCGTCGGGGTCATGGGCCGCGACGCGAACGCCAGGTCCTGGGTCTTCATGACCTCCCGCGCGGCGTCGGCCGAGGAGGCGACGACGACGCGGAGCTCGCAGAGGCGGAGCAGCATGAGCGGGCCGTGGCGGCGCGACAGGCCCAGCATCGCGCGGTGCGGGAGCGCGCCGGCGACGTGGTGGAGGTGGCCGATGACCGGCAGCGCCCACGGCGACGGCGGAGGCCGCGGCCGGCTGCTTCCCTCGTGCCGGCGCGACGACCGGATGAGGTAGAGCACGGGGACGACGACGAGCAGGGCAAGGAGGAGCATGGAGAGCGGAGCTAGCTCAGCCATGGCCCGATTGATTCTGACCTCCGATCCGAGCTAGCGCGGCAGAGCTTCTCTTTGTTTGCGTGTGCGTGTAGCGTAGCGTAGTAGACCAGCAGGAGCAGTAGTAATTTTTTTTAGTCAGTGTCGCCTGATCTTAATCTGGTTATTATCCTGTGATGTGATATAGACACCTTCTGTACGCTATGCTGACGCTTTGCCCAACCACTCGCTCACTCTGAAAGCGATTTCCTTAGCGTAGCCAGTTTCTTCTACCGGAGTTGAATCGGCCATCCATGTTGACTTTGGCATAGACGGCGAGGCGGACGGGACCGTGTCCAGTCCAGCGCATCCGGTATGAGCGACAACGCCTGGAGCATCGCTGCCCCCCCATTGCCGTACGCGGCAGCTGCGGCGGAGCGGAGGGTCGCACGCAGCGGTCGTGAGACCCTCTCCCATGGACGACGCGTGGCGATACGAATCTCAAAGCAGCCGTTTCGTCCCCCACTTCCACTTCCCTGTTTGCAAATCGCGATTCAGTCTGAAAGTCCCCCAAATTCCAGCCGCCGGCGACCCTGCAGCTCGCCACATCGCCGGCGGTGTGCTCCTCGACGCAACCACCCCAGATTGGCGCGCGCCCAATTCCCGTCCGTGTCCCAGCTACTTCTTCCAGCCAGCCACGACAATGCTCCTGTGCAACTCCACTCAGGCTGGTGCCAACGCGGGCGGTAGTGGGGGCGGTACCGCCCGCGGTCGGGCGGTAGCGGGGCGAGAGAGGGGCGAGACGAGAGGGGCGGGCGGTGGATCCGTCGCCGGGCGAGAGCGGGCGCTATCGCCCCGCTCTCGCCCGCGTTGGCGGCGGCAGGCGGGCGGCAGTGGGGCGGCAGTGGGGCGGGAGGCGGGGCGGCGCGATGGCGTGGCGGGGCGGTAGTGAGGCGGTAGTGGGGGCGGCAACGGCTAGCTGACGTGGCGCGCTCTGATTCGTCCACGGCGCGCTCTGATTCGTCCACGTAATTTTTTTAATTTTTTATGTAATTTTTTTATTTATTATGTAATTTTATTTATTTATTATGTAATCAGTACAATTTGTAGTTGAATAAAATTATTTTCTTACATTATTTTGAATGTCTAAAGAAATGCGAGTGAAATAACTAAATCTGAGGAAAGAGAAGATGACGTGGCGGTAGTCTGCCACTACAGCCCGTGCACTGGCACCGTGATGTGAGAGTGGGGTGAGAGTGAGGGTAAAAGCTGACGTGGCGGGGCGATAGTGGGGCGGTGCGTTGGCACCAGCCTCATGGCACGCCGGCACCGCCGGCGCACTATGCAGGATGTACGGGCCCCTTGGCTACGGCCAAGCTTCTCGCGCGCCGGTGTGTTACTCTCCTTCCATGGCCATCCTCCTCACCTTGACTCCACCGGATGTGGCCTAGCTTGTACATTAACCTGCTTGCTGCATCTTGGCAGATAATCTCAAGTTCAGAGCATCTCGACTCCTGGTTGCAACACAAGCACAAAGCTATGTGCTCTGTCCATTTGCATCAGTAGCTTAGGATAGTTGATACCTTTTCATTCTTCTTCTGAATTTTCTCCTCAAGTCAAGATAGGATAGTTGAAGCACATTGAGCTTTTTATTGTATAACTGAATTTGATGTACACAATGAATAAAAGCTCCTGATAGTTGAAGCTCCTTGTGAATTTTGCACTGTACCGAAACTGCAGTCATATTTGGCAAAAGGCTCATGTACAAGCATGCCTCTGTTTATCCCTTTATGGCTTTATTCAACAAACAAGCAAGCAGCATTACACATAGCAGATTGTATCCTGGGCTGGTAAAAAGAACTCTTATCACAAGAGTCGACAACAGCAGATACGCACTGCAAACTGCACATTATTATTATCACAAGAGTGGACACCAACAAATATACACTGCAAATTTCACAAGAAGCTTCAAATATCAGGAGGATTTTTTCACAGTTTACATCAAAGTGTTTTATACAACAATAACTCAAATCACTAGCAAGATGTGGAAACTAAAACTTTTTGTACAAACTACAAAATTTCTTCCTTGGGACATGGTTCTTCAGTCTTCCTTTGCCGTCATGCTGATCCTCCGAAGAAAACTTGTAGTTTGCACATGTATCAGCAGCTCAAATCATTGGCAAGATCGGCAGCTCAAATCACTGGAAAGAAGTCTCCTTTGCAGTCACTGTTGGGGCTGTATTCCTTTGCACGCTCTCACGTCAGTCCAGCCCCATGTGAAGATGCAGTCAGCAGACGGAGCACCCGTGGAAAGTGACGCAACGAGCAGAGGAGCTGCGCCTCAAGGACGAGTTGCCGGGGCGCCGACGAACGCGGTCATGGACAGCGGGGGAGAGTGGCGGCAGCGGCGGCGGCCGCGGGGAGCGAGCAGAGGAGTTGTGCGTCAAGGCGAGCTGCCGGGACACGGAGGAACGCCGGGGAGAGTACCAGAGGCGACGGGTAGAGTTGTATCGCCACGCGTCGTCCGCGGGAGAGGGTCTCACGACCGCTGCGTGCGACCCAGGTCGCATAGGATTATTTTCCGCGGAGAGGAGGTGGGCACAACGGCGGAGTACGTCGGCGTAAGCCCTCCCATGTTTGCCCTATCTCGTCCCGGGTGCCATGCCGCTTTTTTTTTTTTTTTCCCGCGGGACAGTCGTTGATGGGGATGGTTTTGTTTCGCAACTTTGCTAGAACTCATATAGATAAGATATAATTTGGTCTCATTCATTTTTTATAGCCATTGAATGTGATGATATAAGATGCGTACTGTATGTACTGACATGGGTTGGTACTCCTTTATACTCCCTCTGTCACATAATATAAGAACGCTTTTTACACTAGTGTAGTGTCAAAAACGTTTTTATATTATGAGACAGAGTGAGTATCTCTTTATTTATGTTTTTTATGTGAATGAGACCAAATTATGTCTCATCTAGATGAGTTCTAGGCACTTCTTTGTTTCGTGTCGTGCCGCCTGGTAGGACATGCGGCGGGTGCGCGCGGACGGGACGCCGACAGCCGTATTCTGGTAAGAACAGAGGATTTTGAGAAAAAAAAAGAGAGTATTTTTTTTATCACACTGACATGTGTGCCCTATCTGTCATAGCGGTAAACTTAACGGTGCAGTAGCGGTACGGAGTTATCTTCTATGCCACGTCAGCCCTGACGGATACGCCATAGCTGTCATAATCACGCTTAGTATGAACCTAATCGGTAATTTTTAGCAACTACTTAGAACGAACTCAGGTACTAGTTTTTAGTAAAGTTGTCATGCTGCCATGGTCTACCATGGTCTGATTAATAAAGTTGACGTGGTCTCAACAAAAAATTGTCATGGTCAAAATAATGAAATTGTCATACTAGTACATACAACAAAACTACAATCATCTGATTAATAAAATTGTCATGGTCTGACTAATAGAATTGCCATGCTGTCTATAATGAAATTACACAAGGTCTAATATATAATACCTAAATAGTTCATCCCCACTATCATATTTCTCTTGACATGCAGCCTATCCACCTCATCACCTATGTCCCACCACATGCCTCACATGGCACCTTCAATTTTCCTGCAACATGGCGAGCCACATCATCCACTTACATCTTTTTAAAAAGAAAAATACAGTCCTCCGTCTGTGCATGACGTTGTAAGCCCCTGTAAACTATCGCCTTCTGCAGTTACTCGCCCATCAATTGATTTCTGGTGCTTGCTTCATCTTCTGCACAAAGTCTCCTGCCTCTTTATGTTCTCCGCATATCTTTATTTCAAGGGAGTCCAATGGATTTATGCCCCCCTTCATATTCTCCCGAAGCATCGTTTTAGAGCTTGATGGGATGTGATCGTCGGCGACCCTAGCACTAGAACTCGAACCTCATCGCCCTCTTCGCCTCCAAGGAGTTCCCCGAGGCGTCGTCGCCCGCATCATGCCCTGATCCGCCTCCTCAAGGATCTCTTCTCAGAACCCACCCCGCTCATCCTCATATACACCTCCTTCGTGTCCTGATTTCCCTAACTCGCTAGCCTTAGGCTTACTTTAATTTGATTGCATTTTGATGTATGGATTTTGTTACATCTTCGTCTATGTATTTTGCAGGCCCGGGCGCATGATAGAGCTGATTATTGAATGTTCGGCCAAGGCGGCGGATGCAGTCATGCTGATGTATGCCTGCGATGGGCCGAGGACGCTGGAACAGCTTAGCTCCTTCTGGCTTTCCCAAGCTCCGGTGATCCAGTTGATGCTGCCTAACAACCTTCCACGTTCAAGTTGGTGATGCTGGATAGATTGAATTTGTAACCATTGACGATTTTGCTTGTGTCTTGAACAACTGATCGGGTGAAGGCGCTGATGGAGAGATGGTCATGGTTGCGATGTTGGCTGTAAGTTGGACACGAGGACGAACAGATGCCTCCAGATCTCCTGACAGATGTGTCATGAAAAAGTCCCGAATAATTCAACAGTGCCGAGGACTTCGCCTATGAGCAGGTATCTACCATATTAATCCACCCAATTAACCTCACCGTGTCATTTGGTTTCACTTCCTGCATATGGTCAGTTTCTGTTCATACAAGTGGTGCTGGACTGGACGAATTTGGAGTCCCCTTCTCCTACTGTACCCACCTCTCAACATTACGTTGACATCTTGGGATTTAGCCAGCGACAATCCTCCTCTACGATTTTGCTACTTCACCCCGAGGTAATCATACAACTAAAACAATCACACTTATTTTGGATTAGAGGGAGTACCTTCTACAGTGTCTTCTGTAATTATTTTCATTGGATGTTTGTATTATTTGCATATCCAACAATGCATATTTATTCATTGGTCTTCTGGGATGAGGTCCAATTTTGTTAATTATTTGTTTTCCTATATCAGAACATCTAAGTGTAGATGCTTACGGTACATGGACGACTGGACTTGCATGATTAAAATTGACTAGAATAGAAGGAATCTTCACACGATGGAAAACTCAAGACATCAGTTAGCTGCTCACTTGCATTTTTCTTTAAAAATTGCTCACTTCTAAGCTAAAGAATAAATTTTGGCAGAAACTCATTTGCCTCTTATGATATAACCGTATCTCCATATTTTCTTTCCATTGGTTACGACTTGGCTTCATAAACGTTAACATTTTCATACAGTTGAATAAATGCCTCTTTTAAAGTCCATGTGAACCGACCAAGTGTACTATAATTGTTTCAATGGTTTCACAAGCTAACCTGAATAGATTGTACAAAACCTTTGTGAGTCTCTACCAAACAATTATTCTTTCAACATAAATATCAAATTTTCACTTAAAACGTAGAAGACAAAAAGTTCCGCAGCAACGCGCGGGGCATCATCTAGTTAATAAAAGTGTGAAGGTCTAAATAATAAAATGGACATGTGAAATTGTAGAGGGTAAATTTAGGATGTCTGTTGTCTAATATACATGGTGACTTTTGGAATTTTGTAGTGGGAACATAGCAAAATTAGGAATTTTCTTCTTTGGAAAATGGAAAATTTAGCAATTTCATGTAAATTTAGGAATTCCCACATGATGAATTTAGGAATATTTTTCTTTGAACAGAATGAAAAATTTAGAGGTCCCGATCTTTCAAAAGATGGTAAATTTTCCATGGGCACGTGCCAAAATTAGGGATTTTTTTTCTATAGAAAGCATGGCAAATTTTGGAATGGCGAAATTTGGTGGGGTACAGGCAAATTTTGGAAATGGTACATGAAATAAAATTAAATTTACCATGTTGTTTGGTGTCCAATATTTTTTTTTTGCCATTCCGTAACATTTCTGTCAAGCAAGAAATGCCCTCCACCCCCACCCCTAGCACTTCTGTTAAGCAGTGCCACCTCCCTAAAATAATTTCAATCTAAGAAATACCATCCCCTAACACTTCCGTCAAGCAACCGTGCTACATCAATATATTTGCCAATGTCATAAAACATTTTGTTCTTAAATTTGCTATGGACCACAAAAAACATATTTCCACAATTTAGCATGTTGTAGATAAAACCTTTTGAGTAAACACATCTTTTAGTGAAAAATAATGTGGCGCAAAGTCACAGCTTCATGTAACCAAAGTGTATAATGATCTTACTTGAAAAAAAAATGCATAAAGATCAACATGCTGCTAGCAGTCCACATATCTACAATTGGGCTCAACCTGGTAGCCGTGGACGCCGTCGCCTATCAGTCCGCCGTGCTCACCTTCTCCCACACCCCTCAGTTCTGCTCGCTGCTCTGGCTTCGTCTCCTCCGCACCGTCGTGGTCATCGCCACCTATCTCTCTCTTTCTCTTTCTCTTTCTCTCTCTCTCTGACCGAAAAAAATGAGAGAAGCAAGTGAGTTGAGAGTGTGACGGAATATAAGGACATGTACAATGGTTGATAAGATAGTCTTATCTTAAGTCTTGCATGTAATTTAGAGATGACAAAAAAAGATGTCTACAATGAGTTAGCGTTATCTTCAATAACTAATTATTCCTAAAAACGTGGTGAGACATATTATGCTAAGAGATCATCTATTGTTTTCTCTTAAATAAAAAAAGACAAGCCTTTTCTTATGAGTTCTCTCTCCTCCACTTCATCATTTATCCTACGTGGCACTCCTAAGATAGCACCATTGTACATGCCCTAAGGAGGAAAAAGAAGATGAGCTCGTTCGCTCGGTTCGGCCCTAGCGCGAACATTTTTTGTGTGTGCTGATGACGTGGCAATAGCACATGCGCTGAGATCCGTGCAGAGCAGCAGCCAATGCGTTCGCTGGAATTTGCTAGAAATCTTACGTTCGCCGAATAACATTTTCCTATAATATTTTATTTCCGACACGTTACCGCTAGCCGCTATCTCTTCCTGACCTAGACGGCGGCGGCGAGCCGGCGCGCGGTGTGCTTCTGCCTCCTGCTCCCCCGTCCACACCTCCACCCCGGCGCGCGTTAGGAGCAGCTCGCCGAGTCGCCTGTTCTTGATTTTGACAACATCAACCTTGCCGCGGGACCATGGCTTCTGTTCCGCCACTCCAGGTCTCCTTGGACGAACATGAAGGTTCTGACCAAGAAGGTGTTCAGGAAGTTCATGAAATCGCTGATGGAACCGAATCAAATGCGAAAAAGAGAAAACAAAGGTATATTCACACATCGCATCCTCCCTCCTTGTACCTCAACAGTAGCATCGTAGACTCTTGATCACACCCTGTTTTTATTCATTATTTCCCAGGGAAATAGAAATCAGTGTCTTGGAGGAGAGGGCGTCGCAGAAAGGTACACCGCAGACTCCAGATGAATTCGAGAAGTTGCTTAGGAGCTCTCCGAATAGCAGCTTCGTCTGGATAAAGTATATGGAATTTTTGGTTGACCTCGTGGATGTTGAGAAAGCACGTTCAGTAGCTGAAAGGTACGTATAAGGATCATCGTTTGGAGATCCTGTCTCGGTGATAGGAATTTACTGTTCTGAAGACAAATCCATGAAAATATTCAATTCTTAATACTCAAGACATCTAGTTATACTTTCTTTGCTGAAATTATGTTTAGTTCATTCCTGTTGTGTGAATTGCCATCTTAATACAATTTGCACCTCGTGTTTATTAGGGCTTTGAGGACGATAAACATTAGAGAGGAGGATGAGAAACTCAATGTGTGGGTAGCTTACTTTAACCTTGAAAATGAATATGGGAGTCCACGAGAGGTAAGTTGAAACTTGCAAATGACACTACGTACATTATGTTTCCTTCTTTCTGCTGTCCCAGTTGATACTGATCTGTCGTCGGTATATATACAAGGATGCCGTCAAGAAGATATTCCAAAGAGCCGTGCAGAATTGTGATCCCAAGAAGGTGCACCTGGCTCTTCTTGGAATGTATGAGAGGACTCAACAGCATCAACTGGCAGATGAACTTCTTGATAGAATGACCAGAAGATTCAGGACTTCGCGCAAGGTTAGCTTGTCAATTTGTTGTCTGTATTTCGAGCAAATATATGACTTGCATGACGCAATTGTAGATCTGGTTCCGCCGCATTCAATTTTCTCTCAAGCAAGGCGAGGGCGTTGATTACATCAACTTTGTCATAAACCGCGCGCTTCTAGGTCTGCCACAGCGCAAGCATATAAGGTTTCTCACGCAGACCGCTATCCTCGAGTTCAAGTGCGGGGTGCCTGAGGAAGGTAGAACCAGATTTGAGCTGATCCTATGGGATCATCCAACACGAACAGATCTTTGGAGTCTTTACCTTGATCAAGTAATATTGCATTTGCAAACTGTGTCCTGTATTTGTTATCCTCCTGAAAACCTTTTCAATTTAACTGAAGCAATGATCTTTTGTAGGAAATTCGACTTGGTGACACGGAAATTATACGGGCATTATTTGAAAGGGTGATATCCCTTAGTCTTGCTCCAAAAAAGATGAAGGTTTGCCTCATTCTTTGTGTATCCTGCTCTTACTAGAAAAATACTGCTGAATAAATAGTATGAAAACCTATACATGCACAAAACTCAATCAGATCTATTTTTGTAATGCCTCTTGCTTCTTAGCGTACTTGGTCCGTATTTCACCCATTTTCGTCTCATTTTTTCGCTCGATGGAGCTTAAATCGTATAGCTAAGACCGCAAGGTTGTAACTCAGTGTATGGCTCAGTTTGTTGGGCTGAGCTCAAGCGTGAACTCCATCTCTCTTTACTAAATCTGTCATCTTTCCTGCATATGCATCTTTTACTGATTTCTATTCACTTTCCCCTGTGGGATATCCTGAATTATTGTTTGGAAAGACCAACTATTTGTTTGACTGAGGACTCTAACCTACTCCCTCCGTAAACTAATATAAGAGCGTTTAGATCACTATTTTAATGATCTAAACGTTCTTATATTAGTTTACAGAGGGAGTACCTGATATTTGCCATTCACAAATTTTCGTGTACTCATTTTCAGCAAAGTCTTTATTAGGGTGTTCCTTGCATTGATATTAGTTTAATTTTCATACCATGCTCATCATTTGCAGTTCTTGTTCAAGAAATACCTGCGATATGAGAAGTCTCGGGGCGATGAAGAAAGAATCGACCACGTGAAGCAAAAGGCACTCGAGTTTGTGAACATGCCCTACGAATAAGCATGACACTCAATGTCAAAGAAAATTCCTGTGAAATGCATTCGCCCGTGGAATAGAAAACCCTTAGGTCAGCTCAGTACCTTTATTGTTTTGAGAAAACGACCTCGTAAAATGTTTCTTTCGAAGGGTCCTGTGTGCATCATCATCTCTCTCTCTCGCGCGTTTTGCTTCAGTACACCCCCTTTGATGGCCTAAAAATAATTGAAATTAAATGTGCAGTTATCTCGTATCCCTATCCGGTATTGTTGGACTAAGAATGTGTATGCAAAGCTTCTTTTGGTTAACTAACTAATTGTTGACCATCCATTGTTCTTGACCGTCTTGTTTTCTTTTTGTATTGAGAGATGAATGTTTCTTAATGAATAATATTTCAAATGACTAATTCAGATGCCATTCTCTTCAGAGACAAGGTTTTCTTGAGCATTCAATTTGCCTTTCCTGAATTAATGTTAGTGATGGCATGGTGGTGTCTGATTGTCATGTCATTATAAAGGTGCTTATTGGGTCTGAATATACCGAAAAAGGCAAACCCGCACAAACAACACGACACCACACCCCACACACCCAAGGCAGAGGAACGGCAACAAAGCCGAGCTCAACAAACTAGGACTCCGAAACGGCGCCTTCAAGAAGGGCAACGACATGGGAGTGTCGTCGCCCCTCGATCCAAAGGATAAGGTCTTCACCCGGAGTCACCCGAAGGACAGAGAGAAGCTGCGATTACGTCTTCGGGAAGGATACCATGTCCACAGACGCCGCTGACCATGACGAGACAAGGGGATAACCACCGGCAAGAAAATCTGCCTCCGCAATGTGGTGCGACCGGACGCAAAGCCAATTGTCGCACCATCCGATCAAACGTCGAGCACCGGCCACCACACCGCCCACACGACCATGGTGGCCAGCCCGCAGATGAGCCTGAGCTCCGCTCGCGAGCACCATGTCTCCCACAGCCGAGGTCGCCGCCCCGGAGTCCAACATCACCCCACCTCCACGTCGAGGTACACGAATGCCGCGACCGAAGAAGGGCAAAACGTTCCAGCTTTCGCCCCAAACCGCCCCCTGGTAGGAAGGGGGCCTAGCCAACCGGAATATAGGCAGGAGAAGGTCGTCGGCAACGGCTGGCCATGCCACAACCACTACACCATTCCACCGGGGACCAGGGCCACCGCCATGACCCATCTGGCACCTCCAGATTTTGGCGACGGCAAAGGCAGGGAGGCACCCCTGCCTCCCTCCCCGGATCGCCCCTGCCCCACCGGCCGACCATCGACGCGTCACGCGTTGAGCTGCCGTCACCACCTTGCAGGAGCAGCCGTCGGCCGATGCACCAAGTAACCATGCGAAGTAGGGGAAGCTCACCACCATCGCTGCGCCGACGCCCCCCACCAGCCGACTGCCACGGTAGGGGGCCGCCGCCCGTGGCCCGCACATTGCAAAGGCTAGATCTGAGCGCCCCGTCGACGGAGCCTCCCGTAGAGGACGCCCCCGATCACCGCTTCTGCCCCTCCACTAGGACGCCCGTCGCCCAGCGTTATAATCCTAGCCAGCCGCCAAGTCCCGCACTGAGGCCGCTATACGGGGAGACGAGAGAATCGCCGCCGGCACCGGTGGCGACCGGGCTTCACCCGACCGCACCCTTAGGCTGCGGTGAGGGAGGAGGGAGAGGTGAAGGGGAGGGCCTGGCGGCGGCCGCGACTAGGGTTCCCCATCGATCACGCACGGGGCGACGCGAGGGGGGAGAAGGAGGTGTCCGATTCCCACACTTTGTTTTTCTGTCTCGAGTCTGAATATTTGGATCCTTTCTTCATATGTTGCATTATGAAATGTTCTATATTTTAGTTGTTTAATTGTTTCTAATTAGAGATACAAACAAACAACTTTGTTTGAAATTTGGTTGTAAAAATGTGCACTTATACATAACCTGAGGTTAGCATTCTCATTAATTTTGTATCCAAGCCAGTTAATTCGAGCTTCCCAAAGTTATCATGTTCTTTTTATGTGGAGTTACTTTCTCTCTGTTGGATGCCCGAGACACTGAACATTTTTTTGTCTCCCTTTAAAATCTGACTGAAATGCCCTCGCAAAAAAATCTGACCGAAATGCTTCATGCCCCATAGAATTAGAAATGACCTAAGAAAGTCTAAATTCAGAAACTGAAACTTTGTCATATGTACTATTTATTCATCTATATTGTCACCTCACTTATAGAGGATTGGATGGGGCAACGCGCGTCTTTTCTTCCGGTACTACTACCTCTATTTCTAAATGTAAGATGTTTTGCCAGTTTAAGATAAACTTCCAAAACATCTTTTATATAGGAACAGAGGGAGTATACATGTATGTATAAATGAATATGCCCTTCAGAATTAATGGTGGACAAGGTTGGTGTTCTCCAAATGGGTCAAAAACTTTGTTTTCCACTGCGCCATCAAGTTACAATGTAAGACTCTCATGACATGAGTCTGATACCTGCTCATCAGTAGCATGGAATTGCCTTGGCCCTAAACCGTAAACTTGGCCGACTTTGTGAGAATCGCCTTGGCCTTCATGTTGGTGAAGATGTTGTTCCTATCGAGCCGTTGTACGGCGTCTGTGACGAATCTTGGCGGCGCGATCCTTGACCCTTTTGGTGTGCCCATGGAACTTGCGCAACTCGTACAAGTCCATGCAGGTAAAGTTGGATTCCTCTTCTAGTTCCAACTTTTTCCTAGATAGCTCCTGATCATCAAGCAGCGATTCTAGTTCGTTTCCAGGAAACTCACCCACCCAGCATGGCGTGTACGGGAAAGCTATGTCCGTCTCTCCGCGTACTGGGATCGAAATCTGCTGGACACGCATTGCCCAGGACTTGAAATTTTGAGTTGTTCCAATCATAGGCCATTCCTCTTGCTTTTCTCCCCGATGAAATAAAAAAGACAATCTCTTTATAAGGGTGAAATCCAGGAACTTTGTGACTTGCTCGCTAGCGTGGAGGTTGCTAGGCCTGGTTTGGGCAGGTCGATTGCTTGCCTCCTGACAGGGACGCCAATAAGGGGCAAACCAAAGAAGGTGGGCAAAGGCAAGAGTGGCGTCATAGGAAAGGCGTCTCTGGTTGCTTGATGGATGATCTTCGGTCTCTCGGCCTGTCCTCTTGGATTGGGAGGTGCATGATGTCTTGTGTCGTGGTGTTCTTGTCGAGATTCACTTGGCGTAGTAGCAGTGTCAGGGTTTGTGGATGTTGTACATTCGGAGAGTTTGGCAATGACCGACTGTGCGATTGTGACGTTTCTTGCCATGTAAGTAGTTAGTCTGTGCTCTATTTGTGTAGGTTTTCGCCCTGTTTTCCTAAAATTAACTGGGCAACTCTCTTCTTCTTAATTAATCGATGAGGCAAAACTTTTGCCTCCGTTTCGAAAAAAAATAAAAATAATCATCGTCATATCTCTCTTCACCATTGTCTTCAATGTCAAGGATGTTATCGTCGTCAGAGTTCCAATCATATTTCTCTTCCACCGGCGCTCTGTAATCTTGATAATTACCATTGTGCTCAAAGAAGCTCTTACGATGGTTAACATCCTGTAAGATCCATCGCCTGCCCAGTTGGTCCTGGCGTTCAAAGATCTCAAGAAGGGTATCATGTTGTAGCACCCACTCTATTCGGCTGCATGTTTCGTTCAGATGCCAAAGCTCAAGAAATCCATCCCAGCTACAAGATATTGCGAAATACACCCCTCTCAGCGATCTCCCCAAATGGTGGTTGGGATGTTGTTTGGCGTATGGTAGCTTAATTACACTATACGTGTGATCTAACAAGGACATTCTGCAAAGAGTACAATCTAAGCGAGTCATGAATTTGTTAAGAGTAGAATGGTGACCAAGGAGAGTAAAAAATTACTTTACCTCGTAAGATAGCCATGCTGGCAGTGGACGTAGAGCGCGCTTTGCCAATAGACGGCACGATAACGATACTGATCGTCCTCTGAATCCGTATGCATGTTGGCGACGATCCCTGCAGCCTCCCCTTCCCGAAGGAAGGTCGTCTCGTCCCACCGCTGGGTCCCCGACGAGAACACATGCATCACGTATGATGCGGGAGGCCACTCCGACTCGAGCAATGGGTTGTCGTCGTCGTCGTCGTCTGTTTCGCCGGCGGCTGGCACGCTTGGGATCAGAAAGACTTGGTAGTGCGGCGACACGGCGGGCTCGAAAGCGAGGTAGGCGGTCTGGCCGGACCCCGGCACGTGCGGCCGAGGGCGTTGGGGCAGACGCGTCCACCGACGCGTGGCCGGGTTGACGACGTACTCGCGCGGCCGTGCATCGTCGGGGTTCTTATCGCGGCAGAGCAGGAGCCCGTTGCAGTGGTCCGTGACCTTGACGCCCATCGTGCATGGCAGGAAGTCCAGCCCTCCGCAGATCGCCGGGCCCGTCGAGGGGCGGGAGAAGAACTCCGAGAAGGTAAACCGGCAGAAGTTGATGAAGATGCCACGTACGGAGCGCGAGAGCAGGTGGCCGCGCAGGCGGGCGTCGACGGTGTCGCGCCACGCCCTGCATACCCGCCGGGCCGAGGCCAGGCCGTGCGGCTCCAGGCGCCGGAGGACCTCCGCGATGACGTCGCCGGGTAGCATGGCGAGCTCCGGTGCCATGGTCGATCGATCTTTCTCGCCGATCTTTTTAGTTCCCAGTCGTCCGCGGTCGCGCACGCGACACACGCCGCAGGCTGCAAGATGTTAACGAACTAGTTGAACGTGGTGCAATCTTGGACTACTAACGCGATTGGAGTCGTATTCGGCCAGGAGTAGCATACGGACGTATTGTAGGCGGTCAAACGGCGCGACTGATTTTTTTTATTTTTGTTACCACACTTATCATATTGTATAATCAATATCGATGCAAAAAATATACTATTATATTAATCAATAAAATAGAGTACAATTGTTTTTTGCCGGATAAATAGAGTACAATTGTACACATACATGCCGAGACTATCAAGAAAAACCGAGACATTACAGATGTCCAGTAAACATTGCAGAAAGGACATCACATAAAAGAATATTACAAATAAATTTATTAGAGTCCCTGCAAATAACCAAATCTGAAATCACAATCAACTGTCAATGACGTCGAGATGCACGCTGATGAAACAGCCGGAGTACCAGTAAACGAAAATTCAGGTCAGCGTCATAGCCTTGTAGGCGTTGTGACCCGAAGACCAGACCTACATAACAGGCGCTTGACGATGTGGCGTGTCGGTCGTGGATGTTCCCCATGCTGACCTGGATCCAAATCTGACGCAATCCGCCGCTATTGCCGGGGATGAACGTCGAATCTGCCGCCGTCGGGCCTCCAACCTTGTACCAGCATCAATCCATCTCACTTGTCGGTGCCGCCATGAAAGTCGACAACCGCCCGATAGGGCTTACCGGTCTGAACGAACGGCAAGCAAACAAGACCATCGGCTCAGCGGCGTCGCGGAAAGAACATCACAATGGTGAGAACGTCAGATTGGTGAGGTTGGTGTGCGTCGAACTGGTTTGTTTTTACAACGTCGCAACTGATATGTATCGCAATAGTTATCTAAAAAAATTGTCTCTCTAAAAAAATGTATGGCAAATATGCCAGTTTTTTAGCAGGCAATATCGTCATTTTTAGAAACACCTGTAATTTGGTTCATGCTTATAACAGTTAAGGTAAACTGATTTGGATCTAAAATTCATAGAAAAATACAAAGTAACTCCTATGGCTAACAATTACTCCCTCGGTCCCATGATGTAAAACTGTTTTGACACTGCGCTAGTGTCGAAAAACGTCTTACATTATGGGTCGAAGGGAGTACAATGAAATCTGTAGGAAACCTTCTTTGCAGTATCAATCTCTGTTAGAAGAAATACTCCAAAGACTTTGGTAAAGAGGCTACAATTGGATTGGAGCCACGATGTTGTCAATCTTTCACCCGCACGAACATTACCAAGCGCCCTGAGTCACTCATCCAAAGAGATGGGAAGCCTTGATCGACGAACGTACTTGGACCGGGGATGATCCCCTAGAAGTACAGACCGTCCGATCACAATATCTTCACCTTAATATCGATGAAAGATTTTAACTCCACAAAGAATCAAACCAACAAAAAGAAATTGACACCAACATGAACTCATCAGAGCCAAATATAAATATGGCCAGTTAGTTTGATACATCGGCGCCTACAATGTTTCTATATGGGCCGGTCCATCTAATCATCTCCCACAGGTCCAATTTTGGGAAGTTTATGAAACCTTCAGCTTGGTATTCCCGAGGTTTTTCTTCTTCTGTGTTTTTATGCTGCTTTTACTTGGTTTTGTCTGGGTTTTAAAGTTACTTTTTTCTTTTCTTTTTTTGAAGTTCATTTTTTTATTTCATCAATTTTTTAATATTCATGAAATTTTGAAAATGTACTCTAATTAGTAAAAAAATCAAATTCACCAACATTTATTAAGATCATAATTGTGTCAAATTCATGGAATTATTTGAATTTTGATGAAAAAAATTCCTATTTAAATTAATGACTTCTTAAAAAATAACGCTTTTTAAAATTCTTGAATATTTTTAAAATTCACAAACATTTACAATTTGTGATATTTTTTATTTGTAAATATTTTTGCTTCATAACTTTTAAAAATATATAAATAAACAATATTCGGGTTTTTTAACTACCGTTTTCTGGTCATTTAAGGAAAGAGAAGAAAAAACCGCATAACCTATAGTACAAGCGATCAGTAATGGGCTAGCCCACAGGAATGTGCGCGTGAGCGTTGCAGCGTGTATCGGCGCAGTAAGCTCCATATAGGAGGTCCCTGGGAAAACTCTATTTTCCGGTAAAGACGCCAGGAAAAAATGGAATGCTACTTTAGAAAATGGGTTAGCCTATAACCCTTGAAACCGTTCCCGGTTTTTGGTAGCTGCATTCAATTGGTTTTGCTTGATTTCTATTTTTTCAGTTTTTTGTTTCTTTCTTTTCCTTTTTTTCCTTTTGTTCATGTTTATTTTTATTTTCCATTCCTTTTTGCTTTAAATTTTTAGGAACGTTTTTAAAAACTGTGGACATTTTATAATGTTTGCATATTCTTAAACTGCCCAATTTTTTTAAAATTTGTGAAAAAAAGTCAAATCCATGAAGATTTTAAAATTCACAAACTTTTTCTAAATATGTTAACATCTACGGTTCTTGATTTAAAACCTGTGAGCATTTTTAAAAATTTCATTTTAATATGGTTTTTAAATCTATAAGAAAACTGCAACCTATTTTGTTAGAACGAGCTATTCTAGCATAGATTTTTTTCTAGGGTAACCTAGCATAGCTAGCGATGAAAAAAGTCAATCCAAGCGAGCCCCTAGGGCAGCGAACAGACTGCTATATGGATCACGTCCCGCTAGGGCACCCGTGAGCCCCTACACTCTTGGAGAGTTTTTTTTTTTTAGAAACTCTTGGAGAGCTAAGGCGGTAAAGAGGAGGTCTCGTTTATTTCAATAGTACTTTTTTTGGAGAAAAAGTTCAATATTACATAATGTGCAATAACGGCCCAACATGCCCCAAGGGCCAAGGCCCAGATATTACATAATGTTCAATATTACTTTTTTTTTGGAGAAAAAGTTCAATATTACAAACCGAACCGATATATTTTGGTTAATAAGGTTCGGTGGCAATTTTTTGATGATTATTTCGGTTTTCATTTTTCAGAAACCGAAATTCTAGAAACCCGAATAAACCGAACCGAAATAACCATATAAACCGAATGCCCACCCCTAACGAGCGGTGGTTCTATGTCGGTTTGAACGCTTCCATCATGTTTTGGGAAGCTTCAAGGCCATGTATACGTATCTCTCAATCAGTTTTTTTTCTACCGGGTTTTTTCTATTTCCTTTTTATAGTTTTAAATTTGTTTTCACTTTTTTAAATATCATGAATATCATCATTTTTATGAATTTTCACATTTTATAAAAAACGAAAATACATTTTAAAATTTATTTACAAATTTGAAATTCATAAATATTTCCGAGTCAAACAGTTTTCCAAATTCATGATTATTCTTAAAATATGTGAATATTTTCCAAAATAGTGGAAATAAAATTCAAAATCATGACCATTTTAGAATTCGTGAACCATTTCCCGTTTCTTGAACATTTTCAATCAACATTTTTCAATTCATGATTTTTTTTCAAATTGACAGACTTTTTATAATTTTTTTAGCACTTTTTAAATTTATAAAACATTATTGAAATTCAGGAACAATTCTTTAAATTAACGAACAAATTTTCAAAATTATGATGACAGACTCACTATTATTTTTAATTCCCTTTTTTACAAAAATCATTAACATTTTTTAGTTTTACCGACATTTTTAATACTTAGAAATATAAACACATTTTATTTTCCTTTTTACAGATTTCTTCGAAATAGAGAAAAAAACAAAGTAAATATGTGAAAAAGAATGAAAGACGGCAACCGTGTTTACTCCATGGGCGTTGCTTGGTTGGGAGGGGAATTTTTTAAACGATGTGATGGGTTGCTCGGTAGGAGGCGAGACACCAGTGAGCTGACCCAATACCGAGCATTTGTAGGCGACATGCATGATGCAGCTCGCAACAGATGAGGTATAGCATAATGTGTCAGATGTAGTCGGATCAAAGCTGAAGTTTGCTAATCTAAAATAGAGCCTAGGAGGTCTATGTTATTTGGAAGTTGGGTTATGTGCATAGGATTTCATATGCTAGGGTTGCCAAGGTCGACCAAGGAGTTAAAACATAGGTTCACCACAACGAGCACGGGGACATAATGGGTTGTTGGGAATGGGCCAAGGTTGGCTGATCCGACTCTTTCGGGGCTCCATCGGTCCCAAGGCGTCGGCGCCCAAAAATTATATAAAAGTTGGCCATCTTAAGGTTTTCATGTTGCACGGTGGTTTGACAAGCTGCAAGCTTGTGTGCGGTTTGTTGCATACGCACGGGCGACATATTGTGATGATTCTGGGCACTTTGTTGTAAGTGTTGTGTTTATGTTAGGAAGTTGTTTCCTTAGTATGTTGCGTATGTTGCAGTGATTTTCTCCATCAGTTTGTTGTGACCAACGGGAATTTGTTACATACGTAGGAAAAAAAATGTTGTGTGTGTTGGGGAACGTAGCATAATTCAAAAAAATTCTACGCTTTCACCAAGATCCAACTATGGAGACATCTAGCAACGAGTAAGTAAGAGTGCATCTACATACCGTTATGGAGATTGCGAGCGGAAGCTTTCAACGAAGCGTGGATGAAGTAGTCGTACTCTTCACGTTCTTCGTCACCGATGATCTAGCGCCGAACGGACGGCACCTCCGCATTCAACACACGTACGGTGCAGCAACGTCACCTCCTTCTTGATCCAGCAAGGGGGGAGAAGAAGTCATCAGAGATCCGACAGCACGACGGCGTGATGACGGATGCAGTGGAGATCGCAGCAGGGCTTCGCCGGGCGCCCTGCGTGGGAGTATGAAGGTGTGACGGGAGGGGGAGAGGCGCCAGGGCTTGGGTGCGGCTGCCCTCTCCCCCCCACATATATATAGGGGGCCAGGGGGGCGCCAGCCCCCTGCAGATCCAATCTGCAAGGGGGGGCGGCGGCCAGGGGGGAGTCCTTGCCCCCCCAAGGCAAGTGGTGGCCCCCCTCCCCTTAGGGTTTTAACCCTAGGCGCATGGGGAGGTGGGCCCCCTAGTGGTGCGCCAGCCCAGAGGGCTGGACACTTCCCCTCGCGGCCTAGGGGCCCCACCGGGATGGGTGGCCCCACCCGGTGGACCCCCGGGGCCCCTCCGGTGGTCCCGGGACGCTCCTGGTGACCCCCGGAGATCACCCGTTGGCCGAAACTAGACTTCCTATATATCAATCTTTACCTCCGGACCATTCCGGAACTCCTCGTGACATCCGGGACTCCGAACAACTTTCGGGTTTCCACGTGCATTTATCTCTACGACCCTAGCGTTATCGAACCTTAAGTGTGTAGACCCTACGGGTTCGGGAGACACGTAGACATGACCGAGACCACTCTCCGGTAAATAACCAACAGCGGGATCTGGATACCCATGTTGGTTCCCACGTGTTCCTCGATGATCTTCATCGGATGAACCACCGTGTCAAGGATTCACTCAATCCCATATGTTATTCCCTTTGTCTATCGGTACGGTACTTGCCCGAGATTCGATCGTCGGTATTCCCGATACCTTGTTCAATCTCGTTATGGCAAGTCTCTTTACTCGATCCGTAATCCATCATCCCGTGACTAACTACTTAGTCACTTTGAGCTCATTATTATGATGTCTTACCGAGTGGGCCCAGAGGTACCTCTCCGTCATACGGAGTGACAACATCCCAGTCTCGGTTCGTAACAACTCAACAGACACTTTCGGAGATACCCGATGCGTACCTTTATAGTCACCCAGTTACGTTGTGACGGTTGGCACACCCAAAGTACTCCTACGGTATCCAGGAGTTGTACAACCTCATGGTCTAAGGAATAAATACTTGACACCGAAAAGCTTATGCATTACGAACTATACGATCTCGTGTTATGCTCAAGTTTGGGTCTTGTCCATCACATCATTCTCCTAATGATGTGATCCCGTTATCACTGACATCTCATGTCCATGGTCAGGAAACCGTGACCATCTGTTGATCAACGAGCTGGCAACTAGAGGCCTACCAGGGACTCATTGTGGTTTGTGTATTCACACATGTATCGCTGTTTCCGTACAATACAATTCAAGCATGAATAACAGGCAATTATCATGAACAAGGAGATATAATAATAATGCTTTTATTATTGCCTCTAGGGCATATCTCCAACAGTCTCCCACTTGCACTAGAGTCAATAATCTAGTTACATTGTGATGAATCGAACACCCATAGAGTTCTGGTGTTGATCATGTTTTGCTCGTGAAAGAGGTTTAGTCAACGGGTGTGCGACATTCAGATCCGTATGCACTTTACAAATATCTATGTCTCCATCCTGAACATAATTCCGGATGGAGTTGAAACAGCGCTTGATGTGCTTGGTCTTCTTGTGAAAGCCGGGCTCCTTGGTAATAGCAATAGCACCAGTGTTGTCACAGAAGAGAGTCATCGGGCTTGACGCGCTTGGAATGACTCCTAGGTCGGTGATGAACTCCTTCATCCAGACTCCTTCCTGCGCTGCTTCAGAAGTAGCTATGTACTCCGCTTCACATGTAGACGCTGCCACCACGCTTTGCTTGCAACTGCACCAGCTGACTGCCCATCCATTCAAAATATACACGTATCCGGTTTGTGACTTAGAGTCATCCAGATCTGTGTCGAAGCTAGCATCGATATAACCCTTTACGACGAGCTCTTCGTCACCTCCATAAACGAGAAACATATCCTTAGTCCTTTTCAGGTACTTCAGGATGTTCTTGACCGCTGTCCAGTGTTCCGTACCGGGATCACTTTGGTACCTCCCCACCAAACTTATGGCAAGGTTCACATCAGGTCTGGTACACAGCATGGCATACATGATAGAACCTATGGCCGAGGCATAGGGAATGACACTCATCTTTTCTCTATCTTCTACCATGGTCGGCGACTGAGCTTTGCTCAATCTCATACCTTGCAAAACAGGCAAGAATCCTTTCTTTGACTGATCCATACTGAACTTCTTCAATATTTTGTCAAGGTATGTACTTTGTGAAATACCAATGAGGCGTCTCGATCTATCTCTATAGATTTTGATGCCTAATATGTAAGCAGCTTCTCCAAGGTCCTTCATTGAAAAACTTTTATTCAAGTAGGCCTTTACATTTTCCAAGAATTCTATATCATTTCCCATCAGCAATATGTCATCCACATATAATATGAGAAATGCCACAGAGCTCCCACTCACTTTCTTGTAAATACAGGCTTCTCCATAAGTCTGTATAAAGCCAAACGCTTTGATCACCTCATCAAAGCGAATATTCCAACTCCGAGATGCTTGCACCAGCCCGTAAATCGAGCGTTGGAGCTTGCATACCTTGTTAGCGTTCTCTGGATCGACAAAACCTTCCGGTTGCATCATATACAACTCTTCCTTGAGGAAGCCATTAAGGAATGTTGTTTTGACGTCCATTTGCCATCTCTCATAATCATAGAATGCGGCAATAGCTAACATGATTCTGACTGACTTCAGCATCGCTACGGGAGAGAAAGTCTCGTCGTAGTCAATCCCTTGAACTTGTCGATAACCCTTAGCGACAAGCCGAGCCTTATAGATGGTCACATTACCATCCGCGTCTGTCTTCTTCTTAAATATCCATTTGTTTTCTATGGCGTGCCTATCATCAGGCAAGTCCACCAAAGTCCATACTTTGTTTTCATACATGGATTCTATCTCGGATTTCATGGCTCCAAGCCATTTATTGGAATCTGGGCCCGCCATTGCTTCTTCATAGTTCGAAGGTTCACCGTTGTCTAACAACATGATTTCCAGTACAGGGTTGCCGTACCACTCTGGTGCGGAATGTACCCTTGTGGACCTTCGAAGTTCAGTAGTAACTTGATCAGTTTCTTCATGATCATTATCATTAACTTCCTCCCTTGTCGGTGCAGGCACCTCAGGAACAGTTTCCTGCGCTGCGCTACTTTTCGGTACAGGAGTGGTGACTGTCACCTCATCAAGTTCTACTTTCCTCCCACTCACTTCTTTCGAGAGAAACTCTTTCTCCAGAAAGCATCCATTCTTGGCAACAAAGACTTTGCCTTCGGATCTGTGGTAGAAGGTGTACCCAATCGTTTCCTTTGGGTATCCTATGAAGACGCATTTCTCCGATTTGGGTTCGAGCTTTTCAGGTTGAAGTTTCTTGACATAAGCATCGCAACCCCAAACTTTTAGAAACGACAGCTTCGGTTTCTTGCCAAACCAAAGTTCATACGGAGTCGTCTCAACGGATTTCGACGGAGCCCTATTTAAAGTGAACGCGACAGTCTCTAAAGCATAACCCCAAAAAGATAGCGGTAAATCGGTGAGGGACATCATAGATCGCACCATGTCCAACAGAGTACGATTTCGACGTTCGGACACACCGTTACGTTGAGGTGTTCCGGGCGGTGTCAATTGTGAAACAATTCCACAGCTCCTAAGGTGTGTGCCAAATTCATGACTTAAATATTCACCCCCACGATCCGATCGCAAGAACTTTATTTTTCTGTCACGTTGATTCTCAACCTCATTCTGAAATTCCTTGAACTTTTCAAAGGTCTCGGACTTGTGTTTCATCAAATAGATATACCCGTATCTACTCAAGTCATCCGTGAGGGTGAGAACATAACGGTAGCCTCCACGAGCCTCAACACTCATTGGACCGCACACATCGGTATGTATGATTTCCAACAAGTTGGTTGCTCGCTCCATTGTTCCGGAGAACGGAGTCTTGGTCATCTTGCCCAAGAGGCATGGTTCGCACGTGTCAAATGATTCATAATCAAGAGACTCTAGAAGTCCATCCGAATGGAGCTTCTTCATACGTTTGACACCAATATGACCAAGGCGGCAATGCCACAAGTATGTGGGACTATCATTATCAACTTTACATCTTTTGGCATCTACACTATGAATATGTGTATCACTACGTTCGAGATCCATCAGAAATAAACCATTGACCAGCGGGGCATGACCATAAAACATATCTCTCAAATAAATAGAACAACCATTATTCTCCGATTTGAAAGAGTAGCCATCTCGCATAAGACGAGATCCAGAAACAATGTTCATGCTCAAAGCTGGTACTAAATAACAATTATTGAGGTTTAAAACTAATCCCGAGGGTAGATGTAGAGGTAGCGTGCCGACGGCGATCACATCGACCTTGGAACCATTCCCGACGCGCATCGTCACCTCATCCTTTGCCAGTCTCCGTTTATTCTGCAGCTCCTGTTTTGAGTTACAAATGTGAGCAACTGCACCGGTATCGAATACCCAGGAGCTACTACGAGTGCTGGTAAGGTACACACCAATAACATGTATATCATATATACCTTTGACGTTGCCGGCCTTCTTGTCTGCTAAGTATTTGGGGCAGTTCCGCTTCCAGTGACCCGTTCCCTTGCAATAAAAGCACTCTGTCTCACGCTTGGGTCCATATTTTGGCTTCTTCCCGGCAACAGGCTTGCCAGGCGCGGCAACTCCCTTGCCGTCCTTCTTGAAGTTCTTCTTACCCTTGCCTTTCTTGAACTTAGTGGTTTTATTGACCATCAACACTTGATGTTCTTTCTTGATGTCAACCTCCGCTAATTTCAGCATCGAATACACCTCGGGAATGGACTTCTCCATCCCCTGCATATTGAAGTTCAGCACGAAGCTCTTGAAGCTTGGTGGGAGCGACTGGAGGATTCTGTCAACGACCGCTTCATCTGGGAGATTCATTCCCAGCTGAGACAAGCGGTTGTGCAATCCTGAAATCTTGAGGATGTGCTCACTGACAGAACTGTTCTCCTCCATCTTACAGCTGTAGAATGCGTCGGAGACATCATATCTCTCGACTCGGGCATGAGCTTGGAAAACCATTTTCAGCTCTTCGAACATCTCATATGCTCCGTGGTGCTCAAAACGCTTTTGGAGCCCCGATTCTAAACTGTAAAGCATGCCGCACTGAACCAGGGAGTAATCATCTCTACGAGACTGCCAGACGTTCAAAACGTCTTGGGCCGCATCGGGAGCAGGTGCATCACCTAGCGGTGCTTCTAGGACATATGATCTCTTGGCAGCTATGAGGATAATCCTCAGGTTACGGACCCAATCCGTATAGTTGCTACCATCGTCTTTCAGCTTGGTTTTCTCTAGGAACGCGTTGAAGTTGAGGGAAACTGGAGCGTGGGCCATTTGATCTACAAGAGATATTGTAAAGAATTTAGACTAAGTTCATGATAATTAAGTTCATCTTAATCAAATTTCAATGAACTCCCACTCAGAATGACATCTCTCTAGTCATCCAAGTGATACACGATCCGAATCGAGTAGTCCGTGTCCGATCATCACGTGAGACGGACTAGTCATCAACGGTGAACATCTTCATGTTGATCGTATCTTCTATACGACTCGTGTTCGACCTTTCGGTCTTCCGTGTTCCGAGGCCATGTTTGTACATGCTAGGCTCGTCAAGTGAACCCTAAGTGTATCGCGTGTGTAAATCTGTCTTACACCCGTTGTATGCGAATGTTAGAACCTATCACACCCGATCATCACGTGGTGCTTCGGAGCAACGAGCTTTAGCAACGGTGCACAGTTAGGGGAAACACATTACTTGAAATTTTAGTGAGAGATCATCTTATTTACTACCGTCGTTCTAAGTAAACAAGATGCATAAACATGATAAACATCACATGCAATCAATTAAAGTGACATGATATGGCCAATATCATCTTGCTCCTTGGATCTCCATCTTCGGGGCACCATGATCATCTTGTCACCGGCTCGACACCATGATCTTCATCATCATGATCTCCATCATCGTGTCTTGAAGAAGTCGTCACGCCAACTATTACTTCTACTACTATAGCTAACGTTTAGCAATGAAGTAAAGTAATTACATGGCGTTATTCAGTGACACGCAGGTCATACAATAATTAAGACAACTCCTATGGCTCCTGCCGGTTGTCAAGTTCATCGACATGCAAGTCGTGATTCCTTATTACAAAAACATGATCAATCTCATACATCACATATATCATTCATCACATCTTCGTTTTGGCCATACACCGTCACATAGCACATGCTGCAAAAACAAGTTAGATGTCCTCTAATTGTTGTTGCAAGTTTTACGTGGCTTCTATAGGATTTCTAGCAAGAACGTTTCTTACCTACGCCAAAACCACAACGTGATTTGTCAACTTCTATTTACCCTTCATAAGGACCCTTTTCATCGAATCCGATCCGACTAAAGTAGGAGAGACAGACACCCGCCAGCCACCTTATGCATCTAGTGCATGTTTGTCGGTGGAACCAGTCTCACGTAAGCGTACGTGTAAAGTCGGTCCAGGCCGCTTCATCCCACAATACCGCCGAATCAAGATTGACTAGTAACGGTAAGAAAGTTGAACAAAACCAAACGCCCACAACTGCTTTGTGTTCTACTCGTGCAAGATGCTACGCATAAAACTGTAATGCCCAGGATGGGACTATACCTCCTACGTGTCGAGGCACGACTTAAAGGTATAAGCCCATCCTAGAATGATCTCAAGTTTGGTATCTTTGCACGACTCATGTAAAAGAGGGATTAAATTGCAAAAGGAGATAGCTGGCTTACACTCGCCACTTCACACAATACATTACATAAGCAAAACATCATTCACAACATCACAACCCGACTACGGGCGAAGATCCAAAAGAAAGATACCAAACAACATAACGCCACAGGTCAGGATCGAATCCTAGTAGAAACCACTACTGATCGTCGAAACGTCACAAGCATACGGCCAAACTCTTCATCGAACTCCCGGTGAAGTACTTAACCAGCTTCGGCATCAAACTCGGCTGAACCTGCATCTGGTGTGGTGAAGTAACTGTGAGCCACAGAGGACTCAACAATCCCGTTCCCGGGTAACACGACTATTTAAGCCTTGGGTGAGGACAAGGCTGAAGAAAGAACAAGAGGTGAAGGACCAACAAGAGTCTGCAGCAGCAACTAGCACTAGCTTACGTATAAGAGAGCGAGAAGAGAAGTGCCTCGGTCGAAAGATGATAACGAAGTGATCCTAGCTAAAGCTCAACAAACATAACCCCACCGTGTTCAACTCCCGAATCCCTATTCGGAAATTGACAGTCACGGTAAACACGCTGGTAGTGTATTGGAACATTGTCAAGTTATCTACAACCGGATATTAACAAGCTCCCATCTGCCACATAACCGCGGGCACGGCTTTCGAAAGTTCAAACCCTGCAGGGGTGTTCCAACTTGACCCATTACAAGCCCACGATCCGCGGAGTCGCAACTCCATAGGTGGGAAGACCCGAGTATTCTCGGAATCCCGTGCTCAAGTTAAACCGAACTAAGGTAAGGCTAATCCAGCAAATCCTCCCGGCGTGTCGACACCCTGATAGGTAGCCGCGCGTATCTAGTCTCAGGACACGACCGGATGAGCACAACGTACAGTGGCCGAAATACCCAAGTTGCCAAGGGGGGCCCCGCACACGACTCTAGTTTGGACCAACACTCAAATCGAGCACTGGCCCAGGGGGGTTGAATTAAAATAAAAGGGATAGCTAGTCCCTATGCAAGTTTTATTAGTTATTAGGCGAATAGTACCAATGTTGGGACTTGCTGGAAAAGACTTAGCACTTAGCGGTTTATCAAGGGGGTCCCATACACCCCAACCGTGTTAGGAACGCATAATCAAGGAACATAACACCGGTTTATACGGTTCCTAACGGCATGAGTGGAACAAAACACCAAGCAAAAGGCTTAGCCTTCCACCCTTGCCAATATATAGATGATTTCATTTTAAGCATTTATATAGTGTGATATAACCCAACCAAACTTCATCATGAAGCAAGCATCTTCAATCTTCACCTGCAACTAACAATGCTATAAGAGGGGCTGAACGAAGCCTACGCATAGCCAATCAATGGTTTGCATAGGTAGGGTGGTTAGACAGGTTCATGGTTACAAGTAGGAGGCTGACAGGAAAGACATGGGCATCGAGGCAAAACTATAGATCGAGACTACTAGCAATAGGCAAAGATAGTAATGGTATCCGGGTTCGGTCATCTTGCCTGGGATTCCACAAGGGAGAAGAACGGATCCAAGAAGTAGGCGGAGCAACACAGACGAGAGAATCCTCACAACTCCGGAATGAAACCGAAGCTAACAAGAGAAGCAACCGGAAAGAAGCAAACAACACGGTAAACACACAAGCATTAACATGGCATACGATGCACAACCAAGTATGATGCATGTCCGGTTTAAATATGCATGGCATGGCAAAGTGCACAAACAACACTACAAGTTAAGTGGAGCTCAATATGCAACGAGTTGCATATTGACGAAACACCACATTATAATTATTCAGTTGACTCTCGTTTATTTACAAGACAAGATTAAATGTTTTTAACATGGCAAGAGGTGAAGCAAAAATAAACTACACTATTTAGGCATTTTAAATGAGGCCGGAAAATAACAACAACAAATTCCGGAAAATCCCCATGAGCATGTTTAATAATTATAAAGCAACAACAATACACACATTTATAATGTTGTTAATATGATGCAGATGACATGAACAAGTTATATGCAATTATTAAAAGGTTGACTTAAAAGAGATATGAAGTATTGTCACCGTGGTGGAAGAAAAAAGGTGCCACGGCAACAATTCCGAAAATGATGCCACGGCAACATATCGGTTCCGGTAACTCGTTGAGAGTCCGGTGCAAAAGGAAAGATGGCGTGAGCGAACCAAACGAGATGAAAGGTGGGGCGATCCCGTTACCGGGTTCCCACGGTCGGTGACGAGGCAACCGAGGAACATGACAAAGGACGATACGGGCACGATGCACACAAGGAAGACATTTCATACAACACAACAAGCATTCCACGAGTCATCCACGGGGTCGTCTCGTTATACCTTTGAAGCGTGCGTTTCGGGGCGGTTCGAGACGTAGAGGAAGAAGGCGTTCACGTTCGGAGAGGAAGTAGCCGTTCCGTCGGCGGTAGTGGAAGTAGTTGTTCACGGGGTCTTCGATGGTCGACGGTAGTCGTTCGGGCGTCGAGTTCGTAGATGTACTAGCGGTCTCGGCGACGGTAGTGGTACACGGCGGCGGTAGTCGTTCACGGAGCTCGTGGCCGTAGAGGTACACGGGGCGATGGTAGACGTTCGGGCGACGGTAGTTGTACACGGATCCAAAAGTAGATATACTTGCTGTTACATGGGTGCTTGAGATAACAAAAACAGAACAAAACAGACAAAACAAAGGGCAAAGCTGCGGGCGACGACGATCTGGAAAAGGACGGGGCCGTCGTGGTTGGAGCTGTTCGTGGCCGCGGCCTTGGAGGCAGCAGGACGGCGACGCGGCCGCGGGATCCGACCGGCGGGCCTGGAGGTGACGGGTTCGGCCTCGACGGGAGGAGGGCTCGGGCTCGAGGGAGCTGCGACCTGGCTGGCCTGGAGACGAGGCAGGTGCATCGGAGGCTGGAGAAGAGGCCCGCGCGCGGCGCGAGGCGCTGGTGGCCATGCTGGAGAGCGGAGGCAGCCAGGCGACGACGGTGGTCCGCGGGGAGAAGGAGGCAGGAGGGTCACGGCCTCGGGGCGGCCTCGCGGATCCAGAGGGCCGGGAGGACGAGGCAGGGCTTGAGGACGGGGCCTCTGCCTGGGCGCGATGGAGGC
The DNA here is from genome assembly GCA_902687465.1 of Secale cereale. Taxonomy (NCBI): domain Eukaryota; kingdom Viridiplantae; phylum Streptophyta; class Magnoliopsida; order Poales; family Poaceae; genus Secale; species Secale cereale. Next base: position 503,806,010 of record LR738709.1, on the reverse strand, counting down.
AACCTCGGCCTTGGGTGCGGGGAGGCTGGAGCTCGGGGCTGGAGGTGCGTCGGGCTCGACGCTGGGGCTCGCAGGGAGAGAGAACGGCGCTGCGGCCTTGCTCCTCTGGCGCGGAGGACGGGCACTGGAAGGTCGAGCGCGGTGCAGGAGAGGTGGTCGCGCGAGGTGGAGGCTCGGAGGTAGGAGGGGATCGGGAGACTCTGGCGATGCGGCGCTCGGCCAGGGCGATGCAGAGGCCTGGGAAGGGGATCGGGAGACTCTGGCGATGCGATAGAAGGAGCGACGGCGCTGAGGGAAAACAGGGAAGGAGAGGAGCGAGAGGAGCATCGGGGAGTTAGGGTTAGGCGCGGGATGGACCGGGCCAATGGGCCAGGCCGCGGCTGGGAATGGAATGGGCCGGCTAGGCTGGCTGAGGCCTAGAGGAGAGAAGGGCGGCTGGGAGGTGGCTGGAGGCCATCTCTCACTTACTTTTCTTTTTCCATTTTTAAAAAAATAGAACAAATATAGAAAAGCCCAGAGAGTTTGGAGATGGTTTTGGCTGAGATAAAAATATCCCTACAACCCTGGAATTGTGGGCTATTTTAATAAAATGCTTTGGCAATTTTTAGAGACTACAAATTTATGCGAGTTCGGAAATAACTCAAACTTGCACAAATCTTTAGGCCAACCAAGCACTTCCAAAAGACATGAAAAAAAAGGAGGAGGAGGTCTTGGCAAGGGATTGAGAAGAAAAAGGCATGGGGAAATATATGCACGTGTGTTGCGGGTAATTCCCAAGAATGGAATATTTATAATATAGCTCCCTAAATATCGGGAGGCTTTTATATGTTATAAAGAGAAGTCACCTTCCCTCGATTTAAATGAACCGAAGGTCCACACGATTTATTTGGTTGAGATGCAAAATAAAATATGACATGAAGGCATGATGACATGATGCAAAGCAAAAAAAATAAACAACACAAGCACAAAAGAACACACGGGCAACCCGGAACATCTGGAATCTTCTGGAATCTTCTGGGACGTCGGTCTTCGGGCGTCACAACTCTCCCACACTAACAGATGATCTCGACCCGAGATCCTAGAGATATCATCGGGTAAAAACGGAAGAAGAAGAGGTAAAACAAAGTTGCTTCTTTGACAGACGAGTGAAACCAAAGAACCTTGAGAGGTTGAACAATCTTGGAAGAAAGAATGCAACGGAGATGAACGAAGATGAAAACACTTCGTTAGAAAGAGTAACAAGGAGCATTATGAGAACCTTGGAGGTTGAAAGAAATGAAACAAGAGCTTACGAACCAAAAGAATATGAAACCGCAATGGTATAGCCAAGGAATACGAATGACAGAATTTGGACAGCACTCCGTCTGAAAATGGAAGGAATTAACAAGAACTTGCCAAGTTGGGATGATACTTGATGAAAACAACAACACACAGCCTCTGAAACAATTGAAAGAATGGCACAAGGGTAAGAAGGATTCAGACAGCACTCCGGTTAAAAAGAGAGGCAGAACTAGATAAGATGACGTAACTTGAATGAAGAATACAACACTCCGGTTAAATGAACAAGCAAGTGAGAATATGATCTTGATAAAACGAGATGATGGTCCAAAGAGCAATATCACAATGCCTTCGGAACGACAGAATAGAATATAGTTCAATGAAAGAATGAATGGAGAATAAAATGACAACTTCTCTCAAAATTGAATTTGAAAGAGCATCCTTACGAAGAAGGTTGAATGGAGTTGATGGAAAATCAACACGAAAAGGAATAAGCTTCATGTGGGCCTATGGAATACATCTCAAAATTATGAGGTGACAACCAGCCACTAACTTAAACAATTGATTGCATTGGGATCAACAAGGAGATGAAAAAAAAACTTATTTCACCGGAATGATAAATGAAGAACTTGGGTCATTTATAAGCACCATAATAGCAACAATTCTCAGGGAAAGCTTTTAGGTGAAATATAACCCAAGATAACTCCAAGAGATACAATGAGGGGTTGAAAGGATCTCCTAAAGAAAAGAAATGATGGTTTTAAATATCTCACTCTTGATAACTCGTGAATCATGAAACATGAAGGAATTGTCAAAATGACATACCACCATCTGAAAAGATAAGGTAGAAAGAATTGCAATTGGAAAGCATGATGAAGAATGCTTGAGCTCCAACAAGAATCTTGATGAAGACTTCGAGGATGAATTAAAACATGATGAACCACCATGAGAACTCCGGTAATGAAAGCATGATAAGTGAAAGATGAAAAGAATAAGATTCAAGGCCTGCGATGAATTAGATGGAGCTTTGAAATGATATAATTGAAATAACTTGGAACTCCGGAAAACAAGATGAACAACTTGGAACCGAGAATAAGATATGATGAACAAGCTCCGAAGGAAGGGATTAACCTCTTGGAAGAAACTAGAATAAGATTTATGTTATGCATATCCTTCATCAAATTAAATTGATGACAAGCAACTGATTTGGCATACTACTTATTCTCGTTGGAAAGAATTAAGAGAGATCTCGCACAAGCTTGGGTAATTATTTAACAAAGCACCGGTAGGATTGTGAAAAGAACAAATGAATTAAACGATAACAACGGAATAGTAAACTTGAAAGAACCACCGTAAGAATATGGAGACGAACGAAGAGACATCAATGAAGAATATTTGGAGGCCGAAGTTGAAAACTGAGAACGAAGAAATCTTCTGAAATGATGGCCTTCGGAGGATCACAATGAGAAGAACTCATGAAATGCTCCGGACGAGTATAAAAAGAATTCCTCATAATCGGAACAATAATGAGGATGGCATGAAGCTAGAATCACAACTCATCAAGAGAACGGGCCAAGATTTAAGAGAAACACTTCTCCGGTCTGCAAACGCTGAGAATGAAGACAAGAAATGCCATAAGAATTGTTGAGCACTCCGGAATGAAGAATTAAAAAGGTTGAACCAATGATGAAAAAGAATTTGAAAGCGATCTTGGAGAAGGACTGTGACTGATGGAAATCATTCTTACGTCACACTTTGAAAAGAATTTGAGTGTAACGCCGGAAAATTAGAAGAGTCAGGTAAGATCCTGGGAAAAGACCTGTGGGTTAGGGCCCACTCAAAAGAAATCACCGTTGGAAAAAGATTGCTTAAGAGATATTGCACCGGTTGAATTAAATGGCTTGAATAAGATAACAATCCTCAAAATAATTTGACAGGATTAAGAATGGAATCACGAATCTTCTGAGATATCTTCAACACTCCGGATATGAATAGCAAGAGGAGAATGATTAATTGGTGCACCGGAATAAGAAAGCATTGTGAAATGAGGAAAAAGGATAAGATCAACACCAAAATCTTGAATTACATCCACCGGCAGAATTTGAGAACAAAAGAATGATGAACTTGGAGCTCTTGAGCATCTTCACGATAAAACACCGGATAAGAACATTGAAGGAAATGAATGAAGAAATATCACATGAATAAAATGGATACTTCATTTGAGAATTGCTGGCTCCATAAGAAAAGGGGTGGGAGGGTGGGGAAAAACAAAGATGACTTGGGATGAATGAAACAGACAAATCGTCAGATTTCTCAACGGCGTTCGTATGGAATAACTTGAAGAGAAGGCGCACCGGTTGAAAAGGATTAACATGAATATCTCGATGGTCAAGAAGAATTAGCACTCCCATAGAAATATGAGAACACCGATTAAGAAAGGTATGGAATCAACATTTGACATCGAAGCAACTCGAATACCAGAATCAAAACGAAACAAAGGATAGAATGTCTATGAAGAAGATTATGTTGCAACATATCTATCCGAACAGAGAATTGCACGAATGAATTCCACAGGTACATCAACTTGTCGAGAAGCCACTTGGAGAGCAAAAAGAAAATAAAAAGGAACAAGGAACAGATAGAACAAATACAAGATAGAAGCTTCGTTCCGACATATTCGTGCTGAAAGCTCATGGAACGTGTTACAAAAGGGTTTTGCAATCCCCGGATCAGCATAGCCAAGGACCCTTTAAGATGCAACTCCCGATCAGAACAAGTCCATAAAACCACTTCACTCAATGTAGAACCCCGAACTTCATATCGAGCATCCGTTGGAAGAATGCCTAGAACTACTAGATGAACCCACCTATTAATTTCCGAAAGTTTCCAGTTATGCAATCAGGTGTTGGGGATACAGGGGAAGCACCGCGCAATCAACTCTAAACCTTCATCCAGCTGTATCCATCCTTCAACACATAAGCAGTTGTTCTCGGAAACCGTTTACCTCGGACCTTCGAAACGCATCCACTATACAAGCTATGGCAATACTCCCGAACTACCTCCCCAGTACTGGGTGATGTCGGGATTATCTTGCCACTAACCGCATAGGAGAGTTTTCGATGTCGGCCGTCTTAAGTATTCTAGTACTGCCGCGATGGATTTGTGACGACAACACCTCGGAGCTCAACTCCCCGGGACACTGCCACAACCCCTAATGACAGGAGGCATCGAGAACAATGTTCTCGTCACAAAGACATCGAAACAATCCAAACAATACTCGCGAGATCCTAAAAAAAATTGGTGCAATTTTTGAAAGTAGAAGAGACAAGAGTAATCGTCAGGAGTCCTCACCAGAGTGAAAAGGGATGAGGAGCAAAGAAATCCTACTCTCCGATATAAATATAGGACTCAAAACATTTTTCAGTGTGTGCCTAGACTCAACCGTCAACGATTCGATCAATTAGTGGGGGCTTCTAGGTCGGAGAAGGCTCTGAATACCAACTTGTAATGCCCAGGATGGGACTATACCTCCTACGTGTCGAGGCACGACTTAAAGGTATAAGCCCATCCTAGAATGATCTCAAGTTTGGTATCTTTGCACGACTCATGTAAAAGAGGGATTAAATTGCAAAAGGAGATAGCTGGCTTACACTCGCCACTTCACACAATACATTACATAAGCAAAACATCATTCACAACATCACAACCCGACTACGGGCGAAGATCCAAAAGAAAGATACCAAACAACATAACGCCACAGGTCAGGATCGAATCCTAGTAGAAACCACTACTGATCGTCGAAACGTCACAAGCATACGGCCAAACTCTTCATCAAACTCCCGGTGAATTACTTAACCAGCTTCGGCATCAAACTCGGCTGAACCTGCATCTGGTGTGGTGAAGTAACTGTGAGCCACAGAGGACTCAGCAATCCCGTTCCCGGGTAACACGACTATTTAAGCCTTGGGTGAGGACAAGGCTGAAGAAAGAACAAGAGGTGAAGGACCAACAAGAGTCTGCAGCAGCAACTAGCACTAGCTAACGTATAAGAGAGCGAGAAGAGAAGTGCCTCGGTCGAAAGATGATCACGAAGTGATCCTAGCTAAAGCTCAACAAACATAACCCCACCGTGTTCAACTCCCGAATCCCTATTCGGAAATTGACAGTCACGATACACACGCTGGTAGTGTATTGGAACATTGTCAATTTATCTACAACCGGATATTAACAAGCTCCCATCTGCCACATAACCGCGGGCACGGCTTTCGAAAGTTCAAACCCTGCAGGGGTGTTCCAACTTGACCCATTACAAGCCCACGATCCGCGGAGTCGCAACTCCATAGGTGGGAAGACCCGAGTATTCTCGGAATCCCGTGCTCAAGTTAAACCGAACTAAGGTAAGGCTAATCCAGCAAATCCTCCCGGCGTGTCGACACCCTGATAGGTAGCCGCACGTATCTAGTCTCAGGACACGACCGGATGAGCACAGCGTACAGTGGCCGAAATACCCAAGTTGCCAAGGGGGGCCCCGCACACGACTCTAGTTTGGACCAACACTCAAATCGAGCACTGGCCCAGGGGGGTTGAATTAAAATAAAAGGGATAGCTAGTCCCTATGCAAGTTTTATTAGTTATTAGGCGAATAGTACCAATGTTGGGACTTGCTGGAAAAGACTTAGCACTTAGCGGTTTATCAAGGGGGTCCCATACACCCCAACCGTGTTAGGAACGCATAATCAAGGAACATAACACCGGTTTATACGGTTCCTAACGGCATGAGTGGAACAAAACACCAAGCAAAAGGCTTAGCCTTCCACCCTTGCCAATATATAGATGATTTCATTTTAAGCATTTATATAGTGTGATATAACCCAACCAAACTTCATCATGAAGCAAGCATCTTCAATCTTCACCTGCAACTAACAATGCTATAAGAGGGGCTGAGCGAAGCCTACGTATAGCCAATCAATGGTTTGCATAGGTAGGGTGGTTAGACAGGTTCATGGTTACAAGTAGGAGGCTGACAGGAAAGACATGGGCATCGAGGCAAAACTATATATCGAGACTACTAGCAATAGGCAAAGATAGTAATGGTATCCGGGTTCGATCATCTTGCCTGGGATTCCACAAGGGAGAAGAACGGATCCAAGAAGTAGGCGGAGCAACACAGACGAGAGAATCCTCACAACTCCGGAACAAAACCGAAGCTAACAAGAGAAGCAACCGGAAAGAAGCAAACAACATGGTAAACACACAAGCATTAACATGGCATACGATGCACAACCAAGTATGATGCATGTCCGGTTTAAATATGCATGGCATGGCAAAGTGCACAAACAACACTACAAGTTAAGTGGAGCTCAATATGCAACGAGTTGCATATTGACGAAACACCACATTATAATTATTTAGTTGACTCTCGTTTATTTACAAGACAAGATTAAATGTTTTTAACATGGCAAGAGGTGAAGCAAAAATAAACTACACTATTTAGGCATTTTAAATGAGGCCGGAAAATAACAACAACAAATTCCGGAAAATCCCCATGAGCATGTTTAATAATTATAAAGCAACAACAATACACACATTTATAATGTTGTTAATATGATGCGGATGACATGAACAAGTTATATGCAATTATTAAAAGGTTGACTTAAAAGAGATATGAAGTATTGCCACCGTGGTGGAAGAAAAAAGGTGCCACGGCAACAATTCTGAAAATGATGCTACGGCAACATATTGGTTCCGGTAACTCGTTGAGAGTCCGGTGCAAAAGGAAAGATGGCGTGAGCGAGCCAAACGAGATGAAAGGTGGGGCGATCCCGTTACCGGGTTCCCACGGGTCGGTGACGAGGCAACTGAGGAACATGACAAAGGACGATACGGGCACGATGCACACAAGGGATACATTTCATACAACACAACAAGCATTCCACGAGTCATCCACGGGGTCGTCTCGTTATACCTTTGAAGCGTGCGTTTCGGGGCGGTTCGAGACGTAGAGGAAGAAGGCGTTCACGTTCGGAGAGGAAGTAGCCGTTCCGTCGGCGGTAGTGGAAGTAGTTGTTCACGGGGTCTTCGATGGTCGACGGTAGTCGTTCGGGCGTCGAGTTCGTAGATGTACTAGCGGTCTCGGCGACGGTAGTGGTACACGGCGACGGTAGTCGTTCACGGAGCTCGTGGCCATAGAGGTACACGGGGCGACGGTAGTTGTACACGGATCCAAAAGTAGATATAATTGCTGTTACATGGGTGCTTGAGATAACAAAAACAGAACAAAACAAACAAAACAAAGGGCAAAGCTGCCGGCGACGACGATCTGGAAAAGGATGGGGCCGTCGCGGTTGGAGCTGTTCGTGGCCGCGGCCTTGGAGGCAGCAGGACGGCGACGCGGCCGCGGGATCCGACCGGCGGGCCTGGAGGCGACGGGTTCGGCCTCGACGGGAGGAGGGCTCGGGCTCGAGGGAGCTGCGACCTGGCTGGCCTGGAGACGAGGCAGGTGCATCGGAGGCTGGAGAAGAGGCCCGCGCGCGGCGCGAGGCGCTGGTGGCCATGCTGGAGAGCGGAGGCAGCCAGGCGACGACGGTGGTCCGCGGGGCGAAGGAGGCAGGAGGGTCGCGGCCTCGGGGCGGCCTCGCGGATCCAGAGGGCCGGGAGGACGAGGCAGGGCATGAGGACGGGGCCTCTGCCCGGGCGCGATGGAGGCAACCTCGGCCTTGGGTGTGGGGAGGCCGGAGCTCAGGGCTGGAGGTGCGTCGGGCTCGACGCTGGGGCTCGCAGGGAGAGAGAACGGCGCTGCGGCCTTGCTCCTCTGGCGCGGAGGACGGGCGCTGGAAGGTCGAGCGCGGTGCAGGAGAGGTGGTCGCGCGAGGTGGAGGCTCGGAGGGAGGAGGGGATCGGGAGACTCTGGCGATGCGGCGCTCGGCCAGGGTGATGCAGAGGCCTGGGAAGGGGATCGGGAGACTCTGGCGATGTGATAGAAGGAGCGACGGCACTGAGGGAAAACGGGGAAGGAGAGGAGCGAGAGGAGCGTCGGGGAGTTAGGGTTAGGCGCGGGATGGACCGGGCCAATGGGCCAGGCCGCGGCTGGGAATGGAATGGGCCGGCTAGACTGGCTGAGGCCTAGAGGAGAGAAGGGCGGCTGGGAGGTGGCTGGAGGCCATCTCTCACTTACTTTTCTTTTTCCATTTAAAAAAAATAGAACAAATATAGAAAAGCCCAGAGAGTTTGGAGATGGTTTTGGCTGAGATAAAAATATCCCTACAACCCTGGAATTGTGGGCTATTTTAATAAAATGCTTTGGCAATTTTTAGAGACTACAAATTTATGCGAGTTCGGAAATAACTCAAACTTGCATAAATCTTTAGGCCAACCAAGCACTTCCAAAAGACATGAAAAAAAAGGAGGAGGAGGTCTTGGCAAGGGATTGAGAAGAAAAAGGCATGGGGAAGTATATGCACGTGTGTTGCGGGTAATTCCCAAGAATGGAATATTTATAATATAGCTCCCTAAATATCGGGAGGCTTTTATATGTTATAAAGAGAAGTCACCTTCCCTCGATTTAACTGAACCGAAGGTCCACACGATTTATTTGGTTGAGATGCAAAATAAAATATGACATGAAGGCATGATGACATGATGCAAAGCGAAAAAAATAAACAACACAAGCACAAAAGAACACACGGGCAACCCGGAACATCTGGAATCTTCTGGAATCTTCTGGGACGTCGGTCTTCGGGCGTCACAAAAACCTAGGCTCAGATGCCACTGTTGGGGAACGTAGCATAATTCAAAAAAAATTATACGCTTTCACCAAGATCCAACTATGGAGACATCTAGCAACGAGTAAGTAAGAGTGCATCTACATACCGTTATGGAGATTGCGAGCGGAAGCTTTCAACGAAGCGTGGATGAAGTAGTCGTACTCTTCACGTTCTTCGTCACCGATGATCTAGCGCCGAACGGACGGCACCTCCGCATTCAACACACGTACGGTGCAGCAACGTCATCTCCTTCTTGATCCAGCAAGGGGGGAGGAGAAGTCGTCAGAGATCCGGCAGCACGACGGCGTGATGACGGATGTAGTGGAGATCGCAGCAGGGCTTCGCCGGGCGCCCTGCGTGGGAGTGTGGAGGTGTGACGGGAGGGGGAGAGGCGCCAGGGCTTGGGTGCGGCTGCCCTCTCCCCCCCACATATATATAGGGGGCCAGGGAGGGCGCCAGCCCCTGCAGATCCAATCTGCAAGGGGGGGGCGGCAGCCAGGGGGGAGTCCTTGCCCCCCAAGGCAAGTGGTGGCCCCCCTCCCCTTAGGGTTTTAACCCTAGGCGCATGGGGAGGTGGGCCCCCTAGTGGTGCGCCAGCCCAGAGGGCTGGACACTTCCCCTCGCGGCCTAGGGGCCCCACCGGGATGGGTGGCCCCACCCGGTGGACCCCCGGGGCCCCTCCGGCGGTCCCGGGACGCTCCCGGTGACCCCCGGAGATCACCTGTTGGCCGAAACTGGACTTCCTATATATCAATCTTTACCTCCGGACCATTCCGGAACTCCTCGTGACGTCCGGGATCTCATCCGGGACTCCGAACAACTTTCGGGTTTCCACGTGCATTTATCTCTACGACCCTAGCGTTACCGAACCTTAAGTGTGTAGACCCTACGGGTTCGGGAGACACGTAGACATGACCGAGACCACTCTCCGATAAATAACCAACAGCGGGATCTGGATACCCATGTTGGTTCCCACGTGTTCCTCGATGATCTTCATCGGATGAACCACCGTGTCAAGGATTCACTCAATCCCGTATGTTATTCCCTTTGTCTATCGGTACGGTACTTGCCCGAGATTCGATCGTCGGTATTCCCTATACCTTGTTCAATCTCGTTATGGCAAGTCTCTTTACTCGATCCGTAATCCATCATCCCGTGACTAACTACTTAGTCACTTTGAGCTCATTATGATGATGTCTTACCGAGTGGGCCCAGAGGTACCTCTCCGTCATACGGAGTGACAACATCCCAGTCTCGGTTCGTACCAACTCAACAGACACTTTTGGAGATACCCGATGCGTACCTTTATAGTCACCCAGTTACGTTGTGACGGTTGGCACACCCAAAGTACTCCTACGGTATCCGGGAGTTGTACAACCTCATGGTGTAAGGAATAAATACTTGACACCGAAAAGCTTATGCATTACGAACTATACGATCTCGTGTTATGCTCAAGTTTGGGTCTTGTCCATCACATCATTCTCCTAATGATGTGATCCCGTTATCACTGACATCTCATGTCCATGGTCAGGAAACCGTGACCATCTGTTGATCAACGAGCTGGCAACTAGAGGCCTACCAGGGACTCATTGTGGTCTGTGTATTCACACATGTATCGTTGTTTCCGTACAATACAATTCAAGCATGAATAACAGGCAATTATCATGAACAAGGAGATATAATAATAATGCTTTTATTATTGCCTCTAGGGCATATCTCCAACAGTGTGCTAGGGATTTTTTTCTTCAAGATGATCTCATTAAAGTCTCCCACCATCAACCAAGGCTTATCACTACGATTTATCAAAGTACACAACAATTTCCACGTCTTGTGCTTCTCATCAGTCTTGGATTCTCCATAAATACCCATATACCGCCATTCAAAACCATCTTCCTCCATTATTTTGGCATCAATGTGGTATTGAGAACACCACCGACCATTCATTTGCAACCTATTCCTCCAAAACACAACAAAGATCAGCACTCTAAAAATTGCTTTTTTGCAACAACCAGTTAAGGAGCCCTAACTTCCACCTAAGTCATTCAAGACCTTGTTTATCTGTTCTAGTCTCAAACAAGAAGAACACATCGGGGTCCTCCTTCCCCTGGACGTCCAGGAGTCCTCAAATTGTCGAGTCATTCCCAAAACCTTGACAATTCTACGCCACATTCTTCATTTGTTCTTGCAAGGCTGATATGTCAACCCCGCTTCACTGTTGTCGGAGATGCTAACATCAATCTTAATCCTCTTCCTCTACTCAATAGTTTGGTATACCTCCATAATCTCTGTACCCATCCCATGCTTATCTCCTACGTGCACTCTCAAGGGCTCACGGACTGCCCCCATAGCCTTGGGTGTGCGTTTATATTTCCCAACGTTCTTCCCTATTGCATCCCCCCTCTCTCTGTCTGGTTTCCCAATAGCAGTTGGTGCGGCTTACTTATCCTTCTCCTTCTCCACCCTACCCCTCTCTAAAGGTTTTTCCTCTTTCTCTCTTCTCACTCTTTTTTGCTTCCTTCTTGAAAGCACAAGTGCTCCTTGGGTGATTTTGGTAATTAATGTCAACATATCTCTTGTTGGACTAATGTTTTCACCTAGTATATTTCAGACAAGTTCAATAGATGGAGTGGCATGGATTAGAGGATGTGGAAACCCTTCAAGATGATAAGGACAAAAGGATTGGCTCAAGCTCAAATCTCAAGACTCTACATTTTCCATTTCAGTGATCCAAGATCACATTGAGTCCATAGGAAAGCCAATACTATTAAAAGGGGATGAGGTGTTGCTTAATGGCTTGCTTGCTCAAAATGCTTACTGATATGCTCCAATACACTCAACCACTTTCTCACATCCACATATGTCCCAAACCAAAAGTCAAACTCGGCCCCACCAAAAAGTTCTATCCGGCGCCACCGAGTTCATTTGACATAGCCACTGCCACTAAACCCTAATAACTTCGGTCTCACCGAAAGGGATCTCGGTCTCACCGAGATGGGATTGCAAACTCTCTGTTGCCTATTGCAATATTTTCGGTCTGTAATGCCCATGATGGAGTTATACCTCCTACGTGTCGAGGCACAACTTAAAGGCATAAATCCATCCTAGAATGATCTCAAGTTCGGTAATCTTTGCACATCTCATGTAAAAGAGGGGATTGTAAACAGAAAATAGTTGGCTTACACTCGCCACGTCACAGAAATACAGTACAAGTCTCAATCATCATACATTAAGAACATCACAACCCTCTAAGGGCAAAAACCAAATGCAAGATACCAAACTTAGGTAAATAAAACCACAGGCGGATCGAATCCTAGTAAGAGTCTCCACTACTGATCATCCGGGTATCGCACATAGTACCGACTACGCTCCTCGTCGTACTCCCAATCCAGCTCGGTGCCATCACCTGGATAGCTCACAGCTGGACCTGCATCTGGTGTGTGAAGTAACTGTGAGCCACAGAGGCCTCAGCAATCCCGTCTCCGGGTAACAAGACTATTTAAGCCTTTGGGTGAGGATAAGGCTGAAGAAAAGAATAAGTGTCTGCAGCAGCAACTAGCAACTAGCTTACGTGAGTGAGAGCGAGAAGAGAAAGCCTCGGCGAGAAGTGATCACGAAGTGATCCTAGCTACAAGCTCAACAAACATAACCCCTCCGTGTTCAACTCCCGAATCCCTATTCGGAAATTGACGGTCACGGAACACACGCTGGTAGTGTATTAGTAACATTGTGTCAAGTTATCTACAACCGGAATTAACAAGCTCCCATCTGCCACATAACCGCGGGCACGGCTTTCGAAAGTTCAAACCCTACAGGGGTGTTCCAACTTGACCCATTACAAGCCCACGATCCGCGGAGTCGCAACTCCAAAGTGGGAAGACCCGAGTATCCTCGGAATCCCGTGCTCAAGATATACCGAGCTAAGGTAAGGCTAATCCAGCAAGTCCTCCCGGCGTGCCGACACCCTGATAGTAGCCGCGTGTATCTAGTCTCAGGCCACGACCGGATGAGCACAGCGTACAGTGGCCGAAATACCCAAGTTGCCAAGGGGGGCCCCGCACACGACTCTAGTTTGGACCAACACTCAAATCGAGCACTGGCCCAGGGGGGTTGAATTAATTAAGCCTCGGGTTAATTACTCCCTCGGAAAGTTTTAGTTGTGTTAGGCGAATAGTACCAATGTTGGGACTTGCTGGAAAAGACTTAACACTTAGCGGTTTATCGAGGGGGTCCCATACACCCCAACCGTGTTAGGAACGCATAATCAAGGAACATAACACCGGTTTATACGGTTCCTAACGGCATGAGTGGAACAAATCACCAAGCAAAAGGCTTAGCCTTCCACCCTTGCCAATATATAGATGATTTCATTTAGCAATTATATAGTGTGATATAACCCAACCAAACTTCAACATGAAGCAAGCATCTTCGATCTTCACCTGCAACTAGCAACGCTATAAGAAGGGCTGAGCGAAGCGTACTTAGCCAAGCAACGGTTTGCATAGGTAGGTTGGTTAAACATGGCAATTGGTTACAAGTAGGAGGCTGACAAGAAGATCATGGGCATCGAGGCAAAACTATAGATCGAGACTACTAGCAATAGGCAAAGATAGTAATGTTATCGGGGTTCGCTCATCTTGCCTGAAGTGAAGTCGTTCGGATCGTAAGAAGGGTCCTCGTGCTCAACCTCGTTGGAAACCTTGTGCTTGTACTCGAACTCAGACTCAGCTCCCGGCTCTAAACAAAACAATCACACCAAGCACAAATCAACAAGATGCAATGCGCACTCGAAAAAGATGAATGCATGATGGATGCACTAAGAATGCACACGGAGCACGGAAAAATATCACTCAAGCAAAACACCTCAAAACAAGATAACAATCTGATATTATGAATCTACACAGAAAAACAATCAAGTTTGATATAAGATTTGCTGAAATCGGAGTTACGGGCTAAAAGTTATGCCCGAAACAAGAAATGAGCGAAAGCTGAAAATTACAGCAACATATCAACTTCGGAGCTCAAAATAATTGAGCTACAGCATTCAAATATCATGGCAAAGGACATGAACACAAACTAGACATATACTACAGCAACTAAGTCCAAAGGTGCACCCCCAACGGAGCCACGGATCAAAAGCAATGATCTTGGACATATTGAACTTGACAATAAAATTCTGGCAGCAGAATTTTATTGAAACTTTGGAGCAAAAGATAAACATGCTATAGCCACTTAAATGGACATGTGAGGACATGAATGGAAAGACAACAATATATACTACAAGGAACAATCAAAATCCACTCCAAAACTAACATGCTTTGTCCTAGAACATCACACGAACATGGCATCGGAACGTTACAGATTTCAGACTTAGTGAAAAACCACTAAGTCCTAAAACAGCAATATCATCATAGCATCTAAAAGAGCATGTTTAAGTCACCTAGAAACTAAACATGGCAAAGGGTAAGCACCTCATAAAAGTACACATGAAGGTGACCCCGAAACACACAAGCATGCATCATGGAGGTAAACACAACGATAGCAACGAGCTCAACAAGATGGCATTTCATAACAAGTGAAACAACATCACAGCCACATGGCACTTTGCAACGATGATAACAAGGCAATAATAAATCTATCATGCAACCTATCACATACAACATGTAGATCATGGCAAGACGAACACGTGGACATGTCATTTGCATCATTTGGACAAACGAGCTAAAAGATATCCCATGGCAAAGATGGCATAAAAATAACACATAGCAGCAGTTTATATCATGATGCACTCTTGAAACAGCAAAACGAGCACCTAAATGACTTCTAACATGCATGACAACAACAGGTAAAACGTAGAGCAAGTCTCCACGAATGTCTGGACATATTATACGCGCGAATCGGAGCAACAGAAAAAAAGTTACAGCAGTTTTAAAACAGCATCAACAACAATATCACAGGGACTTGGAGAGGGAAGAGGGGGAATCAACCTCAACAGATCTGGACAAAAACAGGCTACGGGCCGGATCTGGAGCGGCCCGCGCGAAGGCGGCTGGAGCGGATCTGGCGGCCCGGCGGACTGGGCCCTGGCGCGGAGAGGGAGCCCGGCGGCTGGCCCGCGGCAGCGCTCGGACTGGGCCTCGCAGAGGGGAGCGGCTGGCTCGGAGGGGCTCGGCCCACGGTGAAGTGGTCCCAGCCGGGGCGAGGCGCGGAGGTGGGCCAAGGCGGAGGCGAAGCCCGCGAAGGCGGCGGCCTGGTCGGGGCGAGGCTGGTGGCGGCCTGCTGCGCGAGCGGAGGGACGGACCGAGTGGAAGGCTCTATGCGGCGGAGGCGACCGGGCTGGACCCCGAACTGGCGCGGCGGCTCGTCTGGAGGAGACGGTGAAGGAGGGCCTGCGGTGCGGGATCTGGCCTGCGACGAAGTGGTCTAGGACCGTTGTCCTGGGTCGATCGAGGGGAGGGCCAGCGAGGCCGTTGACCAGGCGCTCGGCTGGCGATCGGGATCTGATCCCCCCGATCGACCAGTCCGGCGGCGCTGGCACGGCTGGGATCGACAGAAACGGCGGCTGGGTTCTGCCAAGTGGCCTAGGGTGGTTGGTGGATCTGAGAATAAAAGAGGGGGAGAGGGTGGAGAAGAAGCTAGGAATGCAAAATAGACTAGGGTCTATAAATAGCAGATTTTTTAGGGTTGAGGGAATTTAGGGTGTTTAGAGCCCTCCGATCGTGATCCGACGGATCCGATCGCGGGGGTAGATTAAAAAGGGCCTAGGAGAAGATAAAAGGCTGCAGTAGGGGTGTTTCTGGGACACGAAGTGAAGGCACTTTGGACCCACACGAACAACGGATGGGATAGCCAACGGAGTCCAAACGAGATGAGATTTGAGAGGCGGGTTGCACACAACAAAACAACAACACACACAACAACCTCGCGGCACACCGGTAACGTTACACGCCCGAACAACAAAGTAGGCCTACGGGACGTCACGGACACGTGAGGGAGCTCCGGAACGCGAAACGGACAACGGGAAGGAACGCGTGGAACCGGATGCAACCGACAACACAAAAGCAATGCAATGCACATGTCTACATGATATGAATGAATGCCACACACACACAACAAAACGACGAAAACCCGAAAGACAAAGAGCCCGGAATGGAAAAAGATGAAGCCGGAGATATATTATATACCCAAAAGGGAAAGTATTACATCCGGGGCATTACCAACTCTCCTCTACTACAAAAAGATCTCGTCCCGAGATCTAGGACTGGAAAAAGGAAGGGTACTCGGAACGAAGATGATCTTCTCGTTCCGAGGTAGCTTCTCGGTCGGTGTGATGTGACCACTTGACTTTCAGAAATTTGATGGACTTGTTGCGGGTCTTGCGCTCGGTTTCTTCGAGAATGGCAACTGGATGCTCTCGGTAGGACAGGTCTTGTTGAAGATCAATCTCTTCAAACGGAATCATGCGCTCAGGTGCCTTGAAGCATTTGCGAAGTTGAGACACATGGAAGACATCATGAACATTGGCGAAGTTTGAAGGGAGCTCAAGTTGATAGGCTAGGTCGCCTCTTTTGCCAAGAATCTTGAAAGGCCCGACGTATCTAGGAGCAAGTTTTCCTTTGATACCGAATCTTTGGGTTCCTTTCATCGGAGAAACTCGGAGATAGACATGATCACCGATGTTGAAAGCCAAATCACGATGCTTGCCGTCATAGTAGCTCTTTTGACGCGACTGAGCGGCCTTGAGATTCTCACGTATGACTTTGCACATTTCTTCGGCTTCTGAGATCAAGTCATTGCCAAGAAGTTGACGTTCGCGTGTTTCAGACCAATTGAGAGGGGTACGACACTTTCTGCCATAGAGAATTTCAAATGGTGCTTTGCCTGCACTTGCTTGAAAGCTGTTGTTGTAAGAGAACTCGGCAAATGGAAGGCAGTCTTCCCATTTCATGCCAAAGGAGATGACACAGGCTCTGAGCATGTCTTCTAGAATCTGATTCACACGCTCGACTTGACCACTGGTCTGAGGGTGAAAAGCAGTGCTGAACCTGATCTTAGTGCCCATGGCGGTCTGAAAGGAATCCCAGAACCTTGATGTGAACAAGCTTCCACGGTCTGAGGATATAACTTGAGGAATGCCATGTAGGGACACAATTCTGGAAGTGTACAGCTCTGCAAGTTGAGCTGCATTGATTGATTTTTTGACTGGAAGAAAGTGAGCGACTTTGGTAAGCTTGTCAATCACCACAAAGATAGCATCATTTCCTCGCTTGGATTTAGGAAAACCGGTGACGAAGTCCATTTCAATGTGGTCGAACTTCCACTCGGGGATAGGAAGAGGTTGGAGAAGACCGGCTGGACGTTGATGTTCTGCTTTCACTCTTCTGCATACATCACATTCGTTCACAAATTGGGCAATCTCCCTTTTCATGTGTGTCCACCAGTAAGACTGCTTGAGGTCTTGATACATCTTGGAACTGCCAGGATGAATGGAAAGAAGAGAATCATGAGCTTCTTCCATTATGAGCTTCCTGAGATCACCTTTGGGAACAACGAGTCTGTCCTCGAAGAACAAGGTATCTCTCTCATCAACACGGAAGCACTTGTATTTTGGAGTGCCCTTTGCAATGCCATGTTTCACCTTCTTCACCATGGTATCACTGAGCTGGGCCTCACGGACTTGATCTTCCAAGGTAGGAGCAATTTGGAGATTTGCAAGAAAACCCTGCGGAACAACTTGAAGGTTGAGTTTCCTGAATGCTTCACAAAGCTCGGGCTGGTATGGCTTGATAAGAAGGCTGTTGCAATATGCCTTTCTGCTCAAAGCATCTGCAATCACATTCGCCTTGCCAGGAGTGTATTCAATGCTGGGATTATACTCTTGGATCATTTCGACCCAACGAGTCTGACGGAGGTTCAGATGCGGCTGTGTGAAGATGTACTTCAAGCTCTTGTGATCAGTGAAGATGTTGACCTTTCTGCCCAACAACAGATGTCTCCACGTAATCAGAGCATGTACCACAGCTGCTAGCTCGAGATCATGTGTGGGATAGTTCTTCTCACTTGGCTTTAGCTGACGAGAGGTGTATGCCACAATTCTCTTATCTTGCATAAGCACACCACCAAGACCTTGAAGAGAAGCATCAAAGAATACTTCATAGGGCTTGGATTCATCTGGAGGAGTCAGAACTGGAGCAGTGACAAGCTTTTCTTTGAGAGTTTTGAATGCCACTTCACACTCTGGAGACCAAAAGTATTTGACATTCTTCTGAAGCAAGTTGGAAAGAGGCTTGGCAATCTTGGAGAAGTTCTCAACGAACCTTCTGCAATAGCTGGCAAGACCCAGAAAACTGCGGAGCTGCTTGACGTTCTGAGGAGCTTCCCAGTTGACAATTGCTTCAACTTTCTCGGGATTAACCGTAATACCGTCAGCTGAGATGATGTGGCCCAGGTACAAAACCTTATCGAGCCAAAACTCGCACTTGGAGAACTTGGCATAGAATTTATGCTCTCGGAGTCGATCAAGAACCAGACGTAAGTGCTTTTCGTGATCTTCTTCATTCTTGGAAAACACCAGAATATCATCCAGATACACGAGCACAAACTCTCCAGTATAGGGGTTGAAGATGTAATGCATCATCCTTGAAAAGGTAGGAGGAGCATTGGCGAGACCGAAGGACATGACGGTATACTCGTATGAACCGTAGCTCGTTCTGAAGGCCGTCTTGGGAATGTCTTCCTCGCGAATGCGAATTTGATGATAGCCCATTCGGAGGTCAAGCTTAGAGAACACTTTAGCTCCTTTGAGCTGCTCAAAGAGTTCGTTGATGTTGGGGAGCGGATACTTGTTCTTAATTGTCTTCTTGTTCAATGGCCGGTAGTCAACACAGAGACGCTCCGTGCCATCTTTCTTCTTGACAAATAAGACACCACAGCCCCACGGAGATGTACTCGGTCTGATGAGACCCATACTCTCCTGCTTATCAAGCTGCTTCTTCAATTCCTTCAATTCATCCGGAGAGAGCTTGTAAGGACGCCGGCAAGCAGGTTCAGTGCCCGGCTCGAGTTCAATGACAAACTCGACCTGACGGTGTGGAGGCATGCCTGGAAGATCTTCTGGAAAGACGTCTTGATATTCATTCACCACTGGAATTTGCTCTATGGCATTAATTTCACCCTTATCATTAAGAGAGAAAAGCCGAATAGTATTATCCCTGGAGGCGAAGATAATCACATCTTCATCAGAATGAGTCAACTTGACTTCCTTTTGAGCACAATCAATGTGAGCATCGTGCTGAGAAAGCCAATCCATTCCGAGAATGAGGTCAATATCAGAATGACCAAGAACCACCGGATTAGCCAGAAATCGATAATCACCCATGCGGATAGAAACATTCGGAACAAAGTTGTTGGAGTTCATGAGCAAACCCGGAGAAAGCACAGACATCGGACTCGGCAAAGCTTGCAATGGCATATCATGTGACAATGCAAAAGGTCTTGACATGAAAGAATGTGAAGCACCTGAATCGAACAAAACTTTAGCAGGGATAGAGTTCACTGGAAGGTTACCCAAAATGACATCAGAAGAGTTCTCCGCTTCAGCTGCATTCATCAGATTGACCCTTGCAGACTTTGGATCATGCTTGACAATCGCTGTACTGACAGGCGGAGGAGGAGGAAGACGCTTCGGATTCGGACATCTGTTGGCATAATGACCCTTCTGGCCACACTTGTTGCACACCACTTCAGAGAGAGGACGGAAATGAGAACCACTTGACTTGGAGCCTTGAGACTGAAACTGCTTCTTCGACTGGTTGCTCGGGTTGGGTGGGTGGGAGAAACCACGACCACTAGAGTTCTTGTTGTTGGAGTTGTTGTATGGAGCTCGAATCACTGGAGGAGGAGGAAGCC
>LR738709.1:503706000-503785858 GCA_902687465.1 Secale cereale | reverse complement strand
TCAGCTGCTTGATCTTTCAGTTGGAAGGCTGCAAACTTCACATAATCATCTTCCTTCACGTTACTGCACTCAAAATGCTTCTTTATGTCGGTTAACCAATCCTCAGCATCAAGAGGGTCGACACAGTAACTGAAAGCTTTAGGATTGTTGGCCAAGAACTGGTTGAGAGTAGCATGGTGCTGCTGGTTGAAGAAGTTGCCTTGGTTCCCTGGAACACCCTGATTAGCTTGCATAGCTTGCATCTGTTGCATCATCTGCATCATCAACTGAGTGTTCTGAGCAGTAGTCTGCATAATTGCTCTCCAAGCCTCAGGCGGAGGAGGAGGGGAAGGAGGATGATCTGGGACCTCTTCCACCTCTGGGTTAGCGTTGGGAACCCTTTTCGGAGCCATCCTGTAAGAGATGACCACGAATCAGCAATTGATTGACAAAAGGTATAAGCTGAATCAATGGAATGAATTGCAACAAGTCTTCACAATAATCATTCGAACAATAGAACGAATGAAAACATCCGAACAAGAGGAATGGATGAAATTCTCAGTTAAATGATAACATCAGTCTTCACGAGAAGCCACATAGGGAACAAAATTAAAATAAGAAAACAACAAGGTGCGGACGGGAACAAACACATGAGAGGAGTTTCGTTCTAACATCTTTGTGCTGAAAGCATATGAACGCGTTACGAAAAGGTTTTGCAATCCCCGGATCAGCATAGCCATGGACCCTTTAAGATGCAACTCCTGATAGTAACATCGGTCATATAACCTCTTCACTCAATGCAGAACCCCGAACTCACTAACCTGCATTCGTTGGAAGAATGCCTACGATCTACAGGATAAAACCCACCTATAGATTTCCGAAAGATTCCAGTTATGCAATCAGGTGTTGGGGATACACGAGAAGCACCGCGCAATCAACTCTAAACCTACATCCAGGTGTATCCATCCTTCAACACATAACCAGTCTTTCTCGGAAACTGTGTACCTCGGACCTTAGAAAAGCATCCACTATAACAAGCTATGGCAATACTCCCGAACTACCTCCCCAGTACTGGGTGATGTCGGGGTTATCTTGCCACTGGCCGTATAGGAGAGATTTTCGATGTCGGCCGTCTTAAGTATTTAGTACTGCCGCGATATGCTTGTGTCAATGATACCCCGAAGCTCAACTCCCCAGGAACAGGAGGCATCGAGAACAATATCCTTGTCACAAGAACATCGAAACAATCCCATAATACTCGCGGGATTCCTAAAAAAAATTGTGCAATTTTTGAAGATAGGAGAGACAAGAGTAGTCATCAGGAGTCCTCACCAGAGAGAAAGGGGATGAGAAGCAAAGACATCCTACTCTCCGATATAATATAGGACTCAAAAAGTTTTCAGTGTGTGCCTAGACTCGACCGTCAACGATTCGATCAAACAGTGGGGGCTCCTAGGTCGGAGAAGGCTCTGAATACCAACTTGTAATGCCCAGGATGGAGTTATACCTCCTACGTGTCGAGGCACGACTTAAAGGCATAAATCCATCCTAGAATGATCTCAAGTTCGGTAATCTTTGCACATCTCATGTAAAAGAGGGGATTGTAAACAGAAAATAGTTGGCTTACACTCCCCACGTCACAGAAATACAGTACAAGTCTCAATCATCATACATTAAGAACATCACAACCCTCTAAGGGCAAAAACCAAATGCAAGATACCAAACTTAGGTAAATAAAACCACAGGCGGATCGAATCCTAGTAAGAGTCTCCACTACTGATCATCCGGGTATCGCACATAGTACCGACTACGCTCCTCGTCGTACTCCCAATCCAGCTCGGTGCCATCACCTGGATAGCTCACAGCTGGACCTGCATCTGGTGTGTGAAGTAACTGTGAGCCACAGAGGACTCAGCAATCCCGTCTCCGGGTAACAAGACTATTTAAGCCTTTGGGTGAGGATAAGGCTGAAGAAAAGAATAAGTGTCTGCAGCAGCAACTAGCAACTAGCTTACGTGAGTGAGAGCGAGAAGAGAAAGCCTCGGCGAGAAGTGATCACGAAGTGATCCTAGCTACAAGCTCAACAAACATAACCCCTCCGTGTTCAACTCCTGAATCCCTATTCGGAAATTGACGGTCACGGAACACACGCTGGTAGTGTATTAGTAACATTGTGTCAAGTTATCTACAACCGGAATTAACAAGCTCCCATCTGCCACATAACCGCGGGCACGGCTTTCGAAAGTTCAAAACCCTGCAGGGGTGTTCCAACTTGACCCATTACAAGCCCACGATCCGCGGAGTCGCAACTCCAAAGTGGGAAGACCCGAGTATCCTCGGAATCCCGTGCTCAAGATATACCGAGCTAAGGTAAGGCTAATCCAGCAAATCCTCTCGGCGTGCCGCACCTTGATAGTAGCCGCGCGTATCTAGTCTCAGGCCATGACCGGATGAGCACAGCGTACAGTGGCCGAAATACCCAAGTTGCCAAGGGGGGCCCCGCACACGACTCTAGTTTGGACCAACACTCAAATCGAGCACTGGCCCAGGGGGGTTGAATTAATTAAGCCTCGGGTTAATTACTCCCTCGGAAAGTTTTAGTTGTGTTAGGCGAATAGTACCAATGTTGGGACTTGCTGGAAAAGACTTAGCACTTAGCGGTTTATCGAGGGGGTCCCATACACCCCAACCGTGTTAGGAACGCATAATCAAGGAACATAACACCGGTTTATACGGTTCCTAACGGCATGAGTGGATCAAATCACCAAGCAAAAGGCTTAGCCTTCCACCCTTGCCAATATATAGATGATTTCATTTAGCAATTATATAGTGTGATATAACCCAACCAAACTTCAACATGAAGCAAGCATCTTCGATCTTCACCTGCAACTAGCAACGCTATAAGAAGGGCTGAGCGAAGCGTACTTAGCCAAGCAACGGTTTGCATAGGTAGGTTGGTTAAACATGGCAATTGGTTACAAGTAGGAGGCTGACAAGAAGATCATGGGCATCGAGGCAAAACTATAGATCGAGACTACTAGCAATAGGCAAAGATAGTAATGTTATCGGGGTTCGGTCATCTTGCCTGAAGTGAAGTCGTTCGGATCGTAAGAAGGGTCCTCGTGCTCAACCTCGTTGGAAACCTCGTGCTCGTACTCGAACTCAGACTCAGCTCCCGGCTCTAAACAAAACAATCACACAAAGCACAAATCAACAAGATGCAATGCGCACTCGAAAAAGATGAATGCATGATGGATGCACTAAGAATGCACACGGAGCACGGAAAAATATCACTCAAGCAAAACACCTCAAAACAAGATAACAATCTGATATTATGAATCTACACGGAAAAACAATCAAGTTTGATATAAGATTCGCTGAAATCGGAGTTACGGGCTAAAAGTTATGCCCGAAACAAGAAATGAGCGAAAGCTGAAAATTACAGCAACATATCAACTTCGGAGCTCAAAATAATTGAGCTACAGCATTCAAATATCATGGCAAAGGACATGAAAACAAACTAGACATATACTACAGCAACTAAGTCCAAAGGTGCACCCCCAACGGAGCCACGGATCAAATGCAATGATCTTGGACATATTGAACTTGACAATAAAATTCTGGCAGCAGAATTTTATTGAAACTTTGGAGCAAAAGATAAACATGCTACAGCCACTTAAATGGACATGTGAGGACATGAATGGAAAGACAACAATATATACTACAAGGAACAATCAAAATCCACTCCAAAACTAACATGCTTTGTCCTAGAACATCACACGAACATGGCATGGGAACATTACAGATTTCAGACTTAGTGAAAAACCACTAAGTCCTAAAACAGCAATATCATCATAGCATCTAAAAGAGCATGTTTAAGTCACCTCGAAACTAAACATGGCAAAGGGTAAGCACCTCATCAAAGTACACATGAAGGTGACCCCGAAACACACAAGCATGCATCATGGAGGTAAACACAACGATAGCAACGAGCTCAACAAGATGGCATTTCATAACAAGTGAAACAACATCACAGCCACATGGCACTTTGCAACGATGATAACAAGGCAATAATAAATCTATCATGCAACCTATCACATACAACATGTAGATCATGTCAAGACGAACACGTGGACATGTCATTTGCATCATTTGGACAAACGAGCTAAAAGATATCCCATGGCAAAGATGGCATAAAAATAACACATAGTAGCAGTTTATATCATGATGCACTCTTGCAACAGCAAAACGAGCACCTAAATGACTTCTAACATGCATGACAACAACAGGTAAAACGTAGAGCAAGTCTCCACGAACGTCTGGACATATTATACGCGCGAATCGGAGCAACAGACAAAAAGTTACAGCAGTTTTAAAACAGCATCAGCAACAATATCACAGGGACTTAGAGAGGGAAGAGGGGGAATCAACCTCAACAGATCTGGACAAAAAAAGGCTACGGGCCGGATCTGGAGCGGCCCGCGCGAAGGCGGCTGGAGCGGATCTGGCGGCCCGGCGGACTGGGCCCTGGCGCGGAGAGGGAGCCCGGCGGCTGGCCCGCGGCAGCGCTCGGACTGGGCCTCGCAGAGGGGAGCGGCTGGCTCGGAGGGGCTCGGCCCACGGTGAAGTGGTCCCAGCCGGGGCGAGGCGCGGAGGTGGGCCAAGGCGGAGGCGAAGCCCGCGAAGGCGGCGGCCTGGTCGGGGCGAGGCTGGTGGCGGCCTGCTGCGCGAGCGGAGGGACGGACCGAGCGGAAGGCTCGATGCGGCGGAGGCGACCGGGCTGGACCCGGAACTGGCGCGGCGGCTCGTCTGGAGGAGACGGTGAAGGAGGGCCTGCGGTGTGGGATCTGGCCTGCGACGAAGTGGTCCAGGACCGTTGTCCTGGGTCGATCGAGGGGAGGGCCAGCGAGGCCGTTGACCAGGCGCTCGGCTGGCGATCGGGATCTGATCCCCCCGATCGACCAGTCCGGCGACGCTGGCTCGGCTGGGATCGACGGAAACGGCGGCTGGGTTCTGCCAAGTGGCCTAGGGTGGTTGGTGGATCTGAGAATAAAAGAGGGGGAGAGGGTGGAGAAGAAGCTAGGAATGCAAAATAGACTAGGGTCTATAAATAGCAGATTTTTTAGGGTTGAGGGAATTTAGGGTGTTTAGAGCCCTCCGATCGCGATCCGACGGATCCGATCGCGGGGGTAGATTAAAAAGGGCCTAGGAGAAGATAAAAGGCTGCAGTAGGGGTGTTTCTGGGACACGAAGTGAAGGCACTTTGGACCCACACGAACAACGGATGGGATAGCCAACGGAGTCCAAACGAGACGAGATTTGAGAGGCGGGTTGCACACAACAAAACAACAACACACACAACAACCTCGCGGCACACCGGTAACGTTACACGCCCGAACAACAAAGTAGGCCTACGGGACGTCACGGACACGTGAGGGAGCTCCGGAACGCGAAACGGACAACGGGAAGGAACGCGTGGAACCGGATGCAACCGACAACACAAAAGCAATGCAATGCACATGTCTACATGATATGAATGAATGCCACACACACACAACAAAACGACGAAAACCCGAAAGACAAAGAGCCCGGAATGGAAAAAGATGAAGCCGGAGATATATTATATACCCAAAAGGGAAAGTATTACATCCGGGGCATTACCAACTCTCCTCTACTACAAAAAGATCTCGTCCCGAGATCTAGGACTGGAAAAAGGAAGGGTACTCGGAACGAAGATGATCTTCTCGTTCCGAGGTAGCTTCTCGGTCGGTGTGATGTGACCACTTGACTTTCAGAAATTTGATGGACTTGTTGCGGGTCTTGCGCTCGGTTTCTTCGAGAATGGCAACTGGATGCTCTCGGTAGGACAGGTCTTGTTGAAGATCAATCTCTTCAAACAGAATCATGCGCTCAGGTGCCTTGAAGCATTTGCGAAGTTGAGACACATGGAAGACATCATGAACATTGGCGAAGTTTGAAGGGAGCTCAAGTTGATAGGCTAGGTCGCCTCTTTTGCCAAGAATCTTGAAAGGCCCGACGTATCTAGGAGCAAGTTTTCCTTTGATACCGAATCTTTGGGTTCCTTTCATCGGAGAAACTCGGAGATAGACATGATCACCGATGTTGAAAGCCAAATCATGATGCTTGCCGTCATAGCAGCTCTTTTGACGCGACTGAGCGGCCTTGAGATTCTCACGTATGACTTTGCACATTTCTTCGGCTTCTGAGATCAAGTCATTGCCAAGAAGTTGACGTTCGCGTGTTTCAGACCAATTGAGAGGGGTACGACACTTTCTGCCATAGAGAATTTCAAATGGTGCTTTGCCTGCACTTGCTTGAAAGCTGTTGTTGTAAGAGAACTCGGCAAATGGAAGGCAGTCTTCCCATTTCATGCCAAAGGAGATGACACAGGCTCTGAGCATGTCTTCTAGAATCTGATTCACACGCTCGACTTGACCACTGGTCTGAGGGTGAAAAGCAGTGCTGAACCTGATCTTAGTGCCCATGGCGGTCTGAAAGGAATCCCAGAACCTTGATGTGAACAAGCTTCCACGGTCTGAGGATATAACTTGAGGAATGCCATGTAGGGACACAATTCTGGAAGTGTACAGCTCTGCAAGTTGAGCTGCATTGATTGATTTTTTGACTGGAAGAAAGTGAGCGACTTTGGTAAGCTTGTCAATCACCACAAAGATAGCATCATTTCCTCGCTTGGATTTAGGAAAACCGGTGACGAAGTCCATTTCAATGTGGTCGAACTTCCACTCGGGGATAGGAAGAGGTTGGAGAAGACCGGCTGGACGTTGATGTTCTGCTTTCACTCTTCTGCATACATCACATTCGTTCACGAATTGGGCAATCTCCCTTTTCATGCGTGTCCACCAGTAAGACTGCTTGAGGTCTTGATACATCTTGGAACTGCCAGGATGAATGGAAAGAAGAGAATCATGAGCTTCTTCCATTATGAGCTTCCTGAGATCACCTTTGGGAACAACGAGTCTGTCCTCGAAGAACAAGGTATCTCTCTCATCAACACGGAAGCACTTGTATTTTGGAGTGCCCTTTGCAATGCCATGTTTCACCTTCTTCACCATGGTATCACTGAGCTGGGCCTCACGGACTTGATCTTCCAAGGTAGGAGCAATTTGGAGATTTGCAAGAAAACCCTGCGGAACAACTTGAAGGTTGAGTTTCCTGAATGCTTCACAAAGCTCGGGCTGGTATGGCTTGATAAGAAGGCTGTTGCAATATGCCTTTCTGCTCAAAGCATCTGCAATCACATTCGCCTTGCCAGGAGTGTATTCAATGCTGGGATTATACTCTTGGATCATTTCGACCCAACGAGTCTGACGGAGGTTCAGATGCGGCTGTGTGAAGATGTACTTCAAGCTCTTGTGATCAGTGAAGATGTCGACCTTTCTGCCCAACAACAGATGTCTCCACGTAATCAGAGCATGTACCACAGCTGCTAGCTCGAGATCATGTGTGGGATAGTTCTTCTCACTTGGCTTTAGCTGACGAGAGGTGTATGCCACAATTCTCTTATCTTGCATAAGCACACCACCAAGACCTTGAAGAGAAGCATCAAAGAATACTTCATAGGGCTTGGATTCATCTGGAGGAGTCAGAACTGGAGCAGTGACAAGCTTTTCTTTGAGAGTTTTGAATGCCACTTCACACTCTGGAGACCAAAAGTATTTGACATTCTTCTGAAGCAAGTTGGAAAGAGGCTTGGCAATCTTGGAGAAGTTCTCAACGAACCTTCTGCAATAGCTGGCAAGACCCAGAAAACTGCGGAGCTGCTTGACGTTCTGAGGAGCTTCCCAGTTGACAATTGCTTCAACTTTCTCGGGATTAACCGTAATACCGTCAGCTGAGATGATGTGGCCCAGGTACAAAACCTTATCGAGCCAAAACTCGCACTTGGAGAACTTGGCATAGAATTTATGCTCTCGGAGTCGATCAAGAACCAGACGTAAGTGCTTTTCGTGATCTTCTTCATTCTTGGAAAACACCTGTAATGCCCAGGATGGAGTTATACCTCCTACGTGTCGAGGCACGACTTAAAGGCATAAATCCATCCTAGAATGATCTCAAGTTTGGTATCTTTGCACAACTCATGTAAAAGAGGGATTAAAATGCAAAAGGGGATAGTTGGCTTACACTCGCCACTTCACACAAAACATTACATAAGCAATACATCATTCAGAACATCACAACCCGACTACGGGTGAAGATCCAAAAGCAAGATACCAAAAACAACAAAAGCCACAGGTCAGGATCGAATCCTAGTAGAAGCCACTACTGAACATCGAAACGTCACAAGCAACAGCCACGATCTTCATCGGACTCCCGGGTGAAGAACTGAGCCAACTTCTGCATCAAACTCGGCTGAACCTGCATCTGGTGTGGTGAAGTAACTGTGAGCCACAGAGGACTCAGCAATCCCGTTCCCGGGTAACAAGACTATTTAAGCCTTGGGTGAGGATAAGGCTGAAGAAAGAAATATGAGGTGAAGGAACAAAACAAGAGTCTGCAGCAGCAACTAGCACTAACTTACGTAATAGAGAGCGAGAAGAGAAGTGCATCGGTCGAGAGATGATCACGAAGTGATCCTAACTAAAGCCGGTCAAACATAACCCCACCGTGTTCAACTCCCGAATCCCTATTCGGAAATTGACAGTCACGGTACACACGCTGGTAGTGTATTAGAAACATTGTGTCAAGTTATCTACAACCGGAATTAACAAGCTCCCATCTGCCACATAACCGCGGGCACGGCTTTCGAAAGTTCAAACCCTGCAGGGGTGTTCCAACTTGGCCCATCACAAGCCCACGATCCGCGAAGTCGCAACTCCATAGGTGGGAAGACCCGAGTATTCTCGGAATCCCGTGCTCAAGTTAAACCGAACTAAGGTAAGGCTAATCCAGCAAATCCTCCCGGCGTGCCGACACCCTGATAGTAGCCGCGCATATCTCGTCTCAGGCCACGACCGGATGAGCGCTACGTACAGTACCAAAGACCCCACATAACTGGGTGGTACCGCAAGTGACTCTAGTTTGGGACCAACACCATCAGCACTGGCCACCCTGCTATGTAGAAATAAAGGATCCTCGAGGGAGCGACCCCCTATGCAAATTTAATTAATTAATTAAGTTGTTATTATGAGGCAAATAGTACCAATGTTGGGACTTGCTGGAAAAGACTTAGCACTTAGCGGTTTATCAAGGGGGTCCCATACACCCCAACCGTGTTAGGAACGCATAATCAAGGAACATAACACCGGTTTATACGGTTCCTAACGGCATGAGTGGAACAAAACACCAAGCAAAAGGCTTAGCCTTCCACCCTGCCAGTATATAGATGATTTCATTTTAGCATTTATATAGTGTGATATAACCCAACCAAACTTCAACATGAAGCAAGCATCTTCAATCTTCACCTGCAACTAACAATGCTATAAGAGGGGCTGAGCGAAGCGTACTTAGCCAAGCAACGGTTTGCGTAGGTAGGGTGGTTAAACAAGGCAATGGTTACAAGTAGGAGGCTGACAAGAAGAACATGGGCATCGAGACAAAACTATAGATCGAGAATACTAGCAATAGGCCAAGATAGTAATGGTATCCGGGTTCGGTCATCTTGCCTGGAATTCCACAAGGAGGAAGAACGGATCCAAGAAGGAGACGGAGCAACAGTCGAGCGGATCCTCACAACTCCGGAACAAAAGCGAAGCTAACAAGAGAAGCAACCGGAAAGAAAGAAACAACACGGTAAACACACATATCAAAAACATGGCATACGATGCACAAGCAAGCATGATGCATGTCCGGTTTAAATATGCATGGCATGACAAGTGCACAAACAAATACTACAAGTTAAGTGGAGATCAATATGCAACGAGTTGCATATTGACGAAACACCACATATTAATTATTTAGTTGACTCTCATTATTTACAAGACAAGCTTAAAAGTTTTTAACATGGCAAGAGGTGAAACATAATAAACTACACTAAGTAGGCATTTTAAATGAGGCCGGAAATAACAACAACATATCCGGAAAATCCTCATGAGCATGTTTAATAATTATAAGCAACAACAATTAAACATTCTAGTGTTGTTAACATGATGCGGATGACATGAACAAGTTTATGCAAGTTTTATTAAAAGGTTGACTTAAAAGAGACAAGAAGTATTGTCACCGCGGTGAAGGAAAAGGTGCCACGGCAACGATCCGAAAATGATGCCAAGGCAACAACTCGGTTCCGGTAACTCGTTGAGAGTCCGGTGCAAAAGATAGAAACGGCGTGAGCGAGTCAAACGAGATGATGGGGGTTGATCCCGTTACCGGGTTCCCACGAGTCGGTGACGAGGCAACCGAGGAGCTCGACAAAAGGTCGGAACGGGCACGATGCACACAAGGGGAACATTTCATACAACACAAGCAAGCATGCACACGGGTCATCGACGGGGTTATACCTTTGAAGCGTGCGTTTCGGGGCGGTTCGAGACGTAGAGGAAGGAGTCGTTCACGCGATTCGTAGAGGAAGTAGACGTTCCGTAGAGGGAAGTAGTCGTTCACATCCCGTAGAGGTACACGGGGCGACGGTAGGGGTACTTGTCCATGAAGTCGTTCTCGTCCGTAGTTGTTCACGGTTCTCCGGCGACGGTAGACGTTCGGGCGACGGTAGTGGTACTTGCGGCGTCGTGGTACTCGTTCACGTAGTCGTACACGGATGTAGTTGTTCACTTCTCCGAAGGGTACTTGTCGCGTCGTCTTGTGTCGGCGTTCGTAGGGGTACTTGGTCTCCGAACTTGTCGACGGTAGTGGTACTTGTCGTAGGGGTACTTGGTCTCTCGGTCTCGTACACGGGTCATCTGTCCAAAAAAATTACAGCATAGGCACAAAACAAACAAAAACGGCAGCAACACAAGGGCTGCACGAGGCCACGGCAGCAGCACGGGTCATCCACGGAGGCAAGGGCAGCAGCGGCGCGGCGGCACAGGACGAGGGAGCCGAGGCTCTTGGCGACGGGAACCGGAGGGGAGAGGGCGCTCGGGCCTGGGCGCTGCACGGGGCCGGCCTTGGCTGGAGGGAGCCACGGCACGGAGGCAGCAGGAAGGAGGGCCCCGGCTGCTGGGAGCCGCGGAGGGAGGAAGATGGGCACGGCGCGCACTGGTAGTGGCGTCGATCTGCAGAGGAGAGCGACCGGATGGGCGGGCTTGGGGCCGCCGCGGCGCGAGGTTGAGGATGGCCCGCAGGGATCCGTGGCGATGGAGGAGAGGACCGACGCTGGCCTTGGCTGCTCGCGCTGGAGGGGACTGGAAGGGAGGCCGGAGGAGAGGTGGCGAGGCAGGGGATCGAAGGAGGAGCGGGATGGGTCGAGGGGTTCAGGGATCTGCGAGGGGGAAGCAGAGAGCGAGAGAGGGGATGCGCACGGGGTGCGGGGTCGAGGGTTCGACCTCCTGGCGGCGGCTTGCGGGAAGAGTGAGCGGACGAGGGGTGAGGGCTAGGGTCCGGTCGCCAGCTGGGCCACGGGAATGGGCCTAGGAAGGAGAGGGGCTGAGCTGCGGCCTGGGAGGAGACCAGATGGGCCAGCTGGGAGGCTCTTCTTATTATTTCTTAAACATAAATAAAAGAGAGAGAGAGAGCAAAATAAAAATAAAAGAGGCAAAGAACGGAAAATAAGATATGGAACATTTTTATAAGGCTTTACGGGATATTGCCAACCCAACAAAAATAGTTCCAACACAAAGGAAGTGCAAACTAAAACATTTAGCTTGCAAAAAAAAGGAGTTTAGATTTTTGGAGGAGCCTCGAAACAACGGAAAGAAATTACCGGCAAGATTTTGAAGGTGAAACTCGAAGTGAAATAACATGGGGAATTATGCAAGTGTGTTATGGTGATTCCGAAGCAATGGAATAATTATTAATATAGCTCCATAAATATTAGGAGGCTTTTATATGTTATAAAGAGAAGTCATCTTCCCTCGATTTAAATGGACCGAAGGTCCACACGATTTATTAGGTTGAGATGCAAAAGATTAAATAAGACATGATGGCATGATGACATGATGCAATGCAAAAATAAATAGCACAAGCACAAAGAACACACGGGCAACCCGGAACATCTGGAATCTTCTGGAACCTTCTGGAATCTTCTGGGACGTCGGTCTCGGGCGTCACAACACCAGAATATCATCCAGATACACAAGCACAAACTCGCCAGTATAGGGGTTGAAGATGTAATGCATCATCCTCGAAAAGGTAGGAGGAGCATTGGCGAGACCGAAGGACATGACGGTATACTCGTATGAACCGTAGCTCGTTCTGAAGGCCGTCTTGGGAATGTCTTCCTCGCGAATGCGAATTTGATGATAGCCCATTCGGAGGTCAAGCTTAGAGAACACTTTAGCTCCTTTGAGCTGCTCAAAGAGTTCATTGATGTTGGGGAGCGGATACTTGTTCTTAATCGTCTTCTTGTTCAATGGCCGGTAGTCAACACAGAGACGCTCCGTGCCATCTTTCTTCTTGACAAATAAGACACCACAGCCCCACGGAGATGTACTAGGCCGGATGAGACCCATACGCTCCTGTTCATCTAGCTGCTTCTTCAATTCCTTCAATTCATCCGGAGAGAGCTTGTACGGACGCCGGCATGCTGGCTCAGTACCCGGCTCGAGTTCAATGACAAACTCCACCTGACGGTGTGGAGGCATGCCTGGAAGTTCTTTAGGAAAGACGTCTTGATATTCGTTCACCACCGGAATTTGAGATATGGCATTAATTTCGCCCTTATCATTGAGAGAGAAAAGCCGGATAGTGTTATCCCTGGAGGCGAAGATAATCACATCTTCATCAGAATGAGTCAACTTGACTTCCTTTTGAGCACAATCAATGTGAGCATCGTGCTGAGAAAGCCAATCCATTCCGAGGATGAGGTCGATGTCAGAATGACCAAGAACCACCGGATTAGCCAGAAATCGATAATCACCCATGCGGATAGAAACATTCGGAACAAAGTTGTTGGAGTTCATGAGCAAACCCGGAGAAAGCACAGACATCGGACTCGGCAAAGCTTGCAATGGCATATCATGTGACAATGCAAAAGGTCTTGACATGAAAGAATGTGAAGCACCTGAATCGAACAAAACTTTAGCAGGGATAGAGTTCACTGGAAGGTTACCCAAAATGACATCAGAAGAGTTCTCCGCTTCAGCTGCATTCATCAGATTGACCCTTGCAGACTTTGGATCATGCTTGACAATCGCTGTACTGACAGGCGGAGGAGGAGGAAGACGCTTCGGATTCGGACATCTGTTGGCATAATGACCCTTCTGGCCACACTTGTTGCACACCACTTCAGAGAGAGGACGGAAATGAGAACCACTTGACTTGGAGCCTTGAGACTGAAACTGCTTCTTCGACTGGTTGCTCGGGTTGGGTGGGTGGGAGAAACCACGACCACTAGAGTTCTTGTTGTTGGAGTTGTTGTATGGAGCTCGAATCACTGGAGGAGGAGGAAGCCGGAATTTCTGATGCTTCGAGACCATCTGAGACGATGAGGAAGAGTGAACGGCATCTCGAATTCTCTTCTTAGAAGCCTCCATCTTAAGCTGAGCTGCTTCTTGTTTCAAAGCCATGTTATAGAACTTGTCGAATTCATCCGGCTCGAACAAGGTGAGAGCAAGCTGAAGTTCATCTTTGAGACCTCCACGGAACTGGTAGATTTTACTCTTGGCATCAGGAATGTCTTGCTTAGCATAGCGAGCGAGGTTTTGGAACTTGACATTATACTGATAGACTGTCATGGAGCCCTGCTTCAGGTTGCGGAATTGCTCACGCATGCCCTCGATGACACTTGTAGGAATGTGGTGCGAGCGGAAATCCTTGCAGAAATTCTCCCAAGAGATCACTTGACCCGGCCTGGAGTCTTTGTACTGCTGCCACCAGTCAGCTGCTTGATCTTTCAGTTGGAAGGCTGCAAACTTCACATAATCATCTTCCTTCACGTTACTGCACTCAAAATGCTTCTTTATGTCGGTTAACCAATCCTCAGCATCAAGAGGGTCGACACAGTAACTGAAAGCTTTAGGATTGTTGGCCAAGAACTGGTTGAGAGTAGCATGGTGCTGCTGGTTGAAGAAGTTGCCTTGGTTCCCTGGAACACCCTGATTAGCTTGCATAGCTTGCATCTGTTGCATCATCTGCATCATCAACTGAGTGTTCTGAGCAGTAGTCTGCATAATTGCTCTCCAAGCCTCAGGCGGAGGAGGAGGGGAAGGAGGATGATCTGGGACCTCTTCCACCTCTGGGTTAGCGTTGGGAACCCTTTTCGGAGCCATCCTGTAAGAGATGACCACGAATCAGCAATTGATTGACAAAAGGTATAAGCTGAATCAATGGAATGAATTGCAACAAGTCTTCACAATAATCATTCGAACAATAGAACGAATGAAAACATCCGAACAAGAGGAACGGATGAAATTCTCAGTTAAATGATAACATCAGTCTTCACGAGAAGCCACATAGGGAACAAAATTAAAATAAGAAAACAACAAGGTGCGGACGGGAACAAACACAAGAGAGGAGTTTCGTTCTAACATCTTTGTGCTGAAAGCATATGAACGCGTTACGAAAAGGTTTTGCAATCCCCGGATCAGCATAGCCAAGGACCCTTTAAGATGCAACTCCTGATAGTAACATCGGTCATATAACCTCTTCACTCAATGCAGAACCCCGAACTCACTAACCTGCATTCGTTGGAAGAATGCCTACGATCTACAGGATAAAACCCACCTATAGATTTCCGAAAGATTCCAGTTATGCAATCAGGTGTTGGGGATACACGGGAAGCATCGCGCAATCAACTCTAAACCTACATCCAGGTGTATCCATCCTTCAACACATAACCAGTCTTTCTCGGAAACTGTGTACCTCGGACCTTCGAAAAGCATCCACTATAACAAGCTATGGCAATACTCCCGAACTACCTCCCCAGTACTGGGTGATGTCGGGGTTATCTTGCCACTGGCCGTATAGGAGAGATTTTCGATGTCGGCCGTCTTAAGTATTTAGTACTGCCGCGATATGCTTGTGTCAATGATACCCCGAAGCTCAACTCCCCGGGAACAGGAGGCATCGAGAACAATATCCTTGTCACAAGAACATCGAAACAATCCCAGAATACTCGCGGGATTCCTAAAAAAAATTGTGCAATTTTTGAAGATAGGAGAGACAAGAGTAGTCGTCAGGAGTCCTCACCAGAGAGAAAGGGGATGAGAAGCAAAGACATCCTACTCTCCGATATAATATAGGACTCAAAAAGTTTTCAGTGTGTGCCTAGACTCGACCGTCAACGATTCGATCAAACAGTGGGGGCTCCTAGGTCGGAGAAGGCTCTGAATACCAACTTGTAATGCCCAGGATGGAGTTATACCTCCTACGTGTCGAGGCACGACTTAAAGGCATAAATCCATCCTAGAATGATCTCAAGTTCGGTAATCTTTGCACATCTCATGTAAAAGAGGGGATTGTAAACAGAAAATAGTTGGCTTACACTCGCCACGTCACAGAAATACAGTACAAGTCTCAATCATCATACATTAAGAACATCACAACCCTCTAAGGGCAAAAACCAAATGCAAGATACCAAACTTAGGTAAATAAAACCACAGGCGGATCGAATCCTAGTAAGAGTCTCCACTACTGATCATCCGGGTATCGCACATAGTACCGACTACGCTCCTCGTCGTACTCCCAATCCAGCTCGGTGCCATCACCTAGATAGCTCACAGCTGGACCTGCATCTGGTGTGTGAAGTAACTGTGAGCCACAGAGGACTCAGCAATCCCGTCTCCGGGTAACAAGACTATTTAAGCCTTTGGGTGAGGATAAGGCTGAAGAAAAGAATAAGTGTCTGCAGCAGCAACTAGCAACTAGCTTACGTGAGTGAGAGCGAGAAGAGAAAGCCTCGGCGAGAAGTGATCACGAAGTGATCCTAGCTACAAGCTCAACAAACATAACCCCTCCGTGTTCAACTCCCGAATCCCTATTCGGAAATTGACGGTCACGGAACACACGCTGGTAGTGTATTAGTAACATTGTGTCAAGTTATCTACAACCGGAATTAACAAGCTCCCATCTGCCACATAACCGCGGGCACGGCTTTCGAAAGTTCAAAACCCTGCAGGGGTGTTCCAACTTGACCCATTACAAGCCCACGATCCGCGGAGTCGCAACTCCAAAGTGGGAAGACCCGAGTATCCTCGGAATCCCGTGCTCAAGATATACCGAGCTAAGGTAAGGCTAATCCAGCAAATCCTCTCGGCGTGCCGCACCCTGATAGTAGCCGCGCGTATCTAGTCTCAGGCCACGACCGGATGAGCACAGTGTACAGTGGCCGAAATACCCAAGTTGCCAAGGGGGGCCCCGCACACGACTCTAGTTTGGACCAACACTCAAATCGAGCACTGGCCCAGGGGGGTTGAATTAATTAAGCCTCGGGTTAATTACTCCCTCGGAAAGTTTTAGTTGTGTTAGGCGAATAGTACCAATGTTGGGACTTGCTGGAAAAGACTTAGCACTTAGCAGTTTATCGAGGGGGTCCCATACACCCCAACCGTGTTAGGAACGCATAATCAAGGAACATAACACCGGTTTATACGGTTCCTAACGGCATGAGTGGATCAAATCACCAAGCAAAAGGCTTAGCCTTCCACCCTTGCCAATATATAGATGATTTCATTTAGCAATTATATAGTGTGATATAACCCAACCAAACTTCAACATGAAGCAAGCATCTTCGATCTTCACCTGCAACTAGCAACGCTATAAGAAGGGCTGAGCGAAGCGTACTTAGCCAAGCAACGGTTTGCATAGGTAGGTTGGTTAAACATGGCAATTGGTTACAAGTAGGAGGCTGACAAGAAGATCATGGGCATCGAGGCAAAACTATAGATCGAGACTACTAGCAATAGGCAAAGATAGTAATGTTATCGGGTTTCGGTCATCTTGCCTGAAGTGAAGTCGTTCGGATCGTAAGAAGGGTCCTCGTGCTCAACCTCGTTGGAAACCTCGTGCTCGTATTCGAACTCAGACTCAGCTCCCGGCTCTAAACAAAACAATCACACAAAGCACAAATCAACAAGATGCAATGCGCACTCGAAAAAGATGAATGCATGATGGATGCACTAAGAATGCACACGGAGCACGGAAAAATATCACTCAAGCAAAACACCTCAAAACAAGATAACAATCTGATATTATGAATCTACACGGAAAAACAATCAAGTTTGATATAAGATTCGCTGAAATCGGAGTTACGGGCTAAAAGTTATGCCCGAAACAAGAAATGAGCGAAAGCTGAAAATTACAGCAACATATCAACTTCGGAGCTCAAAATAATTGAGCTACAGCATTCAAATATCATGGCAAAGGACATGAAAACAAGCTAGACATATACTACAGCAACTAAGTCCAAAGGTGCACCCCCAACGGAGCCACGGATCAAAAGCAATGATCTTGGACATATTGAACTTGACAATAAAATTCTGGCAGCAGAATTTTATTGAAACTTTGGAGCAAAAGATAAACATGCTACAGCCACTTAAATGGACATGTGAGGACATGAATGGAAAGACAACAATATATACTACAAGGAACAATCAAAATCCACTCCAAAACTAACATGCTTTGTCCTAGAACATCACACGAACATGGCATCGGAACGTTACAGATTTCAGACTTAGTGAAAAACCACTAAGTCCTAAAACAGCAATATCATCATAGCATCTAAAAGAGCATGTTTAAGTCACCTCGAAACTAAACATGGCAAAGGGTAAGCACCTCATCAAAGTACACATGAAGGTGACCCCGAAACACACAAGCATGCATCATGGAGGTAAACACAACGATAGCAACGAGCTCAACAAGATGGCATTTCATAACAAGTGAAACAACATCACAGCCACATGGCACTTTGCAACGATGATAACAAGGCAATAATAAATCTATCATGCAACCTATCACATACAACATGTAGATCATGGCAAGACGAACACGTGGACATGTCATTTGCATCATTTGGACAAACGAGCTAAAAGATATCCCATGGCAAAGATGGCATAAAAATAACACATAGTAGCAGTTTATATCATGATGCACTCTTGCAACAGCAAAACGAGCACCTAAATGACTTCTAACATGCATGACAACAACAGGTAAAACGTAGAGCAAGTCTCCACGAACGTCTGGACATATTATACGCGCGAATCGGAGCAACAGACAAAAAGTTACAGCAGTTTTAAAACAGCATCAGCAACAATATCACAGGGACTTAGAGAGGGAAGAGGGGGAATCAACCTCAACAGATCTGGACAAAAAAAGGCTACGGGCCGGATCTGGAGCGGCCCGCGCGAAGGCGGCTGGAGCGGATCTGGCGGCCCGGCGGACTGGGCCCTGGCGCGGAGAGGGAGCCCGGCGGCTGGCCCGCGGCAGCGCTCGGACTGGGCCTCGCAGAGGGGAGCGGCTGGCTCGGAGGGGCTCGGCCCACGGTGAAGTGGTCCCAGCCGGGGCGAGGCGCGGAGGTGGGCCAAGGCGGAGGCGAAGCCCGCGAAGGCGGCGGCCTGGTCGGGGCGAGGCTGGTGGCGGCCTGCTGCGCGAGCGGAGGGACGGACCGAGCGGAAGGCTCGATGCGGCGGAGGCGACCGGGCTGGACCCCGAACTGGCGCGGCGGCTCGTCTGGAGGAGACGGTGAAGGAGGGCCTGCGGTGCGGGATCTGGCCTGCGACGAAGTGGTCCAGGACCGTTGTCCTGGGTCGATCGAGGGGAGGGCCAGCGAGGCCGTTGACCAGGCGCTCGGCTGGCGATCGGGATCTGATCCCCCCGATCGACCAGTCCGGCGACGCTGGCTCGGCTGGGATCGACGGAAACGGCGGCTGGGTTCTGCCAAGTGGCCTAGGGTGGTTGGTGGATCTGAGAATAAAAGAGGGGGAGAGGGTGGAGAAGAAGCTAGGAATGCAAAATAGACTAGGGTCTATAAATAGCAGATTTTTTAGGGTTGAGGGAATTTAGGGTGTTTAGAGCCCTCCGATCGCGATCCGACGGATCCGATCGCGGGGGTAGATTAAAAAGGGCCTAGGAGAAGATAAAAGGCTGCAGTAGGGGTGTTTCTGGGACACGAAGTGAAGGCACTTTGGACCCACACGAACAACGGATGGGATAGCCAACGGAGTCCAAACGAGACGAGATTTGAGAGGCGGGTTGCACACAACAAAACAACAACACACACAACAACCTCGCGGCACACCGGTAACGTTACACGCCCGAACAACAAAGTAGGCCTACGGGACGTCACGGACACGTGAGGGAGCTCCGGAACGCGAAACGGACAACAGGAAGGAACGCGTGGAACCGGATGCAACCGACAACACAAAAGCAATGCAATGCATATGTCTACATGATATGAATGAATGCCACACACACACAACAAAACGACGAAAACCCGAAAGACAAAGAGCCCGGAATGGAAAAAGATGAAGCCAGAGATATATTATATACCCAAAAGGGAAAGTATTACATCCGGGGAATTACGCGGTCTAACCGAAATGAGAGATCGGTCCCACCGAGTTCGCAATGCAAACTCTCTATTTCCCCTTCGTAACATTTCGGTCCCATCGAAACGAGCGAATCGGTCCCATTGAGTTTGCCCGACCAACTCTCAGTAAGCTCATTACCAAAATCAGTCTCATCGAGTTTGTGTAATCTGTCTCACCGAGATTACGTAATGCCCTAACCCTAATGAAATCGGTCCCACCGAGTTGATCATATCGGTCCCACCGAAATGCCTAACGGTCACATTATGAACTAAATCGGTCTGACCGAGTTCTCTGAATTGGTCCCACCGAGTTTGGTAAATTGTGTGTAACGGTTAGATTTTGTGTGGAGGCTATATATACCCCTCCACCAGCTCTTCACTCGTGGAAGGGAGCTATCAGAACATACCTACACTTCCATCATACATGTTCTGAGAAGAGAACCACGTACTCAAGTGTTGAGATCAAGATATTCCATTCCTACCATATAAATCTTGTTCTCTAGCCTTCCCCAAGTTGCTTTCCACTCAAATCTTTCTTCCACCATATCCAAATCTATGAGGAATTGTTTGAGTGTTGGGGAGACTATCATTTGAAGCATTTGAGCAAGGATTTCATCATCAACACTCCGTCTATTACCTTTTGGAGAGTGGTGTCTCCTAGATTGGTTAGGTGTCACTTGGGAGCCTCCGACAAGATTGTGGAGTTGAACCAAGGAGTTTGTAAGGGGAAGGAGACCGTCTACTTCGTGAAGATCTACCCTAGTGAGGCAAGTCCTTCGTGCGCGATGGCCATGGTGAGATAGACAAGGTTGCTTCTTCGTGGACCCTTCATGGGTGGAGCCCTCCGTGGACTCGCGCAGCCGTTACCCTTCGTGGGTTGAAGTCTCCATCAATTTGGATGTACGATAGCACTACCTATTGGAACCAAGACAAAAACATCCGTGTCTTCACTTCTGTTTGCTCCTTCAAACTCCTCCCTTTACCTTCATATGAAATTGTTTTACTTTTCGCTACTAGACTCTTAGAATTGCATGTGTAGGTTGATTGCTTGACTTGTGCTAAGTTGCTAAAATCTGCCAAGAACTAAAATTGGGAAAAGGCTAGATTTTGCTTTAGTCAAGTGGTCAAAGTTGCATGCTTTACTTCACAATACCTATATACTCTTGTTATGCATGTGCTACCTCTTGAGCTTGCGTTGTATTCCCACAAAGCATAGCATTCATGATCTTTTATTTTTATTTTTATAGTAGGTTCCCATTCATCATAAAGCTTTCTAGGTATAGAAACTTCCAACTCAAGTTTTTCTTCATAAGATTGCATCAAAGCATCAACTATATGTTTAGTGAAAGCTTTATTTTGACTATAAGCATGCAGAGAATTTAGCACGGATTGCAACAAAGAAATACAATCAATCGAAGAGAAATTATCATAATTGAATCCCTTGAAATCCAAAGTAGTGGGTTCATCACTATGCAAAGTTTTAATCTCTTCAATCCAACTTTTAGCAATTTTAGCATCAAGATCTAAAAACTCCGAATTATTGGGACACCTTAAAGCAGAATCATCTCCAATCCTATTCTCATCAAAATTAATACTAGAAAACAAGGATCTAATAGGAGACACGTCAATAACTTTCAGATCTTCATCTTTATTTTCACGATAACTAGAAGAACATGATTTAATATAATCTTCTCTTTTAGCACGCGTTCTAGTGGTTCTTTCTTTGCATTCATCAATGGAAATTCGCATGGCTTTGAGAGACTCATTGATATCATGCTTAGGTGGGATAGATCTAAGTTTCAAAGAATCAACATCAAGAGTAATTATATCCACACTTCTAGCCAATTCATCAACCTTAAGTGGCACGATACAAGATAGATCTAGGTATTGCCATCCTTGGAAGGCAATCCATAAGTGGCTCTCATGATAGATTCATATGGTAATTTGATTTTATTTCTAGGAAAGTGTTCC
Source organism: Secale cereale (assembly GCA_902687465.1). NCBI lineage: Eukaryota > Viridiplantae > Streptophyta > Magnoliopsida > Poales > Poaceae > Secale > Secale cereale. The sequence continues at coordinate 503,764,311 of LR738709.1, read as the reverse complement.
TTGCCTTTCCTTAATGTAAATTGGAATCTAATATTTCCTTCCTTCATATCAATAATTGCACCAATCGTTCTAAGGAAAGGTCTACCAAGAATAATAGGACATGAAGGATTGCAATCTATAACAAGAACAATGAAATCTACGGGCACATAATTCCTATTGGCAACAATAAGAACATCATTTATTCTTCCCATATGTTTCTTAATAGTGGAATTCGCAAGATGCAAATTTAAAGAACAATCATCAAGCTCATGGAACCCTAGCAAATCGCACAAAGTTTTTGGGATAGTGGAGACACTAGCACCCAAATCACACAAAGCATAGCATTCATGATCTTTTATTTTATTTTTATAGTAGGTTCCCACTCATCATAAAGCTTTCTAGGTATAGAAACTTCCAACTCAAGTTTTTCTTCATAAGATTGCATCAAAGCATCAACTATATGTTTAGTGAAAGCTTTATTTTGACTATAAGCATGCGGAGAATTTAGCACGGATTGCAACAAGGAAATACAATCAATCAAAGATCAATTATCATAATTGAATCCCTTGAAATCCAAAGTAGTGGGTTCATCACTATGCTAAGTTTTAATCTCTTCGTTCCCACTTTTAGCAATTTTAGCATCAAGATCTAAAAACTCTGAATCATCAGGACACCTTAAAGCAGGATCATCTCCAATCCTATTCTCATCAAGATTAATACTATAAAACAACGATCTAATAGGAGACACATCAATAACTTTCAGATCTTCATCTTTATTTTCATGATAACTAGAAGAACACGATTTAATATAATCTTCTATTATAGCACGCATTCTAGCGGTTCTTTCTTTGCATCCATCAATGGAAATTCTCATGGCTTTGAGAGACTCATTGATATCATGCTTAGGTGGGATAGATCTAAGTTTCAAACAATCAACATCAAGAGTAATTCTATCCACACTTCTAGCCAATTCATCAACCTTAAGCAATTTCTCTTCAAGCATAGCATTGAAATTCTTTTGCAAGATCATAAACTCCTTAGCACTAGTTTGAAATTCAGGAGGCATCTTTCCATAAGAGTTGTTGTAGGAATTACCAAATCTATTAGAGGAATTACTAGGAAAAGGCCTAGGATTAAAATTACCTCTATAAGCATTGTTACCAAAAAAAATTCCTACCAACAAAATTCACATCCAAAGATTCATTCTTATTCTCAATCAAAGTGGACAAAGGCATATCATTAGGATCAGAAGAAGCACTCTTAGCAGCAAAAAATTTCATAAGTTCATCCATCTTTTCACTCAAAACACTAATTTCTTCGATAGCATGCACTTTTTTACTAGTAGATCTTCCGGTGTGCCATTGAGAATAATTAACCATAATATTATCTAGGAGTTTGGTAGCTTCTCCTAAGGTAGTTTCCATGAAAGTGCCTCCGGCGGCCGAATCTAAAAGATTTCTAGAAGAAAAATTCAAGCCAGCATAAAAGTTCTGAATAATCATCCATAGATTCAAACCATGTGCAGGGCAATTACGTATCATTAATTTCATTCTCTCCCAAGCTTGTGCAACATGCTCATGATCTAGTTGCTTAAAATTCATAATATCGTTTCTAAGAGAGATGATCTTAGCAGGAGGGAAATAGTTAGAGATAAAAGCATCTTTGCACTTATTCCACGAATCAATACTATTTCTAGGCAAAGAGGAAAACCAAGTTTTAGCACGATCGCTAAGTGAAAACGGAAATAACTTCAGTTTAACAATATCGTTATCCGTATCCCTTTTCTTTTGCATATCACACAAATCAACAAAGTTGTTTAGATGGGTAGTGGCATCTTCACTAGGAAGGCCTGAGAATTGATCTTTCATGACAAGATTCAACAAAGCAGCATTGATCTCACAAGATTCAGCATCGGTAATAGGAGCAATCAGAGTGCAAATAAAATCATTGTTGTTGGTATTGGAAAAGTCACACAATTTGGTATTGTTCTGAGCCATAGTGACAAGCAAGCAATCCAACACACACAAGCGAACAAGAAGCAAGCAAACGAAAAACACACGACGGAAGAAGGGCGAATAAAACGGCAAGGGTGAAGTGGGGGAGAGGAAAACGAAAGGCAAATAAATGTAATGCGAAGGATAAGGGTTTGTGATAGGTACTTGGTATATGACTTTTGTGTAAGCCTCTCCGGCAACGGCGCCAGAAATTCTTCTTGCTACCTCTTGAGCTTGCGTTGTATTCCCTCGAAGAGGAAAGGGATATGCAGCACAGTAGCGTAAGTATTTCCCTCAGTTTTTGAGAACCAAGGTATCAATCCAGTAGGAGACCACACGGCAGTCCCTCGCACCTGCACAAACAAATGAGAACTTCGCAGCCAACGCGATAAGGGGTTGTCAATCCCTTTACGATATGATAGAAATGATAAGATACTATTTTTGGTATTTTTGATATAGAAACAGAAAGTAAAGAAAGCAAATAAACAACGGCGGCCGAAATTGGCTAGTTGACGGAAAAGTAATATGATAAAGATAGACCTGGGGGCCATAGTTTTCTCTAGTGTCTTCTCTCATGATAGCGGTATTCTACGACGGGTAAACAAATTATTGTCGAGCAATTGATAGAAAAGCGAATAATTATGAGACTATCTAGGCATGATCATTGTATATAGGCATCACGTCCAGACAAGTAGACCGACTCCTGCCTGCATCTACTACTATTACTCCACACATCGACCGCTATCCAACATGCATCTAGTGTATTGAGTTCATACGAACAGAGTAACGCCTTAAGCAAGATGACATGATGTAGAGGGATAAACTCAAGCAATATGATGAAAACCCTATCTTTTTATCCTCGATGGCAACAATACAATACGTGCCTTGCTGCCCCTGCTGTCACTGGGAAAGGACACCGCAAGATTGAACCCAAAGCCAAGCACTTCTCCCATTGCAAGAACTATAGATCTAGTAGGCCAAACCAAACCAATAATTCGAAGAGACTTGCAAGGATATTATGAGCACACATAAAAAGTTCAGAGAAGAACCAAATATCTTTCATAGATAACCTTGATCATAAACTCACAATTCATCGGATCTCGACAAACACACCACAAAAAGAGATTACATTGAATAGATCTCCTCGAAGACCGAGGAGAACTTTGTATTGAGATCCAGAGAGAGAGAGAAGAAGCCATCTAGATACTAGCTATGGACCCGAAGGTCTGTGGTAAACTACTCACAACTCATGGTGAGGGCGATGATGATGATGAAGAAGGCCTCCGTGATGGATCCCCCTCCCGGAACAGGCTCCAAGATGGGATCGCCACGGGAACAGAAGCTACGGCGGTGGAATTAGGGTTTTCTCTGTGCGTATGGAGTTTCTGGGGTACGTAGGTATATATAGGAAGAAGGAGGGCACCGGGGGCCGTGTGGGCCAGCCTCGAGGCAGGGGGCGCGCCCCCTCCCTCGAGGGATGGCCCTACGTCCCCTGACTTGGTCCCGACGTTTCCCGAGCGTGATTTCCTCCAAAAAATATCTCTCGCGAAGGTTTCATTCTGTTTGGACTCCGTTTGATATTCCTTTTCTACAAAACCCTGAAATAGGCAAAAAACAGCAATCTGGACTGGGCCTTTGGGTTAGTAGGTTTGTCCCAAAAATGATATAAAAGTGAATGATAAAGCCCATTAAACATCCAAGACTTTATAAATAATAGCATGGAACAATAAAAAATTATAGATACGTTGGAGACGTATCAACATGCTTGTTGTGTATTGTGAAAGTTAAACATGTGCTAAATCTCCACTCCAACTTCAAGTAGTTTAAAAGCTGCCACTTTTCTTGCTATAGTCTATTCACCCCCCTCTAGACACATACTCTTCTCGATCCTTTCAATTGGTATCAGAGCATTGGTCTCCATTGATTTGGTTTAATCACAATTGGAGGAAGATGGATGAGTCTACGTTGGGGAGTATTAGACGTAGAGTGCCTATGCTTGATGGAGAGTACTTTCATGAATGAAAAAATGAGATGCTTGAGATCTTCAGTGAATATCATTTGAACAAGTACATTGATAATCTTTGCATGCCCCCCATTGATGCTTCGAATCCTACTTTCAATGAGAAACTTGACATGGTTCGAAATCTTAGGGTTGTTAATCTTATCACTAGAGGATTGCCTAGAAACTTGCTTGTATGTTTGCCAACTCTTGAATGTGCTTATACTATATGGAGATTTCTAGAGGAACGATTCTCAAATTACTCCTTGAAAAATCTGGATGAGATTCTCCATAAGTCTATTGCCTTAAATAAGATGAGTACTAGTGATCCTAAGTTTGGTGATTGTTTGTTTGAGCTTCGTGAACTCATGCGTGCCAAAGGAGATGTTGGAATAATTAGCAATATCATTTCCGAAGTCATTAGAATTCATAGAGATGCACATTGTTACGGTCATACTCCTAATGAATCACTCTCTCCAGGTGTTGATCAATCACATGACGATGAGGAACATGGATACTATGATGAGGAAGATGATAGTGACCTTGATGAACAAATGAGACATTTTGGTCTGATGGCAAATCTCCATGGTTACGCAGCCGGAGGAAAGGAATGGGTTCTTGATAGAGGTTGCATGGATCACATGACCGGAGATAAGGACATGTTTGATGAGCTTGCTTGAAATGATGGTCCACGAAAGTATGTTACCTTTGGTGACAACTCTATGGGTAAAGTTGTTGGACTTGGTAAGGTGGCCATATCCAATGATAGCTCGAATAATAATGTCATGCTTGTAGAATCTCTCGGATATAATCTTCTCTCCGTGTCTAGATTAGCTGATTTTGGTTTAAATGTGCTATTCACTCATGTTGATTGCCAACTCTTTCGTAGAGATAATCATAATATGGTCTTTACCAGCATTCGTAGAGGTGACCTATACATTGTTCACTTCACTAAGAAAGCCCAACCTCGCACTTGTTTTATTGCTAAATCTTCCAAAGGTTGGTTGTGGCATAGAAGGCTAGGTCATGTCGGTATGCGAAATCTTGATAAGCTAATTAAAGGTGATCACATCGTTGGTGTTAAAGATGTTATATTTGACAAGGATAGACTTTGTAGTGCTTGTCAAGCAAGAAAATAAGTTGGAGGAAGTCATCCCGTGAAGAACATCATAACTACTAGAAGACCACTTGAGCTACTTCACATGGATCTTTTTGGTCCCAATGCTTACAAAAGCCTCGGTGGTAACTCTTTTGGATTAGTCATTGTTGATGATTTTTCAAGATTTACGTGAGTGTTCTTTCTTGATGATAAATCGCAGGTCCAAAAGATCTTCAAAAACCTTGCTAGGAAGGCCCCAAATCAATTTGATGTGAAGATCAAGAAGGTTCGCAGCAACAATGGAACGGAGTTCAAGAACACAAATGTGGGTACCTTTCTTGACAAAGAAGGGATTTCACATGAGTTCTCGGCTACGTACACACCTCAACAAAACGGAGTTGTTGAGAGAAAGAACCGGACACTCATCAAAATGGCAAGGACGATGCTTGACGAATACAAGACGCCAAGACACTTTTGGGCGGAAGCGGTTGAGACAGCTTGTCATGCAACCAATCGCTTGTATCTTCACAAGCTTCTCGGCAAGACGACATACGAGCTTCTCACTGGCAACAAACTCCAAGTTGGATACTTTCGAGTATTCGACTCAAAGTGCTACATTCTTGATAAGCATCGTCGTTCTAAATTTGCTCCTAAATCTCATGAAGGTTTCCTACTTGGTTATGGCTCAAACTCTCACGATTGCCGTGTCTACAACAATTACACCCGAAAGGTTGAAGAGACGGTAGATGTGAAGTTTGATGAATCTAACGGCTTGCAAGTAGAGCAATTGCCAATTGATGTAGGAGATAAAGATCCTTCGGAAGCAATTCAAGACTTGCCTATTGGAAAAATCTGTCCAACGGAGGTGAAAGAGAGTACTTTGTCCGTCCATGTGGAAGCTCCTACCTCACGACAAGGTGAACCACAAGTTGACTTGGAGGCATCCACAAGTGGGACACGCCATGACGAAGGAAACGAGGATGTGCATCAAGATGAACTTCATCGACCTCCTTCTCCACCTCCACAAGGGGACAACAACACCAACAACAATGAAGATGAAGAGGATGTTCCACCCCGACCCAAGCAAAAGCTTTCACGAGTTAGAGCAAGAATTGCTAGAGATCATCCTGTAGAGCAAATCTACAATGATATCCAAACCGGGAGAATCACACGCTCTAAATCTCGTTTAGCTAACTTTTGTGAACATTACTCTTTCATATCTAACCTTGAACCTATGAAGGTTGAAGATGCTCTTGATGATCCAGATTGGGTGAATGCTATGCACGAAGAGCTACACAACTTTGAGAGAAATCAAGTGTGGACATTGGTTGAGAAGCCCGACAACAACCACAACATCATTGGTACCAAATGAGTGTTTCGCAACAAGCAAGACAAAGATGGTCAAGTCATACGCAACAAAGCACGTCTCGTCGCCCAAGGCTACACTCAAGTCGAAGGTATGGACTACGATGAGACATACACCCCCGTTGCTAGACTTGAATCCATTCGCATCCTGCTTGCCTATGCTAATCACCATGATATCACCTTGTACCAAATGGACATTAAAAGTGCTTTTCTCAACGGTGAAATTGAGGAGGAAGTTTGTGTTAAACAACCTCCCGGCTTTGTCAACCCCAAGAAACCCGATCATGTTTACAAACTACACAAAGCTCTTTATGGTCTTAAACAAGCTCCTAGAGCATGGTATAAATGCTTGACCAAATTCCTAATTTAAAAAGGCTTTGAGATTGGAAAAATAGATTCCACTCTTTTTACTAAAAGGGTTAATGGTGAATTATTTGTGTGCCAAATTTATGTTGATGATATCATATTTGGTTCTACTAACCTCCATTTTAGTGAAAGGTTTGGAAAGCTAATCTCCAAAAAGTTTGAGATGTCTATGATGAGTGAACTCAAGTTCTTTCTTGGTTTGCAAATCAAGCAAACTAAGGAGGGTACCTTTGTTTCTCAAACAAAGTATACCAAGGACTTGTTCAAGAAGTTCAACATGCAAGAATGTAAAGGTATGACTACACCCATGCCTACTAGTGGACATCTTGACTTGACTAAGGATGGCGAACCGGTTGATCAAAAGGTTTACCGCTCTATGATTGGTTCATTGTTATATCTATGTGCCTCCCGTCCCGATATTATGCTAAGTGTGTGCATGCATGCACGATACCAAGCGGCTCCTAAAGAATGTCATCTTAAGGCTGTGAAAAGGATAGTGAGATACTTAATTCATACACCAAATTTTGGCATTTGGTATCCTAAGATGTCTTCTTTTGATCTTGTTGGCTACTCTGATTCAGACTATGCCAGTGACAAGGTTGATAGAAAGTCCACTTCGGGTACTTGTCAATTTATTGGTAGATCTCTTGTGTCTTGGTCCTCCAAGAAACAAAACTCGATATCCTTATCCACTATCGAAGCGGAATACATTGTCGCTGGTTCTTGTTGTGCTCAATTGCTTTGGATGACCAAAACTCTTAAAGATTATGGGATCTATGTGAAACATGTACCATTGCTTTGTGACAATCAAAGTGCTATTAAGATTGCCCATAATCATGTGCAACATTCTCGAACTAAGCATATTGAAGTTCGTCATCATTTCATTCGAGATCATGTTGCTAAGGGCGATATCAATCTTAAACATGTTCGCACCGAAAAGCAATTAGTGGATATATTTACTAAACCACTTGATGAGAAAGTGTTTTGCAGGTTAAGAGGTGAATTGAACATTATTGATGCCTCAAACTTGGAGTAGGAACTCCATTTAAATACATGCAAGACATGAGTCTTTGACAAATCCTTGATATTTCTCTTATAATGGTGATCATATGTCTTGGATAAATTTGTACCCTTGCATGCTATCTAACCCTTGTAGGCACTTGGATAAATCTAAATCCATGAGATTGCAACTCACTCATATCTTGAGCAATCTCTATATCACCAAGTCTCTACACCGTTGTGGTTGAAGACAAGGAAGCATGAAACCCGTCAACATATCCTTTGACAATTTCTATATACCAAATTTCATTTGGTATCAAGTTTTTATGATTGTCATTTTGGATACACAAGTGCTCTTCCTTGCAAGACTAACTCATGTAGGTAGATGAACTCAATCTACAAGTGGTGCTTCCAACTCTTGATGAGATACATCAACCTTGAGCAACCCACACAAGTTCAACTACATGACCAAGATCAACACCAGCATCCAAGGTATGTTATTCCATCTTAGAGAAGCTTTACCTCAAGTCATGGGTCAAAGCAGCTCAACAAGATGTGAATATATCAAACTGCTTGAACGAAAAATGGCAACTCCATTTGAGCTTAAACGATGAGTATGACCTATGATCAAGTGTTTTCACTTGACTCCTAAGTCAATATACTCTAACATAGGTGACTTTATCGCCGACCAATTCTAGATGAAGTTCTCTAGTGTTTATTTGTTCCTTGCATTTTGTTTCCCTTCTCTTAACAATAAAAACTTCATCTAGATTTTCTTTTCTATGTTTTGTTCTACATCCAATTCATTGCAAATCTTTCAGTTAATTCCTTGCAAATCTTTGTGAGATCTTATTTGCCTAGTGAGCTGAGATGGAAAATTGTACTCTCAATGTCGAACTCGGACCCACCGATTTGCTTCTTTCGGTCAAACCTAATCATCTCGGTGCCACAGAATGAAACAACTTGGTGCTATCGATTTCAATACCGAGGAACCAATTTGTCATTTGCATCATGTATATGTGTTCTAGCTCCACTCAATGATTCTTGTCCTCTACCAGCATCACATTTTCAAACAGCTCTGATATGTGACTCAAGGACCAAACCTATTTTGACTCACACTCCAGAAGATCCCTTCTTGGAAATTGATGTCAAAGGGGGAGAGAGAGTTCACATCAAATCTTAAGGGGGGAGCTTAAGGGGGAGAGAGAGTTCAAAGCTTAAGAAAGAGAGAGTTCACATCAATAAGAACATCTCTTCAAGAGGAAAAAGGAATCATCCTTGCCCTAGATGCTTGGCGTTCAAGAGGAGAGAAGTCACATGTCTTTAAGAGGGGAAAGACTTCTAGGGAAGAAAGTTTTTGAATTCATTGCATATCTTTTACCTTTGGGAACATGTCTGTATTCAAGAGTACCTAGTACTCACTCTCTATGTGTTATCCCAATCTTGGTACTCTTGTGGCTCTTTTGTGGCTCTGTCTAGTAGATGTACGTGTGTTATCTAACCTTGTTTACTCAGGTCCATCCCTTCATAAGCCAGCTCAAGATCACAAGGTAAGTATATGCATCACACTCATGGGCATGAAGATTTCTTGCTAATGTACATATTGTTTGCAAGAAGGAATCATGAACATGAGGATACACTTCATATATTCATATCATTTGCTCTGATGCATGTAGCCAAGACTTATGTAACTCATTGCTTCCTCTGTCATGTCTATGCTTTCACATGTTCTTATATACCATATTCACATGATTGCATATATGTAGGGGGAGCCTATGTGTAATGCCCCATATGTAACACTTTCCAATTATGGCAATAAAGCTTCTCAATTTGATCCTTGTCCTTATCCTTGGGGGTTCTTGTCATTTGAGTTCTTTTTATTTTGCATTGCCATATCATTTATTATCTTGCATCCTTGCATTGCTTCATCATCATAGCATCATGGCATCTTAGTTTACTGTTGTTGATGAGTGTGTGTGAGGCCTTGTAATGTTGTGTGTGTGGCTTGAGCTATGCCTAGCTAAACCCTCCCCCCTCTTTCTTCATCTTCTTCTTCTTCTTTCTTTTCTTTCTGTTCATTCTTTACCCCATTGTGCAAGCCTCCTAGCCAAGTGCTTTAATGTTCTTTCTTTTCCTAAAAACCTTGCACCATGTCTACACCCCCTCTGCCAAATATCACCCCATTTAGAATTGATTTGGTTGGGTTTTAAAATACCAAGAGTTTGAACCATATTCAAACTCCTTTTATTTTTCTCCCTCTAAAAATGTCCAAGTCAATTTTATTAAATAGGGCATTAATCACTGAGCATGGGGATATTTTTCTTTTCCCCTAACTCATTTTCTTTTAGCCTGTGTTTTTCTTTTTCTTTCTGTTTGAAGAAATAAAGAAAAAGGAAAAGAAGCAGCAGCTAGCTCACTGGCTCTGGGCCTCCTCCATCTCTCTCTCCCATAGGCCCGTCTCTTTTCCCTGACAGCAGCGCAGGCCCAGCTCCACCCGTAGGCCCAGCCGGCAGGCCGCAGCAGTTGCGCCGTCTCTCCCTTCGTGCCTGGCCCCACCTGTCTGTCTCTCACCCCAAGTCGCCGTCTTCCTCCGTCAGCGAAAGCAGAGCAGCGTGCGCGCTCACCGTCGTGCCGTGAACTCACGGACGTCAAGGTCTCGTGGCCCGAGCCCCCCATTTAAACCCGCAGCTTGTCCTCTCCCTCTCTATAGGTTTCCCCTTCCTCCTCTCGCCGCCTGGAGAGCCCAGCACCACCAGATCCGTCGCCCCAGTAGACACCCGAGCGCATATGGGAGCGCCACCTCATCGTCGACGAGCTCCTCGTCGACCTCAGCCTTGCCAGTGGTGTCCTTCTGCTTCCACGACGTCGACTCCTTCGACTACGTCCTCTACGCGGACCCGATTGCCTCCACGTCGATGCCTTCTTCCTCTTCTTCAGCTCTGGTGGCCGTACCTGTTCGAGAGCCGCCGCCGTCGACTCCGTCCACTACTGGGCCAGCCGAGCACATCTCCGTGCTCGTGGTGAGCTCCTCTTTCTCCCCGTACCTTTTTCCCCTTCCTGTGCGCCCTCTAGGTCCTAGTTCATCGAGCGCCCGAGCGCATCGCCGTCGGACCTCGTCGCCGGCGAGTGTTTCGACCCCTCTAGGCTGTGTTCTTCTATCCGTTCGCTTTGCCTCGTCGTGTAGGTGCCGCCTGTGCAGTCGCCGTTCCACTAGGGCCTCTGCATCGCCTCGCCGTTGCTCCGTCGCCGCCATTCTGTCGTTGCCCGCCGCCGGCGTTGTAGTAGTCGCTAGGTGCTGCAAGCGCGTTGGTTGGATGCGGAACTCCTCCGGGAGCATCCCGCACACCTCTGCCGCCTCGTTTGGTCGCCGGAGCAGCTCCGACGAGCCCTGCGTATCCCCTATTCTCTGCATCTTTTGTTTAGTCTTCAGAGATACTTCCTGTTATCTGTCAAGGTTCGATCAGTAGCGCAGTGGTTTGTGCTCCGTTAGTTAAGTGAGAAGTCTTGCGTTCGAATCCTTGCGGGCGCAGGTGATTTCGCCCCCTTTTTTATTTTCTTGCGTGGCTGACAAGTAGGTCCCACCTGCTAGCCTCACAGTGCCTCTCCAGCCCTTGCGCGCACCCACTAGCGCCAGCTCAGCTGTTGGGCCCCCCTCGTCAGTGGCTAGGGCTAGCGCAGCCCTGGGTCACTTTGACCCTGCGTGTTGTTTTCTTTTTCTGTTTTTCTTTTTCTTTTTCTTTTTCTGCTATTTTCTTGTTTATTTAATATCTGTGAAAATATGTTTCTGATGAAAACAAATCTTTTATGAAAAGTGCTTAGAATTTGATGTAGATTATGAATATGCTATTTGTTGCCATGTTTAAAAACATTTAAAATGTTGTTTGAATTTAATCTTGTTATAAATATGCTTAAACTTGTAAAAATCATAACTAAATATCTACAACTCCAAATTTAACAAACTTTATATGCATTTGGGGTAGAAAAATGTGTAGAATATTTTGGTGCTGTGGTTTAGCATGTTTGACAACTCTATCACAGAAGTTTTTCAGATCTGTCCCAAATGCAAATAAATTAATATGGGAGTTTCTGGATATTGTTGTTATTTATTTCCAGCCCATTTAAATGTGCTAGCATGTTGCTGTACTGTTAGTTGCACCCTTGCCATGTTAACCAACCCCTTTAAACTTGTTTGATGCTTGTTTGAATAACCACATAAACTTGTTAGTGTTCTTTTGCTTGTTTCATTCTTGTGAGTGATCTTGTTTGAAAAGGATGATGTTGCACTCTTGTGACCCTAGGCCATGCATCATATCTACTCTTGTCCTTGTTCATCATGTTCATGCATCATGTGGTTGAGCATTGCATGTTGATTGATTTTGTTCCGTTGTTGCATTGTTGTGTTTGGTTAGAGCCCAGTGACGATACGTAGTACGAGGTTCCTACCGAGGTTGAGTTTGAGGAGCAAGGTTACGTTCCCTCCGAGGAATCAACAAGCAAGATGACCTTACCCAGATATCACTACTATCTTTGCCTATGCTAGATGTCTCGCTCTTTAGCTTTTTGCCTCGATGCCTATGTCTGTTTGTCAGCCTCCTATTGATGCCATCAAACTCTCTAACCACCCACCTAGCAAAACATTGGTTGGCTATGTAAGCATCGCTCAGCCCCTCTTATAGCATTGTTAGTTGCAGGAGAAGATTTGAAGATTCTTGCTTCATGTTGAAGTTATTGTTGGGATATCACTATATAAGCTGTTAAACTAAATCATCTATATACTTGGTAATGGGTGGAAGGCTAAGCCTCTTGCTTGGTGTTTTGTTCCACTCATGCCACCCTAGGAACCATTTAAACCGGTGTTATGTTCCTTGTTTTTGCGTCCCTAACACGGTTGGGGTTTATGGGCCCCCCTTGATAACCCGCTTAGCGCTAAAGCTTTTCCAGCAAGGCCCAACTTTGGTGTTACATTTGCCCAATAACTAAAAACTTGCATAGGGACTAGCTACCCCGAGGACTTAATTAACAACCCCCGGGCCAGTGCTCTTCATGAGTGTTGGTCCAACCCAGAGTCGTTTGCGGTACCCCCCTTGGCAGCTTGGGTTTGGTCACCATACGCTGTGCTCATCCGGTCGTGGCCTGAGACTAGATACGCGCGGCTACTATCAGGGTGTCGGCACGCCGGGAGGTCTTGCTGGATTAGTTTTACCTTAGTCGGAATATCTTGAGCACGGGATTCTGAGAATACTCGGGTCTTCCCACCTTGGAGTTGCGACTCCGCAGATCGTGAGCTTGTGATGGGCTAAGTTGGGACACCCCTGCAGGGTTTGATATTTCGAAAGCCGTGCCCACGGTTATGTGGCAGATGGGAATTTGTTAATATCCGGTTGTAGAAAACTTGACACTATGTTCATAATACACTACCAGCGTGAGTAACCGTGACGGTCGCTATCCGAAGGGGTTCGGGAAGTGAACACGGTGGGGTTATGTTTGACGTGCTTAGTTAGGATCACTTCGTGATCACTTTGAAGATCGTTGGCACTTTCTCTTCTCGCTCTAAACACGTAAACTAGTGCTAGTGTTGTTGCAACCTTGTGTAAGTCTTTCCCACACCTAAGGATTTGATAGTATTGCTACCCGGGAACGGGATTGCTGAGTCCTCCATGGCTCACAGATTCTACACAACACCAGATGCAGGTACCGTTGAGAACTACACAGCTGGTGGTTCAGAGTTGTATTGGCAGTTCGATGAAGAACGTGGGCGATACTACATGTCTTACCCAGAGGATCGGTAGGGCTCTTACTAGGATGATCGTGTCAGGCCCAAGATGCGATTCTATCCCGATCATGTGACACTTACATGATTGGGGCACAACCGCATTTTGGGCGCTTAGCAAGATGGATATCATTACATCGTACCATTACATACATACATGGAGGATACAACAATACATACAAGTCACATGAATACATCAACATCAATACAAGGCATCCGACTACGGATGCAAACATGAAAAACACAAAGACATCCATATGCTATCCCAGGCTGCCGACCCGGAACCAAACCCAAGACTGAAGAAGAAGAAGAAAGAACTCCAACAAAAGGACATCGCTCTCATGTCAAGTCATCGGAAAGCTGCACCTGCAACTGTTGTTGTAGTATCTGTGAGCCACGAGGACTCGGCAATCCCATAACCATGGGTAACAAGACTAGCAAAGCTTAATGGGTAGGAAGAGGTAAAGTGGTGAGGTTGCAGCAGCGGCTAGGCAAAAGTATGGTGGCTAACTTACGAGTACAAGAATAAGATGAGCATCTACGCAAACGGCCGCAAACTAGTAGTGATCGCTAAAGATCCTGAACTACGTATGAGTCATACATAACCCCACCGTGTTCTCTTCTCAAAGTGAAAAGAGACAGTCACGGTTACTCACACAATTGTGTGTTTTACTTCGGATCCTCTGTCATGTTTTCTACAACCAGACATTAACAAATTCCAGTCTGCCACATAACCGCGGGCACGGCTTTCGAAAGATCATAACCCTGCAGGGGTGTCCCAACTTAGCCCATCACAAGCTCTCACGATCAGCAGAAGTAATAATAATATTACCCCTTATCTTAGGGAAGGCCCGATCAGACTCGGAATTCCCGGTGCACAAGACATTTAGACAATGGTAAAACAAGTCCAGCAAGACCTCCCGGTGTGTCGACACCCTGATAGTAGCCGCGCGTATATCGTCTCAGACCATGACCGGATGGGTGATCCTACGAGTAAAACCAGCCCTCGGGTTTCCCCAAGGTGGACCCGCATAACCCCCGTTTGGGACCAACACCATCAGCACTGGCCCCCCTGCTATGTAGAAAGAATCCACGAGGGTGCGACCCCCTATGCAAATTTAATTAATTAATTAAGTTATTATTATGAGGCAAATTAAAACCAATGTTGGGCCTTGCTGGAGGAGTTTTATTCAAAGACGAACTGTCAAGGGGTCCCCATATACCCAATCGTGTAAGGAACGCAAAATCAAGGAACATAATGCCGGTTTATCAGCTCCTAAGGTGGCATGAGTGGAACAAAACACCGAGCAAAAGGCCAAGCCTTCCACCCATTGCCAAGTATATAGGTGTGTTAATATATATAAGACATATTATGATATTCCAACAACAAGTTCCAACAAGGAACGAACTTCATCTTCACCTGCAACTAACAACGGTATAAGAGGGGCTGAGCAAGCGGGTAACATATCCAAACAACGGTTTGCTAGGAAGGTGTCAAAGGTTACATGTTTCATGGCAAGAAGGAGAGGGGCTGACAATAAAGATGGGTAGCGCGACATATAACGATAGCATCGAGACAACTAAGCATGGCAATGGTAGTAAAGGTATCCAAGGGTATGGTCATCTTGCCTGAGATCCCGCAAGGAAGAAGAAAAGAGTCCATGAAGTAGATGAAGAAGAAGCCTTGAAGACGAACCACGAGTAGTCGAACGAATCCTCACGATCGCAACAGAAAAGAAGTAGCGAGAAGAAGCACACAACAAAGTAAACACCCAACACAAGAACATGACAAGATGCTCAACCAAGTATGATGCAAGACAAGTCTATATGATGAAATTCATGGCAAGGGATGGTGCATACAAGAACAACACAAGCCAACAAGTTTAAATGAGGCCGGAATCAACATATAACAAATCCGGTAAGCCCTCATATGCACAATTTGAAATTAGTCCAGATCTGAAAAAACTTTAAGTTAAAGTTGTTAAACAATAGGTTAACATGCACCATGATGATCTACACGAAATTCTAGTCAATTTTCATAAAACTTTGTTTAATTCGGAGCTACGGCCTAAAAGATATGAGCAAAACAAGACAAGCATAACAACGGTGCAAGATGCACCCAAACATCAAGAAAACACACTCCAAACATGAAAACAATATGATATTATGCTTCTACATGCAAAATCACACAAGTTTCCTATAGGGCACACTCAAAACGGAGCAACGGATCAACACATACACACGAAACAAGATATAACAACAAGCTGAAGTTAACAGCCACATAGCAACTTTGGAGCAAGGTAAATATATGCTACAGCACTCAAACATGGTAACAAGAAGCATGGATGTTAAGTATACATAACATACATCAAACAAATCCATTGGAGCATCTCCATAGGAGGCATGGATCAATAACAACAAGCTTCACCAAATTGATCATGCTGATAAAGTCTGATAGCTAAATTTATAGCAACTTGAGAGCAAGAAATAAATAAGCTACAACAGGCCATATGTGCAAGTAAGGGCATGAATGGATAGACAATAACATGTACAACAAGGCATGATCATTGGCTACTCCAAAACAAGCATGGATTTGACTAGGGCATCAAGCAAACATAGCATCAGGTTATAACAGATTCCAGACTTAGCAGTTTTTCACTAAGTATAAAACAGCAACAACAACATGGCATGTTTACAAGCTTGTTTAAGTCACCTCAAGGCATATCATGGAAAATGGATTGCACCACAGCAAAGACCATATGATTGTGTTTCTAAAACATATAGGCATGTGGCATAAAGAAAAACACATCAATAGCAATGAGCAAGTGGAATCAACATCTCATAACAAGTTTCAGCACTTAACAGCCAAATGCACTTTTGCAACAGAGATTAACATGGCAATATGGCATCTAACATGAATGCTACAGAAACCATCATGTAGAGCACTTCACAATGAACATTTTGACATATCATATGCTCCATTTGGATAAACATGCACAAAGTTACAAGCATGACAAGTATGCAACAAAATTACAGTTAACAACAGTTTTAAACAAGTAGCACTCTTGCAACGATGATTAGAGCATCAAGATGAAGTCAAACAAGCATGGCACAATGGAACAAAGTGTAGAGCATAACACCACGATCATTTTGACATATTATTTGCACAATTTGGACATACACACAAATAGTTACAGCTTCTCAAAGAATGCAACATTTTTTAAAGTTCCTGGGGACTTAGTGGCAAAAACTACCTCCTCGGGGTGGACATGTCCATGACAGAGTGTACGTGTCCGTCGGTGCGGCCCCTTGGGCCCACACGGCAGTGGCACGGGTGAGAGAAGGGGGCTGGACATGTCCGTCGCATCGGACATGTCCGTCGCTGAGCAGACGAGGCCGGAGGAGATCGCCGGCGACGAGCTGCAGGAGTCGGGGAGGCGGCGCAGTCGACGGAGGAGGCCGGAAATGGGGCGCGCGGGGCGGCTCCGGTCGTTCCCCGCCAGATCCGGCGAGAAGGACCGGTGAGGCGACGGGATCCAGCGGATGGATCTCGCCGGAGCTCCGAGACGGCGGCGGCGGTTGTGACAGGAGGCGAAGCTTCGGGGCCAAGTGGCAGCGGGGCGGAGGTGCTGGTCGACGGGGCGACAACTGGGGCTCACCGGAGGAGCAACGGCGGCGGGAACGGCGGCGGGTCACCGGAGGTGGCCGGCGGCGGCGGCGCGCTCCGATCCCGAGCGGATCGAGCGGAAGCAGCGGGACGACTCGGGGCCCTGCGCGCGTGAGCGGCGGCACGGAGTGGGCCTCGGCACAGATCGGAGTCCCGGGCAGGCCGCGGTCGGGCCCCTGCGGGTTGCACGGCTGGAAGGGCGCTGAGGGGGCGCGAGGCGATGTGGCTCTCGCCAGGTGCGCCTCCTTGTTGGCCGGGAGGTGCGCTGCGGTGCGGATGGCCTATAGGGCGCCGCCAAGTGGCAGAATCCGGCTGGACCTCGCTGGATTTTGAGGAAGGGGGCCGGCTAGGTGGCGGCTGAGGAGTGGGGAGGCACGGAAATGGAGGAGGGAGGTAGGTGGAGGCCATTTTTGGCATGGGGGTTGCTTAAATAGGCAGGGATTAGGTTTAGGGGGAATTTGGGGGCTTTCGGAGCCCTCGGATCTCGATTGAACGACACCGGTCGAGAGGAGGGGTAGGATGGGCCTAGGTGGAGGTAGTGGGCTGTGTAGGAGGGGTTGTGGGGAGAGAAGAGAAGAGGCCCGCGGGGGTTTTCGGAGACCGAAAACGTCCGACGAATTAACCGGCGACTAGTGCCGTTATATTTAACGGTTGGGCTATCAAACGAGCTCCGAATGCGATGAAATTTGGCAGGAGGCTTGTCTACACTATAATAAGGCCACACGCCAAGTTTCATCCCATTCCGAGAACATTTTACGGCCACTCATAAAATAAATATTTGGAGGTGCCGCGGGCGCGTGTGAGTGTGTCTGGGCTCAGAACGGACAACAGAGAGGACGGGCGGACTCGGACGGATGCAAGTTTGAAAACACGATGATGCAATGCACACGATGACATGGCAGGATGCAACACGCAAGCAGATGACATGGCAATGGTGACAAATAACTGGCTGACACCTGGCGCACCGGTCTCGGGGTGTCACAACACTCCCCTACTAACAAGAGATCTCGTCCCGAGATCTTAGGAACTAGACGGGAAGGAAAAAGGAAGAACTAAGTTCTTCGAGGACAAAAGAGTGAAACCGAATAACCTTGAGAGGTTGAGCCACTCGAAAGGAAGAATGCCACGGAGATGAACGAAACTGCAAAGACTTCGTTAAATAAGAGGAGCAAGGAATACGACGAGAATCAAGGAGGTTGAAAGGCACGAAACAAGAGCTGAAGGAACAAGAATTAATTCAAAACCACTCCGGTTAATAAGAGATAGAAAGGAATCTCCACGAAGGAATTCGGGCAGCACTCCGGCTGAAACTGAAAGAAATAGCACACCGGTTGAACATGAATGGAATGGAACAAGAACTTGAAAAGGTAAAATGATACTCGACGAGAGCAACACACAATGCCTCCGGAAGAATTAAAAAGGACGGAATGAAAAGAGTAGAGAAGAAGATGACGACTTCGAGCACGAATGAATTGGAATAATGATTATAAGAAAGGATTGAATGAAGTTGTTGAGAAAAACAACCACAAAAGAATAAGCTTGTTGAGGACTTACGGAAATCATCCCGAAACTTGAGGTGATATTATGCCGCAACCCAAATATTGATGAGCTGAGAAGAGCGAAGAATGCAAAACTCCACTTCAAAAGAATACAGAGAATTATTTGCACTCGAGAGGCAAACGAATACGAATGCTTGAGCTGCTCCGGAAGAATTAGCTGAACGTTTGAAGAATGAATTAAATGATGGAGAACCACCATGAAGAACTCTGGTAACGAAAGGATGATGATATAGAAATGACGGATGAATAGAATAATATTAAAGCCTTGCGATGATTCCAATGGATGAACCGATGAGATAGCCGAGAAACTAAGAACTCCAGAAAGAAAAGGTAAAACACTCGGAACTAGAATTTATTCATCAAGAATAAACTCCGAAGGAAGGGATTAATCAACTTCACAAAGAAAAAAAATAAGGATTATGTTATGCTCATCCTCCATCAATTAAATTGGTGCGAAGCAATGGATTCGCAAACTACTTATTCTCGTTGCAATTGAATAAAGAGGGATATAACGCGCAGTTGCAAAATTCTTCATGAAACACCGATAGGATTGGAATAAAAAAGAAAGAATTGATATGATAACATCGAAAAGAACTCTTGAGAGAATCACCGTAAGGAATTAAAGCCGAGTGAAGAAAAGGAACGAACCATCGGGAAGAATTGAAAACGAGTGATGAAAGAGAACGACCACCGTAAGGATTAAAATTGAGTGAATACGATGAATCGCCGGGAAGAATAAAGCACTTGGGGAATTTAAAAATGACGAGAACGAAGAGATCGTGAATTGATTAAAGAATACTTGAACGAAGCACCGGAAGAATATGGTGACGAATGAAGAGGCATCAATGAAGAATATTTGGAGGACGAAGTTGAAAACTGAGAACGAAGAACGAAGAAGTCTTCTGAAATGATGGCCTTCGGATGAACACAAAGAAAAGAATTCATGAAATACTCCGGACGGTTGAGGAAAAGAAGTCTTGATGATCGGAACAATTAAGGAAATAGCGACGATCTTGAACGAAGAATCTTCGAGAGAATGGACAAGATTTAGAGGAAAAACTTCTTCGGTCTTTAGATGACAACGATGAACACAACCAAAATTATTGAGATACTCCAGAAGAATTAAAAGAGGAAAGGTTGGACCAAACATGAAAGAATTGAAAACGAACTTCGGAAGGCACGTGACTGATGGAATCCATACTTACGTCACACTTGAAGAGAATATAGGAACACTCTGAGAAAGAACTAGAAGAGTCAGGTAAGATCCTGGGAATAAACCTGTGGGTTATGAGCCCACCGAAGAGAAAACACCGCTGAAAAGGATTATTCGAGTGAGAAACAACGCACCGGAACGATTGAAAAACTCAAATGAGGTGACGACCTCAAATTAATTGGAACACGGATAAATCTCCTGAAATGTCGTCGGAACTCCGGAACAATTAAATGGTGAGAGGCGAACGAGCAATTGGAATTACTTTAGCCAAGGGTAAGAATATGATGAACCCTGAAAACTTGAATTGAATCCACCAGAGAAGAAAAAGAGATGAAGAAGGACAAACTAGACGAGAATTCACCAGTTGAAACAATTGCTAAAAGAAAGCAAAGACTTTGCACGAGTAGGATGGATACTCGATTAAGGACTCCGATCCGAGAAGAAAAAGGGTGGGAGGGTGGGAAAAATAAAAACCACATCGGACGGGGAAACAATATCGGTTGGAAGAACTGAGGATTGAACTTGCAAAGCAGAAGAGGGTTGAATCCACTTGACGGGAGATGCACCAGATGAAAGGACTGGCAACACAACGAACGAAAACTAACCACGATCCTAAAAAAAATTGAAGGGGAAGAGAAGTAATTCAAAACACCTACGTCAAGATTCCTCGCCAGAGCGACGAAGGAACTGAGGAGTAAAAATAATTCCTACTCTCCGATATAACTAGACTTCGAAAAAGTTTTCTACTAGACTCAACATCGGCCAAGCTACGATCAATCAAGGGGGCTCCTATGGTCGGTCGAGGCTCTGATACCAAATTGTCAGGCCCAAGATGCGATTCTATCCCGATCACGTGACACTTATGTGATTGGGGCACAACCGCATTTCGGGCGCTTAGCGAGATGGATATCATTACATCGTACCATTACATACATACATGGGGGATACAACAATACATACAAGTCACATGAATACATCAACATCAATACAAGGCATCCGACTACGGATGCAAACATGAAAAACACAAAGACATCCATCTGCTATCCCAGCCTGTCGACCAGGAACCAAACCCAAGACTGAAGAAGAAGAAGAAGAAGAAAGAACTCCAACAAAAGGACATCGCTCTCACGTCAAGTCATCGGAAACCTACACCTGCAACTGTTGTGGTAGTATCTGTGAGCCACGAGGACTTAGCAATCCCATAACCATGGGTAACAAGACTAGCAAAGCTTAATGGGTAGGAAGAGGTAAAGTGGTGAGGTTGCAACAGTGGCTAAGCAAAAGTATGGTGGCTAACTTACGAGTACAAGAATAAGATGAGCATTTACGCAAACGGCCGCAAACTAGTAGTGATCGCTAAAGATCCTGAACTACCTACGAGTCATACATAACCCCATCGTGTTCTCTTCTCAAAGTGAAAAGAGACAGTCACGGTTACTCACACAGTTGTGTGTTTTACTTCGGATCCTCTGTCAAGTTTTCTACAACCGAACATTAACAAATTCCAATCTGCCACATAACCGCGGGCACGGCTTTCGAAAGATCATAACCCTCCATGGGTGTCCCAACTTAGCCCATTACAACCTCTCACGATCAGCAGAAGTAATAATAATATTACCCCTTATCTAAGGGAAGGACCGATCAGACTCGGAATTCTCAGTGCACAAGACATTTCGACAATGGTAAAACAAGTCCAGCAAGACCTCCCAATGTGTCGACACCCTGATAGTAGCCGCGCGTATCTCGTCTCAGGCCACGACCGGATGAGTGATCCTACGAGTAAAACTAGCCCTCGGGTTTCCCCAAGGTGGCCCCGCATAACCCCCGTTTGGGACCAACACCATCAGCACTGCCCCCCTGCTATGTAGAAAGAATCCACGAGGGTGCGACCCCCTATGCAAATTTAATTAATTAATTAACTTATTACTATGAGGCAAATTAAAACCAATGTTGGGCCTTGCTGGAGGAGTTTTATTCAAATACGAACTGTCAAGGGGTCCCCATATACCCAACCGTGTAAGGAACGCAAAATCAAGGAACATAATGCCGGTTTATCGGCTCCTAAGGTGGCATGAGTGGAACAAAACACCGAGCAAAAGGCCAAGCCTTCCACCCATTGCCAAGTATATAGGTGTGTTAATATATATAAGACATATTGTGATATTCCAACAACAAGTTCCAACATGGAACGAACTTCATCTTCACCTGCAACTAACAACGCTATAAGAGGGGTTGAGCAAGCGGGTAACATAGCCAAACAATGGTTTGCTAGGAAGCTGTCAAAGGTTAGAGGTTTCATGGCAAGAAGGAGAGGGGCTGACAATAAAGATGGGTAGCGCGACATATAACGATAGCAACGAGACAACTAAGCATGGCAATGGTAGTAAAGGTATCCAAGGGTATGGTTATCTTGCCTGAGATCCCGCAAGGAAGAAGAAAAGAGTCCATGAAGTAGACGAAGAAGAAGCCTTGAAGACGAACCACGAGTAGTCGAACGAATCCTCACGATCGCAACGGAAAAGAACTAGCGAGAAGAAGCACACAACAAAGTAAACATCCAACACAAGAACATGACAAGATGCTCAACCAAGTATGATGCAAGACAAGTCTATATGATGAAATTCATGGCAAGGGATGATGCACACAAGAACAACACAAGCCAACAAGTTTAAATGAGGCCGGAATCAACATATAACAAATCTGGTAAGCCCTCATATGCACAATTTGAAATTAGTCCAGATCTGAACAAACTTTAAGTTAAAGTTGTTAAACAGCAGGTTAACATGCACCATGATGATCTACACGAAACTCTAGTCAATTTTCATAAAAGTTTGTTTAATTCGGAGCTACGGCCTAGAAGATATGAGCAAAACAAGACAAGCATGACAACGGTGCAAGACAAACCCAAACATTAAGAAAACACACTCCAAACATGAAAACAATACGGTATTTTGCTTCTACATGCAAAATCACATAAGTTTCCTATAGGGCGAACGGAGCAACGAATCAACACATACACGAAACAAGATATAACAATAAGCTGAAGTTAACAACCACATAGCAACTTTGGAGCAAGGTAAATATATGCTACAACACTCAAACATGGTAACAAGAAGCATGGATGTGAAGTAGACATAACATACATCAAACAACTCCACTGGAGCATCTCCATAGGAGGCATGGATCAATAACAACAAGCTTCACCAAATTGATCATGCTGATAAAAGTCTGACAGCTAAATTTATAGCAACTTGAGAGCAAGAAATAAAAAAGCTACAGCAGGCCATATGTGCACGTAAGGGCATGAATGGATAGACAATAACATGGACAACAAGGCATGATCATTGGCCACTCCAAAACAAACATGGATTTGACTAGGGCATCAAGCAAACATAGCATCAGGTTATAACAGATTCCAGACTTAGCAGTTTTTCACTAAGTATAAAACAGCAACAACAACATGGCATGTTTACAAGCTTGTTTAAGTCACCTCAAGGCATATCATAAAATGGATTGCACCACAGCAAAGACCATATGATTGTGTTTCTAAAACATATAGGCATGTGGCATGAAGACAAACACATCAATAGCAATGAGCAAGTGAAATCAGCATCTCATAACAAGTTTCAGCATTTAACAGCCAAATGCACTTTTGCAACAGAGATTAACATGGCAATATGGCACCTAACATGAATGCTACAGCAACCATCATGTAGAGCACTTCACAATGAACATTTTGACATATCATATGCTCCATTTGGATAAACATGCATAAAGTTACAAGCATCACAAGTATGCAACAAAATTATAGTTAACAGCAGTTTTAAACAAGTAGCACTCTTGCAATGATGATTAGAGCATCAAGATGAAGTCAAACAAGCATGGCACAATGGAACAAAGTGTAGAGCATAACACCACGATCATTTTGACATATTATTTGCACAATTTGGACATACACACAAATAGTTACAGCATCTCAAAGTATGCAACATTTTTTAAAGTTCCTGGGGACTTAGTGGCAAAACTACCTCCTCGGGGTGGACATGTCCATGAAAGAGTGGACGTGTCCGTCGGTGCGGCCCCTTGGGCCCACACGGCAGCAGCACACGTGAGAGAAGGGGGCTGGACATGTCCGTCGCATCGGACATGTCCGGCGTTGAGCAGACGAGGCCGGAGGAGATCGCCGGCGACGAGCTGCAGGCGTTGGGGAGGCGGCGCAGTCGACGGAGGAGGCCGGAAATGGGGCGCGCGGGGCGGCTCCGGTCGTTCCCCGCCAGATCCGGTGAGAGGGACCGGCGAGGCGACGGGATCCAGCGGATGGATCTCGCCGGAGCTCCGAGACGGCGGCGGCGGTTGTGACAGGAGGCGGAGCTTCGCGGCCAAGTGGCAGCGGGGCGGAGGTGTTGGTCGACGGGGCGACAGCTGGGGCTCGCCGGAGGAGCAACGACGGCGGGGACGGTGGCGGCGGCGCGCTCCGATCCCGAGCGGATCGAGCGGAAGCAGCGGGATAGTTCGGTGGCCTGCGTGCGTGAGCGGCGGCGCGGAGCGGGCCTCGGCCCAGATCGATGTCCGGGACGGGCCGCGGTCGGGCCGCTGCGGGCTGCACGGCTGGAAGGGCGCTGAGGGGGCGCGGGGCGATGTGGCTCTCGCCAGGTGGCGCCCCTTTGTTGGCCGGGAGGTGCGCTGCGGCGCGGTTGGCCTATAGGGCGCCGCCAACTGGAGTAATCCGGTTGGACCTCGCCGGATTTTGAGGAAGGGGGCCGGCTAGGTGGCGGCTGAGGAGTGGGGAGGCGCGGAAATGGAGGAGGGAGGTAGGTGGAGGCCATTTTTGGCATGGGGGGTTGCTTAAATAGGTAGGGATTAGGTTTAGGGGAAATTTGGGGGCTTTCGGAGCCCTCGGATCTCGATCGGACGGCACCGGTCGAGAGGAGGGGTAGGATGGGCCTAGGTGGAGGTAGTGGGCTGTGTAGGAGGGGTTGTGGGGAGAGAAGAGAAGAGGCCCGCGGGGGTTTTCGGAGACCGAAAACGTCCGACGAATTAACCGGCGACTAGTGCCGCTATATTTAACGGTTGGGCTATCAAACGAGCTCCGAATGCAATGAAATTTGGCAAGCGGCCTGTCTACACTATAATAAGACCACACGCCAAGTTTCATCCCATTCCGAGAACATTTTCCGGCCACTCATAAAATAAATATTCGGAGGCGCCGCGGGCGCGTGTGAGTGTGTCTGGGCTCTGAACGGACAACGGAGAGGACGGGCGGACTCGGACGGATGCAAGTTTGAAAACATGATGATGCAATGGACACGATGACATGGCAAGATGCAACACGCAAGCAGATGACATGGCAACGGCGACGAATAACTGACTGACACCTGGCGCACCGGTCTCGGGGTGTCACAGATCGGGACCTTGTGTTGCTTTATTTATGGTATCTTTCATTTGGATCTTCGTCCGTAGTCGGGCTCTGATGTTATTCGGATGATGTATGTTAATGTATTTCATTGTGTGACATGGCAATTGTAAGCCAACTACTCTTTTACATTTTCATCCCCTCTTTTACATGAGCTGTGCAAAGATACCATACTTGAGATCATTCTAGTATGAGATTATGCCTTTAAGTCGTGCCTCGACATGTGGGAGGTATAGTCTTATACTGGGCATTCAAGTTGGTAATCAGAGCCTTCTCCGACCTAGGAGCCCCCTGATTGATCGAATCATTGATGGTTGAGTCTAGGCACACACTTGAAAATGTTTTGAGTCCTATATATATATCGGAGAGTAGGATTTCTTTTTACTCCTCATCCCTTCATTGCTCTGGTGAGGACTCCTGGCGATTGTTCTATCTCTTCTACTCTCAAAAACTCACTAAATTTTTTTTAGGATCACTCAAGTATTGTTTGGATTGTTCCGATATATTTGTGACGAGAACATTGTTCTCGATGCCTCTTGTCATTTAGGGGTTGTGGCAGTGTTCCGGGGAGTTGAGCTCCGAGGTGTTGTCGTCACAAATCTATCGCAACAATTCTAGAATACTTAAGACGGCCGACATCAAAAACTCTTCTATGTGGTTAGTGGTAAGATAACCCCGACATCACCCAGTACTGGGGAGGTAGTTCGGGAGTATTGCCATAGCTTGTATAGCAGATGTGTTTCGAAGGTCCGAGGTAAACGGTTTCCGAAAATGACTGGTTATGTGTTGAAGGATGGATACAGCTGGATGTAGGATTAGAGTTGAGTGTTCGGTGCTTCCCCTGTATCCCCAACACCCGATTGCATAACCGGGAACCTTCGGAAATTAATAGGTGGGTTCTTCTAGTAGCTCGTAGGCATTCTTCCAATGAGTGCATGATATGGAGTTCGGGGTTCAACATTGAGTGAAGAGGTTTTATGGGCGTTGTTCCAATCGGGAGTTGCATCTTAAAGGGTCCTTGGCTATGCTGATCCGGGGATTGCAAAACCCTTTTGTAACACGTTCCATGAGCTTTCAGCACGAACATGTGGGACGAAACTTCTATCTTGTATTTGTTCTATCTGCTCCTCGTTGTTTTTATTTACCTTTTGTTCTCCCAAGTGGCTTCTCGAGAAGATTGTTGTACCATTAAACTGTGGATCACATTCGTTCATTTTGTTCGAATGTTCTTGTGAAGACTTATGTTGCAATTCTAGCCGTTGATTCAGCTTATATATTTTCAATCAATGGCTAATAGTTGTCATCTCATTCAGGATGGATCCTAAGAAGGTTCCCAATGCTAACCCAGAGGGTGAAGAAGAGCGTGTTTATGAACCTCCTCCTTCCCCTCCTCCTCCGTCTGAGGCCTGGAGAGCAATTATGCAAGCGACAAACCAGAACACCCAGATGCTTATGCAAATGATGCTGAACATTCAAGCCAACCAAGCAAATCAAGGTGGTCATGGGAACCAAGGCCAAGGCAATCTGTTCAATCAACCTCACTTTGCAACCCTCAACCAATTTCTGGCAAACCAGCCGAAGTCTTTTAGTTACTGTGTGGATCTGCTAGATGCTGAAGACTGGATAACAGACATCAAAAAGCACTTTGAATGCAGTATCGTGAGACCTGAGGATTATGTCAAGTTTGCCGCCTTCCAACTCAAGGATCAAGCTGCTGATTGGTGGCAACAGTATAAAGATTCCAGAGGTGGACGTGAAATCTCGAGATAACACAATCAGGCTATTCTCTCTCAATGACAAGGGCGAGATTAATGCCATCTCTCAGATTCCGGTGGTCAATGAGTATGAAGATGTTTTCCCTGAAGAGCTTCCAGGCATGCCTCCCCATCATCAAGTTGAATTCGTCATTGAACTCGAGCCCGGTACCGAGCCAACATGTCGGCGTCCATACAAGCTTTCCCCTGATGAGTTGAAGGAGCTAAAGAATCAACTCGATGAGCAAGAACGTATGGGTCTAATCAGGCCTAGTACTTCTCCTTGGAGCTGTGGTGTTCTATTTGTCAAGAAGAAGGATGGCACGGAACGCCTTTGCGTGGATTACCGGCCATTGACCAAGAAGACAATAAAGAACAAGTATACGCTCCCAAATATCAATGAATTGTTCGAGCAGCTCAAAGGAGCAAAGGTTTTCTTAAAGCTCGATCTCCAAATGGGTTACCACCAGATCCGTATCCGTGAAGAAGATATTCCCAAGACCGCATTCAGAATGAGTTACACAGTCATGTCTTTTGGCCTCGCAAATGCTCCACCCACCTTCTCGAGGATGATGCACTTCATATTCAACCCCTACACCAATGAATTTGTTCTTGTCTATCTGGATGACATCTTGGTATTCTCCAAGAATGAAGAAGACCATGCCAAGCACCTCCGTTTGGTCCCGGACAGGCTCCGTGAACACAAGTTCTATGCGAAGTTCTCCAAATGTGAATTCTGGCTGGATAAAGTCTTATATCTTGGCCATATCATCTCTGCCGAGGGTATTTCTGTGAACCCCGAGAAAATTGAAGCTATTGTCAACTGGGAACCCCCGCAGAATGTCAAGCAACTCCGAAGCTTCCTTGGTCTCGCTAGCTATTGCAGAAGGTTCATTGAGAACTTCTCCAAGATTGCCAAGCCTCTTTCCAACCTGTTGCAGAAAAATGTCAAGTACTCCTGGACTCCTGATTGTGATGTGGCATTCAAAACACTCAAAGAGAAGCTCATTTCTGCTCTGGTTCTTACTCCTCTGGATGAGTCCAAGCCCTATGAAGTCTTTTGTGATGCTTGTTTGCAAGGACTTGGTGGTGTTCTCATGCAAGACAAGAAGATTGTGGCATACACTTCTCGTAAGTTGAAGCCAAATGAGAGGAATTACCCCACACATGATCTCGAGCTAGCAGCAGTTGTACATGCCTTGATCACGTGGAGACACCTTCTGTTGGGCAGAAATGTGGACATCTTCACCGATCACAAGAGCTTGAAGTACATCTTCACACAGCCAAACCTTAACCTTCGCCAGACTCGTTGGGTTGAGATGATCCAAGAGTATGATCCAAGCATTGAGTACACACCTGGCAAGGCCAATGTCGTTGCAGATGCCTTGAGCAGAAAGGCATATTGCAACAGTCTCCTTCTCAAACCGTTCCAGCCTGAACTTTGTGAATCATTCAGGAAGCTCAACCTCCAAGTTGTTCCGCAAGGCTTTCTTGCAAATCTTCAAGTTTCTCCTACCTTGAAAGATCAGATCCGTGAGGCCCAACTCAGTGATGCTATGGTGCAGAAAGTGAAACATGGTATTGCTAAGGGAACTCCCAAATACAAGTGCTATCGTGTTGATGAGAAAGACACCTTGTTCTTTGAGGACATAATTGTAGTTCCCAAGGGTGATCTCAGGAAGCTCATAATGAACGAAGCACATGACTCCCTCCTCTCGATTCATCCCGGAAGTTCCAAGATGTACCAAGACCTCAAGCAATCATACTGGTGGACTCGCATGAAAAGGGAGATTGCCCAATTTGTGAATGAATGTGATGTCTGCAGAAGAGTGAACGCAGAGCATCAACGTCCAGCCGGTCTCCTTCAACCTCTACCTATTCCCGAGTGGAAATTCGATCACATTGAAACGGATTTCATCACTGGGTTTCCTAAGTCCAAGAAGGGGAATGATGCTATCTTTGTAGTGATTGACAAGCTAACTAAAGTAGCTCATTTCCTTCCCGTCAAAGAATCCATCAACGCAGCTCAACTGGCAGAGCTGTACACTTCCATAATTGTTTCCTTGCATGGCATTCCTCAAGTCATCTCCTCAAACCATAGAAGTTTGTTCACATCCAAGTTCTGGGACTCCTTCCAGTCAGCCATGGGCACTAAGATTCGTTTCAGTGTTGCGTTTCACCCTCAGACTAGTGGTCAAGTCGAAAGAGTGAACCAGATCCTCGAAGACATGCTGAGAGCTTGTGTCATCTCTTTCGGTATGAAGTGGGAAGATTGTCTCCCGTTTGTCGAGTTCTCTTACAACAACAGTTTCCAAGGAAGTGCCGGTAAAGCTCCTTTTGAAATCCTCTATGGCAGAAAGTGCTGTACCCCGCTCAACTGGTCCGAGACTGGTGAACGTCAACTTCTTGGCAATGATTTGATCTCAGAAGCCGAAGATATGTGCAAAGTCATACGTGAGAATCTCAAAGCCGCTAAATCGCGTCAGAAGAGCTACTATGACGGCAAGCATCGTGATTTGGCTTTCGACATTGGAGATCATGTCTATCTCCGTGTTTCTCCTATGAAAGGAACCCAAAGATTCGGTATCAAAGGAAAGCTTGCTCCGAGATACGTGGGCCCTTTCAAGATTCTTGGCAAAAGAGGCGATCTAGCCTACCAACTTGAGCTTCCCTCCAACTTTGCAAATGTTCATGATGTGTTTCACGTGTCTCAACTCCGCAAGTGCTTCAAGACACCTGAACGCACCATTCCGTTCGAGGAGATTGATCTTCAACAAGACTTGTCTTATCGTGAGCACCCTGTTGCTATTCTTGAGGAAACTGAGCGCAAAACCCGCAACAAGTCAATCAAGTTCTTGAAAGTTAAGTGTCACACCATACCGACCGAGAAGCTATGTGGGAACGATAAGATCACCTTCATTCCGAGTATCCTTCCTTCTTCGAGTCCTAGATCTCGGGACGAGATCTTTTTGTAGTGTAGGAGAGTTTGTAATGCCCCATATGTAACACTTTCCAATTATGGCAATAAAGCTTCTCAATTTGATCCTTGTCCTTATCCCTGGGGGTTCTTGTCATTTGAGTTCTTTTTATTTTGCATTGCCATATCATTTATTATTTTGCATCCTTGCATTGCTTCATCATCATAGCATCATGGCATCTTAGTTTACTGTTGTTGATGAGTGTGTGTGAGGCCTTGTAATGTTGCGTGTGTGGCTTGAGCTATGCCTAGCTAAACCCTTCTCCCTCTTTCTTCTTCTTCTTCTTCTTCTTCTTTCTTTTCTTTCTGTTCATTCTTTACCCCATTGTGCAAGCCTACTAGCCAAGTGCTTTAATGTTCTTTCTTTTCCTAAAAACCTTGCACCATGTCTACACCCTCTCTGCCAAATATCACCCCATTTAGAATTGATCTGGTTGGGTTTTAAAATACCAAGAGTTTGAACCATATTCAAACTCCTTTTATTTTTCTGCCTCTAAAAATGTCCAAGTCTATTTTATTAAATAGGGCATTAATCACTGAGCATGGGGATATTTTTCTTTTCCCCTAACTCATTTTCTTTTAGCTTGTGTTTTTCTTTTTCTTTCTGTCTGAAGAAATAAAGAAAAGGAAAAGAAGCAGCAGCTAGCTCACTGGCTCTGGGCCTCCTCCATCTCTCTCTCCCCCAGGCCCATCTCTTTTCCCCCACAACAGCGCAGGCCCAGCTCCACCCGCAGGCCCAGCCAGCAGGCCGCAGCAGTCGCGCCGTCTCTCCCTTCGCGCCTCGCCCCACCTGTCTGTCTCTCACCCCTAGTCGCTGTCTTCCTCCGTCAGCGAAAAGCAGAGCAGCGCGCGTGCTCATCGTCGTGCCGTGAACTCATGGACGTCGAGGTCTATGGCCCAAGCCCCCCATTTAAACCCGCAACTTGTCCTCTCCCTCTCTCTAGGTTTCCCCTTCCTCCTCTCGCCGCCTGGAGAGCCCAGCACCACCAGATCCGCCGCCCCAGTCGACACCCGAGCACATCTGGGAGCGCCACCTCATCGCCGGCGAGCTCCTCGTCGACCTCAGCCTCGCCAACGGTGTCCTTCTGCTTCCACGACGTCGACTCCTTCGACTACGTCCTCTATGCGGACCCGATCGCCTCCACGTCGACGCCTTCTTCCTCTTCTTCATCTCCGATGGCCGTACCTATTCGAGAGCCGCCGATGTCGACTCCGTCCACTACTGGGCCAGCCGAGCACATCTCCGTGCTCGTGGTGAGCTTCTCTTTCTCACCGTACCTTTTTCCCTTTCCTGCGCGCCCTCTAGGTCCTAGTTCATCGAGCGTCCGAGCGCATCGCCGTTGGACCTCGTCGCCGGCGAGTGTTCCGACCCCTCTAGGCCGTGTTCTTCTGTCCGTTCGCTTCGCCTCGTCGTGTAGGTGCCGCCTGTGCAGTCGCCGTTCCACTAGGGCCTCTGCATCGCCTCGCCGTTGCTCTGTCGTCGTCGTTCTGTCGTTGCTCGCCGCCGGCGTTATAGTAGTCGCTAGGTGCTGCAAGCGTGTTGGTTGGATGTGGAACTCCTCCAGAAGCATCCCGCACACCTCTGCCACCTCGTTTGGTCACCGGAGCAGCTCCGACGAGCCCTGCGTATCCCCTGTTCTCTGCTTCTTCTGTTTAGTCTTCAGAGATACTTCCTGTTATCTGTCAAGGTTCGATCAGCAGCGCAGTGGTTTGTGCTCCGTCAGTTAAGCGAGAGGTCTTGCGTTCGAATCCTTGCGGGCGCACATGATTTCGCCCCCTTTTTGATTTTCTTGTGTGGCTGACAGGTAGGTCCCACCTGCCAGCCTCACAGTGCCTCTCCAGCCCTTGCGCGCACCCACTGGCGCCAGCTCAGCAGTTGGGCCCCCCCTCATCAGTGGCTAGGGCTAGCGCAGCCCTGGGTCACTTTGACCCTGCATGTTGTTTTCTTTTTCTGTTTTTCTTTTTCTTTTTCTGCTATTTTCTTGTTTATTTAATATCTATGAAAATATGTTTCTGATGAAAACAAGTCCTATATAAAAAGTCCTTAGAATTTGATGTAGATTATGAATATGCTATTTGTTGCCATGTTTAAAAACATTTAAAATGTTGTTTGAATTTAATCTTGTTTTAAATATGCTTAAACTTGTAAAAATCATAACTAAATATCTACAACTCCAAATTTAACAAACTTTATATGCATTTGGGGTAGAAAAATGTGTAGATTATTTTGGTGCTGTTATTTGGCTTGTTTGAAAACTCTATCACAGAAGTTTTTCAGATATGTCCCAAATGCAAATAAATTAATATGGGAGTTTCTGGATATTGTTGTTATTTATTTCCAGCCCATTTATATGTGCTAGCATGTTGCTGTATTGTTAGTTGCACCTTGCTATGTGAACCAACCCCTTTAAACTTGTTTGATGCTTGTTTGAATAACCACATAAACTTGTTAGTGTTCTTTTGCTTGTTTCATTCTTGTGAGTGATCTTGTTTGAAAAGGATGATGTTGCACTCTTGTGACCCTAGGCAATGCATCATATCTACTCTTGTCCTTGTTCATCATGTGTTGAGCATTGCATGTTGATTGATTTTGTTCCGTTGTTGCATTGTTGTGTTTGGTTAGAGCCCGGTGATGATACGGAGTACGAGGTTCCTACCGAGGTTGAGTTTGAGGAGCAAGGTTACGTTCCCTCCGAGGAATCAACAAGCAAGATGACCTTACCCAGATATCACTACTATCTTTGCCTATGCTAGATGTCTCGCTCTTTAGCTTTTTGCCTCGATGCCTATGTCTGTTTGTCAGCCTCCTATTGATGCCATGAAACTCTCTAACCACCCACCTAGCAAACCGTTGTTTGGCTACGTAAGCATCGCTCAGCCCCTCTTATAGTGTTAGTTGCAGGAGAAGATTTGAAGATTCTTGCTTCATGTTGAAGTTATTGTTGGGATATCACTATATAACCTGTTAAACTAAATCATCTATATACTTGGTAATGGGTGGAAGGCTAAGCCTCTTGCTTGGTGTTTTGTTCCACTCATGCCACCCTAGGAACCGTTTAAACCGGTGTTATGTTCCTTGTTTTTGCGTCCCTAACACGGTTGGGGTTTATGCCCCCCCCCCCCTTGATAACCCGCTTAGCACTAAAGCTTTTCCAGCAAGGCCCAACTTTGGTGTTACATTTGCCTAATAACTAAAAACTTGCATAGGGACTAGCTACCCCGAGGACTTAATTAACAACCCCCAGGCCAGTGCACCTCATGAGTGTTGGTCCAACCCAGAGTCGTTTGCGGTACCCCCCTTGGCAACTTGGGTTTGGTCATCGTACGCTGTGCTCAGCCGGTCGTGGCCTGAGACTAGATACGCGCGGCTACTATCAGGGTGTCGGCACGCCGGGAGGTCTTGCTGGATTAGTTTTACCTTAGTCGGAATATCTTGAGCACGGGATTCCGAGAATACTCGGGTCTTCCCACCTTGGAGTTGCGACTCCGCAGATCATGAGCTTGTGATGGGCTAAGTTGGGACACCCCTGCAGGGTTTGATTTTTCGAAAGCCGTGCCCGCGGTTATGTGGCAGATGGGAATTTGTTAATATCCGGTTGTAGAAAACTTGACACTATATTCATAATACACTACCAGCGTGAGTAACCGTGACGGTCGCTTTCCGAAGGGGTTCGGGAAGTGAACTGTGACACCCCGAGACTGGTGCGCCAGGTGTCAGCCAGTTATTCGTCGTCGTTGCCATGTCATCTGCTTGCGTGTGCATCTTTGCCTTGTCATCGTGTGCATTGCATCATCATGTTTTTGAAACTTGCATCCGTCCGAGTTCGCCTGTCCTTTCTGTTGTCCATTCTGAGCCAAGACACACTTGCACGCGCCCGCGGCGACTCCGATATTTATTTTATAAGTGGCTGAAAAACATTCTCGGAATGGTATGAAACTTGGCGTGTGGTCTTATTATAGCATAGGTAGACCGCCTGTCAAGTTTCGTCGCGTTCGGAGTTCGTTTGATAGCCCAGCGGTTAACCGCGTTAACCGCCGGAAGCCTTCTCTCTTTTGGCCCAGCCCCCTTTCACACAGCCCACCAAGCCCATCCTAACCCCATCCATGCTCTTGGCCGTTCGATCACGATCGCGTGGCCGCGAACCGCTCCTCATTTGGACACTCCTAGCCCCCTCTACCTATAAATAGGTGCCTCCCTCTCCATTTTCGCGGATGAACCCTAGCCTCCTCCCTCTCGCGCCGCCGGACATGTCCAGTCGCCACCTCACCTCAGCCAATCAGTGGCTGCCACCTCACCTCAGCCGCTTCTCTCCTCCACTCCCGCGCCGACACGTCGGCGCGCCCCTCCACCGCGCCCGCCTCCCGCCGCCGCGGCCCACGGGGCCTGAGTCAGGCCCACTCGGCCCAGGCGCCCTCCGTCGCCAACCGCGACCCGCGCCTCCCGCTCGTTCGATCGCCGACGCCTGCCGGACTCCGTGCCGCCGTCACCGGCCCTCACCGCCGCCAGGCATCCGCCGCCGCCTCCCGGCGGCGACCACCGCCGCCGGCACGTCGCTGCGCCCGGCCGCCACGAGCTCCGCCGAGCTCCCTCTGCCCCGTCTCCTGAAGCCGCCGGCCTCCGCCCCGAGCCAGATCCGGGCCGGCGCGCCCGGATCCGCCCCATCTGCCGCCCCGAGGCCCTATTCCGGCCTCCTCCGGCCCCGCCGTCGCCGGGAAACCACCGCCGCCGCTCGTCCTCGTCGAGAGGAGGACGACGCGCAGTTCCTCGCCCCTCCTCTCGTGGGCCCAGCGCACCGTCCCGGCCCAGCCGCCACCTGGGGCCTCCTTGCCCCGCAGCCGGGCCGGCCCAGCTCTTCATCCTTCCCATCCGGCCCACTTCCCAGCGCCAGGCCTGCCTCCTCCTCCTTCTGCCTACTGGGCCAGGCCTAGCTAGGTGAGCCCACCTATTCCCCGCCCTAGGCATGTTTTACTATTCCCCGCTCGCTTGTGTTTTTTTCCTAAGTCTTAAAAACTGCTAAGTCTTTTCTGTCATTAAAATGTTGCATGTTTGCATGGCTGTAACTTGATGTGTGTATGTCCAAATTGAGTGAATGATATGTCAAAATGATCGTGGTGATATGCTCTACATTTTGTTCCATTGTGCCATGCTTGTTTGAGTTCATCTTGATGCTCCAATCCTCGTTGCAAGAGTGCTACTTGTTTAAAACTGTTGTTATCTGTAATTTTGTTAGCATGTGTGCATAGTGATAACTTTGTGCATGTTTAACCAAATGGAGCATATGATATGTCAAAATGTTCATTGTGAAGTGCTCTACATGATGGTTGTTGTAGCATTCATGTTAGGTGCCATATTGCCATGTTAATCTCTGTTGCAAAAGTGCATTTGGTTGTTAAGTGCTGAAACTTGTTATGAGATGCTGATTTCACTTGCTCATTGCTATTGATGTGTTTGTCTTCATGCCACATGTCTATATGTTTTAGAAGCACAATCATATGATCTTTGCTGTGGTGCAATCCACTTTCCATGATATGCTTTGAGGTGACTTAAACAAGCTTGTAAACATGCCATGTTGTTGTTGCTGTTTTATACTTAATGAAAAAACTGCTAAGTCTGGAATATGTTATAACCTGATGCTATGTTTGCTTGATGCCCTAGTCAAATCCATGCTTGTTTTGGAGTGGCCAATGATCATGCCTTGTTGTACTTGTTATTGTCTATCCATTAATGCCCTTACTTGCTCATATGACCTGCTGTAGCTTATTTATTTCTTGCTCTCAAGTTGCTATAAATTATACCTATCAGGTTTTTATCAGCATGATCAATTTGGTGAAGCTTGTTGCTATTGATCCATGCCTCCTATGGAGTTGCTCCAATGGAGTTGTTTGCTGTATGTGATGTCTACTACATGTCCATGCTCTTTATATGCTTAGTAGAGTTGATATGCTTGTTGTTTTGTGCCTCCGAAGGCAGCATCGTGATGATGTTTTTGCCTTTCCAGATTTTGGCCAAGTCTGGATAATTTTATTGCAACTTGCCATGCTTGTTTAAATGTGTTCCAGCAAGCTTTTGGGTGTGTTCTAAGTTCATGCTTGTTAAGTATCATGTCTATTTCACATCCATGCCTCTTGTTATCATATTTTGGTGTTGTAGCGTATATTTACCTTGCTCCAAAGTTGCTATGTGGCTGTTAACTTCAGCTTTGCATTGTAACTTGTTTTGCTCGTATCTTTTAGCCCGTTGCTCCGTTTTGAGTGTGCCCTATATGAAACTTGTGTGATTTTACATGTAGAATCATAATATCATGTTGAATATCTGTTTGGAGTCAGTTTGTTTGATGTTTGGGTGCATCTTGCACCGTTGCCATGCTTGTCTTGTTTTGCTCATATCTTCTAGGCCGTAGCTCCAAATTAAACAAACTTTATATGAAATTTGACTAGAATTTCGTGTAGATCATCTTGGTGCATGTGAACCTGCTGTTTGAAAACTTCAACTTAAGGTTTGTCCAGATCTGGACCAATTTCAAATTATGCTTATGAGGACTTACCGGTTTTATTATATGTTGATTCCGGCCTCATTTAAACTTGTTGGTTTGTGTTGTTCTTGTGTGCTTCATCCCTTGCCATGAAATGCATCGTATATACTTGTCTTGCATCATATTTGGTTGAGCATATTGTCATGTTCTTGTGTTGTGTGTTTACCTTGTGGTTTGTTTCTTCTCGCTAGTCTTTTCCGTTGTGATCGTGAGGATTCGTTCGACTACGCGTGGTTCGTCTTCAAGGCTTCTTCTTTGTCTTCTTCACGGACTCATTCTTCTTCCTTGCGGGATCTCAGGCAAGATGACCATCCCCTTGGATACCTTTACTATCATTGCCATGCTTAGTTATCTCGATGCTATCGTTACATGTCGCGCTACCCATCGTTTATGTCAGCCTCTCCTTGTTGCCATGAAACCTCTAACCTTTGACACCTTCCCAGCAAAACCGTTGTTTGGCTATGTTACCCGCTTGCTCAGCCCCTCTTATAGCGTTGTTAGTTGCAGGTGAAGATGAAGATCGTTCCATGTTGGAACTTGATGTTTTGGGAATATCACAATATATCTGATATATATTTTAACACACCTATATACTGGGCATGGGTGGAAGGCTTGGCCTTTTGCTCGGTGTTTTGTTCCACTCATGCCACCTTAGGAGCTGATAAACCGGTGTTATGTTCCTTGATTTTGCATTCCTTACACAGTTGGGTATATGGGGACCCCTTGACACTTCGTCTTTGAATAAAACTCCTCCAGCAAGGCCCAACATTGGTTTTAATTTGCCTCATAATAACAACTTAATTAATTAATTAAATTTGCATAGGGGGTCGCGCCCTCAGGATTCTTTTCTACATAGCAGGGGGGCCAGTGCTGATGGTGTTGTCCCAAACGGGGAGTATGCGGGGCCACCTTGGGGAAACCCGAGGGTTGGTTTTACTCGTATAATTGCCCATCTGGTCGTGGCCTGAGATGAGATACGCGCGGCTACTATCAGGGTGTCGGCACGCCGGGAGGACTTGCTGGACTTGTTTTACCATTGTCGAAATGCCTTGTGCACCGGGATTCCGAGCCTGATTGGATTGTCCCTAAGATAAGGGGTAATATTATTATTACTTCTGCTGATCATGAGAGCTTGTGATGGGCTAAGTTGGGACACCCCTGCAGGGTTATGATCTTTCGAAAGCCGTGCCCGCGGTTATGTGGCAGATTTGAATTTGTTAATGTCCGGTTGTAGAAAACTTGACAGAGGATCCGAAGTAAAACACACAACTGTGTGAGTAACCGTGACTGTCTCTTTTCACTTTGAGAAGAGAACACGGTGGGGTTATGTTTGACTCGTAGGTAGTTCAGGATCTTTAGCGATCACTACTAGTTTGCGACCGTTTGCGTAGATGCTCATCTTATTCTTGTACTTGTAAGTTAGCCACCATATATTGCTTAGCCGCTGCTGCAACCTCACCACTTTAACTCTCCATACCTATTAAGCTTTGCTAGTCTTGTTACCCATGGTTATGGGATTGCTGAGTCCTCGTGGCTCACAGATACTACAACAACAGTTGCAGGTGCAGGTTTCCGATGTCTTGACGTGAGAGCGATGATCGTTGTGTTGGAGTTCTTTCTTCTTCTTCTTCTTCTTCAGTCTTGGGTTAGGTTCCTGGTCGGCAGCCTGGGATAGCAGATGGATGTCGTTGAGCTTTTCATGTTTGCATCCGTAGTCGGATGCCTTGTATTGATGTTGTATTCATGCGTCTTGTATGTATTGTTGTATCCCCCATGTATGTATGTATGGTATGATGTAATGATATCCATCTTGCTAAGAGCTCAAAATGCGGTTGTGCCCCAATCACGTAAGTGTCACGTGATCGGGATAGAATCGCATCTTGGGCCTGACATGAACACGGTGGGGTAATGTTTGACGTGCTTAGTTAGGATCACTTCGTCATCACTTTGACGATCGTTGGCACTTTCTCTTCTCGCTCTAAACACATAAGCTAGTTCTAGTGCTGCTGCAACCTTGTTTAAGTCTTTCCCACACCTAAGGCTTTGATAGTATTGCTACCCGGGAATGGGATTGCTGAGTCCTTCGTGGCTCACAGATTCTACACAACACCAGATGCAGGTACCGTTGAGAACTACACAGCTGGTGGTTCAGAGTTGTATTGGGAGTTCGATGAAGAACGTGGGCGATACTACGTGTCTTACCCAGAGGATCGGTAGGGATCTTACTAAGATGATCGGGACCTTGTGTTGCTTTATTTATGGTATCTTTCATTTGGATCTTTGTCCGTACTCGGACTCTGATGTTATTCGGATGATGTATGTTAATGTATTTCATTGTGTGATGTGGCGATTGTAAGCCAACTACTCTTTTACATTTTGTGATGTCCTTCCAAAGCTTTACTTGCTATCCTTCATATCTTTATCTAAAGCTTTGATGTATGTTGTCATCAATTACCAAAAAGGGGGGGATTGAAAGCACAAGTGCTCCTTGGGCGATTTTGGTAATTAATGTCAACATATCTCTTGTTGGACTAATGTTTTCATCTTGTATATTTCAGACAAGCTCAACAGATGGAGTGGCATGGACTAGACGATGTGGAAACCCTTCAAGATAATAAGGACAAAAGGATTGGCTCAAGCTCAAAGCTCAAGACTCTACATTTTCCATTTCAGTGATCCAAGATCACATTGAGTCCATAGGAAAGCCAATACTATTAAAAGGGGATGAGGTGTTGCTTAATGGCTTGCTTGCTCAAAATGCTTAGTGATATGCTCCAAAACCCTCAACCACTTTCTCACATCCACATATGTCCCAAACCAAAAGTCAAACTCGACCCCACCGAAAAGTTCTATCCGGCGCCACCGAGTTCATTTGACATAGCCACTGCCACTAAACCCTAATCACTTCGGTCTTACCGAAAGGGATCTCGGTCTCACCGAGATGGGATTGCAAACTCTCTGTTGCCCGTTGAAATATTTTCGGTCTAACCGAAATGAGCGATCGGTACCACCGAGTTCGCAATGCAAACTCTTTGTTTCCCCTTCATAACATTTCGGTCCCACCGAAACGAGCGAATCGGTCCCACCGAGTTTGCCTGACTAACTCTCTGTAAGCTCATTACCAAAATCGGTCTCACCGATTTGCGTAATCGGTCTCATCGAGATTACGTTATGCCCTAACCCTAATGAAATCGGTCCCACCGAGTTGATCATATCGGTCCCACCGAAATGCCTAACGGTCACATTATGAACTAAATCGGTCTGACCGAGTTCTCTGAATTGGTCCCACCGAGTTTGGTAAATTGTGTGTAACGGTTAGATTTTGTGTGGAGGCTATATATACCCCTCCACCCACTCTTCACTCGTGGAGAGAGCTATCAAAACATACCTACACTTCCATCATACATGTTCTGAGAAGAGAACCACCTACTCAAGTGTTGTGATCAAGATATTACATTCCTATCATATAAATCTTGTTCTCTAGCCTTCCCCAAGTTGCTTTCCACTCAAATCTTTCTTCCACCATATCCAAATCTGTGAGGAACTGTTTGAGTGTTGGGGAGACTATCATTTGAAGCATTTGAGCAAGGAGTTCATCATCAACACACCGTCTATTACCTTTTGGAGAGTGGTGTCTCCTAGATTGGTTAGGTGTCACTTGGGAGCCTCCGACAAGATTGTGGAGTTGAACCAAGGAGTTTGTAAGGGCAAGGAGATCGCCTACTTCGTGAAGATCTACCCCAGTGAGGCAAGTCCTTCGTGGGCGATGGCCATGGTGGGATAGACAAGGTCGCTTCTTCGTGGACCCTTCGTGGGTGGAGCCCCCCGTGGACTCGCGCAGCTGTTACCCTTCGTGGGTTGAAGTCTCCATCAACTTGGATGCACGATAGCACCACCTATCGGAACCAAGACAAAAACATCCGTGTCTTCACTTGTGTTTGCTCCTTCAAACTCCTCCCTTTACCTTCATATGCAATTGTTTTACTTTCCGCTGCTATACTCTTAGAATTGCATGTGTAGGTTGATTGCTTGACTTGTGCTAAGTTGCTAAAATCTGCCAAGAACTAAAATTGGGGAAAGGCTAGATTTTGCTTTAGTCAAGTGGTCAAAGTTGCATGCTTTACTTCACAATACCTATATACTCTTGTTATGCATGCCTGTTGTGTATTGTGAAAGTTAATCATGTGCTAAATCTCCACTCCAACTTCAAGTAGTTTAAAAGATGCTACTTTTCTTGCTAGAGTCTATTCACCCCCCCCCCCTCTAGACACATACTCTTCTCGATCCTTTCACTTCTCTGCCTCTAAACTGCCAAGATCACTCCTTGCACCCTCTACTCTACCCTCGATCTCCTTGTCATGGGCACCTACCCCATCTCTAGCTGCTCCCTACTAAATGAAACGTAAATTGTTTTTACGAGTTTAGCAGTTCTGTTGGAGGAGCCGAAAGATTTTTCAGAGGACTAGTGACCTTGTTATCCTTGCCCGAAGACCCACTAATATTGCTCCCTCGTCAAGTGTTGTCCTTCTTCCATGAAATATCACCACTCGTTGATCTCTCACCCCATCTTCCATAGTTATCGCCCCTGCTCGACTACCATCTCCTCTTCCTTGCCACCCCCTTCCTGTTCTCTATAAACACCTTCAGTCCCTTTCTATATTGGGAGTTCTCATTTTTTTCAGTATGATCTTGCATTCCTGAGCACCATGTCCCATAAATTGATACATAAAGCAAAACATCTAGCCGGTATCCTAATAGTTCATCTCCACTATCTCAATTCTCTCAAAAATGCCCACATGCTACCTCACCATATATGCTATCTCGTCACCCACTAATTATTTCCCCTAACATGTATAAAAATTCTATTTATATTCTCTCTCAGCATGCACACATGTCAACTCACTACACATGCCACCTCATGAATCACACTAATTATATTCTCACAACGTGCATGGGAAAATACTACTTATATTCTATACTCCCTCCGTAAACTAATATAAGAGTGTTTAGATCACTATTTTAGTGATCTAAAAGCTCTTATATTAGTTTACAGAGGGAGGATATATTTACAACTATATGATAATCAAATATAATATATTAAATTATATCTATTTTTATTTCATTTAATTTTCATCAAAAAATATTGCAACAAATCCCTGCCACAACGTGCGAGGTATCATCTAGTTGTTATTTAAAGTGGGCCCATAACTTTTCCTGCTTCATCCCGTCCCTCCACACCATTATAGTAACCCAACTGCCTCTCATCAGTGGCTCGACCACTAACATTTTTACTCGGATTCGCATGAACTTTCACATTACCATCCCATCAGGACCCACATGTACCTCATGCGTTTCTCCCATCAAATTTCCGAGCAACTCCCATTATCATCGTGCATATCACCCAACGACAGATCATACGCTCTTACCCACATAGTGACATACTTGAATTCATAATCCTCAATCCTTTCGGATGGGACAAATTCCTCCATTAGTAGCAGATCCTTCTCAAAAGTCCACGCCCCCAGCCTTCCTCTGATCTGGCTTTCCTTTCCTCTCCGCCTCCGACAACTTCAACCCCTTCAACATACCATCAACCTTGTTCATCGATGCAGAACAAGACCAGACCGGACCAAACTAGGGGGACTTGGTGTTATGATCGCGTGCCCTAGAGCACCCAATCTTGCGGTGGGTGGAGGTGGGGGGTGGGGGGGTTAACCTAGACACTACTCCAGCGGTGGAGCCACACGTACACTTATTTTGGGAAAAATTCTGGAGCCAGACGCACACTTGTTAGCGGACGGAGGGAGTAGGTTAGAAGGGGTGGTGAGGAATAGGCTGAGCACGTCCCATTAACGGGGGAAGAGTGCATGTCAGCCAAGAAGGCAAACCCTAACAAACGATAGCGACAGACATCACCTCGAGGTCACCTAACACGAAAACCCTCTGCGGGAGGGATCTATGGATTATTGTGGTCCTAATCCCACACAATGTGTTTGATGTAAGCACAAAGAGAGAGGGGAAGGACAGGGAGAGGAGGAAAAAAGACCAAATCAGTCCATATGGATTTTCCTTTTTTACCAACTCAGCCGGCCAAGCGGACCTCATCTATCACAATCGTTGTCCAAACACACTCAGGAAGCGGTCATTGTATTCAATGAAGAATTAGTTTTTTCATCGATGAATACGTCACAAATCGCAAAGTGATGGCCAACAGCTAATCACGCCGCGATAGTAGTGGTTTTGTGCGATTGACTCCGACCGTGCCTGGCCTGCAATCAACAACATACCGCCAACCTGCAGATGTCCAGGACCATGACCTTGAAGGCTACTTCAGAACAGGTATCTTTTTTTTTTTTTTTTGCAGGGGATTCAGAACAGGTATCTGATACAGAGCAAGTCTTCATTGGCGAGTCAAAGGCAGGACTCAAGAGGAATTGGGGAAGGATGTCTTCTAGGGTTCGCCCTTCGCCGAAACGTACGTTGCACCGAGATGCCCAACGCCCGACCAACACCAGCGACGTATGCAAGTTAAATCTTCACAGGTGTTATCTGACTCTAATCAGGTGCGCAGAGAAGAACACAACATCAAGCCATGAGCAAATCATGGAAAGGCCATATCCATCTGCCCTCAGGAATACTTGCCAAGAGATTATTCAGTTAAACTGTGGTACCGAGCATCATACGACTGAATGATGATCAGACCTGTTGTTTTCCAACTCACTGGCGAAAATTACTAACCTAGAGACGTTTGAGCATGACTCTACAGCACTACCGGTGGCCTTTCTAGCGCAAAACCCATCGCATGTTTTTACAGTTACATCCAGTAGCTCCCAAACGTCTTGAGATCCACTTTGAGGAAGCAGCCAAGAATAAGCAACAGATACAGATCAAGCCGATTTGTCTCTAGATTGTGCTGATCCCTCTCACTCTACCACAGAAAGCACTGTTGAAAAACCTGCAAGAGATGCGTCGAAAAGTTACTGAGAATCATGTGCACATGCTTGTCTTCGTTCTTTCAGAAACAAAACCAGCATGATACGAATAAAAAAAAGGAGCAGCTATACAGCTGTGGTGCTTGTTGT
Organism: Secale cereale; assembly: GCA_902687465.1. Lineage (NCBI taxonomy): Eukaryota > Viridiplantae > Streptophyta > Magnoliopsida > Poales > Poaceae > Secale > Secale cereale. The sequence continues at coordinate 503,720,542 of LR738709.1, read as the reverse complement.
TAGGACTAGAATTGTGCTATGAGCCTATGATCATGGTGGAATTTGTTGAGTAATGTGGTGTTCATTAGCTGTAAACCTATAAAGACTCATCCCTCTCATGTTCTTTTCAAACACGCACACACAACTGTAGAAACACCAACCACATCCAAAGAAGTCAGTCGTTTTTTGTTAAAGTATTATCTCATATGCTAACCAGTGCTCCATAAAGCAAAATAATGGTGCGGTAATAACGGTGAACCTACAGTTTGTTCCAAACAAAAATCTTACTGTTTGCTGGTACAAAACAAAGAAAAATATTAGGACTGACGAGACACACAAAAAAGACAAACAGCTCTTTTGAAGTTCACAGTGGGCAGAGAGTTGGGGAAAATATTTAGATATACATGGGCAAAATAGAAAATGAGTGGTTCTGCTACCAGTTATTACAACACCCCAGAGAACATATCTAGACACAACCTAGTGAAGCAGGTTTATTAATTCATCTTATGTTGAGCTTATATATCTAGTCAGTTGTCACCATTCTCATGGACCAACAAAAGCTCGGTCTATAGAGACATAGGACGAAGTGAAAGTTTACTATGCTAAAACACACTTCCATACAAAGTAGATAATATAGCTGAATAGTAGCTGAAGGGGTACTTACGCATCATCTGCGAATATTGGTAGCTGCCACCATACTTGAGTTAGCAAGCGAAGACCAGCCACTAAAGGACGTCATGTATACAAGCGACTGCTGCAGATATCTCCCCGTGTAGACAAGTGTTAACACAAAGCAATATCAACACTCTGCATACTTGAAAACGCGTTCTGCATAGAGGTACTATGATCTAGTAGCCTCTGACCACGAAAACATGTGGTAGGCTCCTTTATTCCATTATTGCTGGCATCAGTATAAGTGATTCGATGAGCAGACATAAGTACTGTAAGTGATAAAGAAGCTGTTAACCAACAAATTTCGGTACATCAGATAGTAAAACACACTGAGGGTATCAATGAAATGAAGGCTGAATCTTCTTTTTTTCAGGCTTATAGCATTGCACAAAAACTCATAGGTTCATTTCCTCTTGTAAGATGCAGAGCCAAACTAAGATTCCATGTTGCTTTAATTTGGCACTTTTATATGCACACATTATCAGAATACAGTTTCCAAGTCTTGGCATTCTTTAACTAGGGAAATAACATACTCCCTGCGTCCCAAAATAAGTGACTCAAGTTTGTACTAACTTTGTACTAAAGTTAGTACAAAGTTGAGTCACTTATTTTGGGACGGAGGGAGTATGACAATACAGTCATACTCAGATACAGATATCAACTAACCATACAAAATTTATGCTATAAATGGAACTCTATATATGACAGCAAACAAGAGGAACCAAAATAATGCTAGCATCCACAGAATCATAGAACTGATGGAAGGCTACACCACTATCATTGATACATTAATTACATGAAGACATCCCACGTTTAAGAGCATACCTTGTTAGTATTAATCAAACTGATGCCAATGTTATCATTAACTCAACTCAGGGGCAATCTGGTTGTAAGTGAAAACCATGTTTGACTCAGTTGGTGGATAGTGTATCTTTAAGAACATGCCCTTTAGCTGGTCATGGGAGGCCATCTCCTCCAGAACCTTATCCTGAGATATCAACTTAGAACAGTGATCCATTTCAGCTTTTGATAGCATGTTCCTGACATTATTGAATTCATCCTCTTGAGAGAAGACCAACTTGGACAAATGGTCCTTTTCTGCTTGCCTATCGTACTTGTCACCTTCACCTGTTCCATAAGTTATTAAATTGTATGTATATACAAATTTCTTCTGTCCTATCCTAAATGCCCTACTGATAGCTTGCCTTCCCACAGCGGGATTCCAAACCACATCCAGAAGAACAACTCTTGAAGCTCCGGTTAGGCTAATCCCTTCACAGCAAGCTCTTGTAGATGCAAGTAACACCTTCGCATCACTATCTGGATTATTGAAAACTTCAATTGAAGTCTGACGATATCGTGGTTGGATCTTCCCATCCATTTGGAGAATTTCTTTCCCTACTCTCCATTTGAAAAGCTTGCTAAGGTGTTCTTTTATCAATTCTAATGGCTGAATGAATTGGCTAAAGATCAATACCTTTTCTTTCAGTGCTTCACACAAACGAACGACTTCAATTACAAATCTTGTTTTAACCCCTTCATAGGGATTTGACCTTAATCTCTCAAGCATAGGTTTATCAATAAGTGAAGCCTCCTCTTCGGACATGTTGATGGCAGTTACAAGAGAAGGATGTGTCGAAGCTAAGGAAATAACATATTCATGTTCAAAATTATTACCAGACCCAATATTTTCCACCTTTCTAATGATACTCTTCTGAAGGGGAGGAGGTTTCAGAACAATCACACTCTCTCTGAGCCCTGGAAGAGTTCGAAGAATGGTGCCATTATGGATATGAACAAATGGCTTCAGTATTGATCGAACTTTCTCTGCATTATCATCAGTTACATTACTAGTTAATGAAGCCCAAACTCCTTTTTCATATTTGTCAGAAAACTTATCCTGTCGCTTCTTTGAGACATAGTGCCTTCTGCCCACTTTTTTTTCAGTCAAAAACATTTCACCAAACCTGGGCCTTACCAAACAGAGTATATTGTAAAGCTCAAGAAAATTGTTTTGGAAAGGGGTTCCTGATAGAATTATGCGCTTCTCAGTTTTAACTTTTCCCAATGTCTTCCACATAATACTGCGCTCGTTCCTAGGTGTGTGTCCTTCATCTAGCACAAGCAAACCAGGGTTCTCGAGAAGAATGCTTCTTACTTTGTTCCCTTCAGTGCAGCCAGATTTTTTTTCCGATGTTAGTTTCATGTATAGACCATAACTTATTCCCAGAATACCATGACCCTTGTTCCATGAAAGCAGTTTTACAAGCCTCGTCAACTTCTCTGTCCGATGCTCTTTCTTTATTAGCCTACATATGTCTCTGTCTTCTTTCCCTGAAAAATCTGTAGTGTTCATTATATGGAAAGGAACATTGACGTCCCATTTTTTGAACTCCTCTTCCCAAGCAAACAGCATCCCGCGAGGTGCAATAATCACTGGCCGACAGTCTGGAAATACCTTCATATATGTCTGGATAAAAACAATAGCTAAACGTGTCTTTCCTGTCCCTGGGGCATGACAGATCACACATCCTCCAACAACATCAGGTTTAGCTCCATGCTTCAGCTCATCAAGCCTAATATCACCAACTAGATTTGTCCACATAAATTCAAATGCTTCGCGTTGATGCTGATACACACTAGTAATGACACCAGGGATGAGATCCCATACTGTTCCATATAGATGGAAATCTTGAGATTGCCCGTCAACACTTCCAGCTTGTTCACAAAGATCATGATACATCAACGCTTCCTTTAGATAAGATCCATTTCGCCAAGGAGTTTTTTCTGCGTAATTTGAGACCTGAAATGAAAGGAGTTAACTGATGAAACTTACCTTTGTAATGTGGAGTGAGCTAAAATTTCGTGAGAAAAAAAAAATACATGGCTCACCATTGACGGTAAAACAAATCTGATTTCCAGATTTACCAAGGAGCAGTATTTGCATCTGATTCCTATTTGGTCGTCAATAATAAATTCATGCTTCCCTCGAGAACAAGGTGTTTTAGAAGGTAGTCCAAGATCTAGCACATTGCTCTCTTCTTGGTGCTGCAATATAATACAGGCTAATCATTTCAACCAGTTGTCTCAACAAGATGATGCTGCAAATATAAGCATGCGACAAGTAGAAATTCTAGGAGCAATATGGTGCATTATATAGTTAAAGTTGACCAGATTTTCCTGGATGTAAAATTTGTAGTGTAATACACAGATAGCATTAAGCAATCTTTAGTTACTTTGGAGAAGGAACAAACTGTCAGAGGTACATCTTTTAGTAGCAGTGGCAGAGATTGACAGAGATTGTTGAAGGGGCTAAGCACTGTTGAGGGGGCAAAGAATGCAAATTATGCTTGAATTTTGACTAATATTTGATACTACCTCTGTAAACAAATATAAGAGCGTTTAGATCACTATTTTAGTTATCTATAAACGCTCTTATATTTCTTTACGGAGGGAGTACTTAAGAAGCCCAACATTAAGGGTATACACACAATGGATTTTCTAGAGTAGGGGGGCAATGGCCCCCTTTGGCCATAGGGAAGCTCCGCCACTGGTTAGTAGCATAAAGTATGGTCTGTGTCAACATTAGCTGATCATGCCAAGCAGAGATAATCACTCTCAAAGTGTGTTCGATTAAAATATTGGTAAACATTGAACTTATGAAACTGGTCTTGTTCTTTTATCTAAAAATACAGGGATGAAGCTACGATGGGTCAGCGTCACATTAGGTGAAATCCCCTTTTCTTTCTTGATCAGCGTGAATCTTAAGCTCCATGTTCCTCAAACTGGTCTAGTCTGAGCCTTTAGAAGTTAATCATGTTATATATTCAGATCGGATATCATCTCGATACAGCTCAGTCTGTGCAGTTATTAGCTTATAGCCAGGTCTACTTAAACAACTACAGAAACTTTAAAATAATTCAATACCTACTTCTTAAAAAATAAATAAGGGATTGGTTACCATAATCAAATCAACACCACTAAGGAAAATAGAAGAATAACAGTCATGAATCTGCAAGGTCAGAGACAATTGTCATGCTGCAATACAAACGTACCTCGTCATCATAGTAGGTTCCAATATTCTCTGACTCTAAAGCAAAGTCAAACTCACCCCATAGCATATTTTCTTTAGCATTTTGCTCTGGTATGTCAGCTGGTGTAGAATTTTCAGTGCCAAATGAGAATACCAATGGATGAGGATCCTTGAAATTATAGTCGAACTGAGGATGCTGGTCAAAAGGAGAGAATCCTCCATCTTTATCGCTACACATCTTATCCATCAGAAGCTTCAGAAGTGACTGTCGCTTTAGCATTTTTGAACCTGAACGTCTGGATTTCTTGGCAGATTTTCCAGATTTTGATGACAAATGCTTCTTTTCCTTCCCAATTTTGCTATCATCGCCATGCCTTTTATTCTGATCCGAACTGGATGGGCTAGAATCCGAGTGCAAATGCCGCTCAAACAATTGACGTTCCTTAGTCGTCGTTTCAAGCTTCAGCCTTTTCCTCCTCTCAAGATCCCAAGTAAAATATGACTGCTTCTGATGCTGTGTAATGTCATTGCCCACTGGACCCTCACTGCCATCTTTATCAAAGTTAAGTGGTTGAACCTCTGATTTTTTGTCGACCTCCCACTTGAAACCATCTGCTACATTATGATCAATTATTTCATCATCAGATGAGTCAATTCTGTGGTGGGTTTGTATCCTCCTCCGTGGCTTCGAGTTTGAGTTGCTGCACCTGTGTGGGGTTGCTTTTTGTATCCTCTTCCCTCTATTCCCTCTATTCATATAAAGAGGCAAAGGCCCTGCCTTTACTCTTACCGAAGAAGAGGCCATTTCTTTCTTGCGTTTTCTCATTTCGGCCTCTTCTTCCTCTTTCGCTTTCTCTTTTGCGCCCTCTTCTTCCAGATCCACTTCTGAATCATGACTGGCACTATTGTCATCGTCGGCACTGTCATCATCCTCACCATCCAGTTCCACTTCTGAATCCTCCTCCTCTTCTGGCTCATCAGACAACTCCTCAAAATATGCATTGTACGACAACCTATCTTGCTTAAGCCCCCATAATGACCGTGTCCTCCATGCAACACATGGTACGACAGGTTCCATTTTCCGCGGCAACGGTTTCCTCTTCGAGGCCTTACTGGCATCATGGAGCACTTTTACTTCCTCGTCGGAATCAAGAATTTCTATAGGCGATCTCCCTTGATTAAAGCCCTTAGCTCCTTCTCGCTTAGTCTCCACCTCATCCTTGATAACATCTTCTTCCTCCTCCTCATGGCACCTAACCTCACCAGCAACAACTTTGTGATCCACCGGATCCTGCATTCCCGCCTTAGCATCATCGTTGATTGACGGCTTAGCATCATCGTTGGTTGGTTCAGACATGCCACATTCATCTGCATCATGCATAGAATCGTCACCATCACCATCATCAGTGAATCCCATCTCATCCTCGGCTTCCTCCAGATCGCCACCATTGCCGTAAGCACCATTACTTGCCTCCAAATTACCACCATTACTGTAAGCACGGATGAGATCTGCAACCAGTCTTTCCTCCAACATCTCGTCGTCATAGTCATCTCCATAGTCATCTTCAGATGCTGCGACCTCGTCACCCATCACATTATCAGTTGGCAGCTCCCTGTTCCCACAGTCCACTGTAGTATCCTCCCCATTCCTGTGCTCCTCCTCATCCACACCAAAACCACCACCTAGGCCACCCCCCTCGCTCCCACGACCTTCCAGACCCCCTGCATCGCCTGATACCACCTCATTCATCGCATGACACGAATCCGAACCATTGACCGCCCCACTCCCCTGATGCTCGTTGATTCGATCCCCACTAGCGGCACTGTGATGCTCATGGCTCCCCTGGCCAATGCCGCATGCCTCGTCGGCGCGAGATTCGCCATTATCATAGCCAGAAGCATCATCGCCTCGCCGCCCACTGCCGTCACCCCCATCACCCCGGGAGACCTCCACCCAGTCTCCGCAGGCGGGCGCCTCCGCATCCGCCTCCGCCTCCTTGCTCTTCCCCGAGGCCCGCGGGGGCCGCCCACGACGATTCGGTCGCGCTTCCGGCTTTGAGGAGTGGGCGCCCTTGCTCCCTCCGCCGCCGTCGGCCTGCGCGGTCGTCGCCCCCTTCCTCCTCCGCTTGGCCGTCGGCGCCTCCTCCGGCGCCGGCGGCTGCATCGCCAGCCTCCTCGATCGGGTCCGCGTCGCCACCGACCCAACCAGCGGCACCGGCATCGTCGCCGCCGAGGAGGAGGAGGAGGAAGTGCGCCTGCTCGCGGCAGCAGGGGCCGCCCCGTTGTCGTCGGCGTCGAGGTCGATGACGATCGGCCCGGCGTCGCCGCGGCGGCGCGCGCGCGTGGAGGGCGCCGCCGGGGCACCTCCGCCGGCGCGGGCGCGGCGGCGAGCGGAGCGATCCATGCGGGGCGGGGAGGGGAGAGCGGGTCTGTTTCCGGAGGCGGTACGGCGGAGGCGAGAGTCGTCAGGTGAGGTGGGGGTAGGCGAGTCAGCAGAGGTACTAGTCCTACTCCTACTCCTACTCCCTGACGCTCTCGCGGTTAGCGGGCGGGGGGTAGGGGTTTATGTCGACGCCCCGCGCGGCTGACGCGCGGGCCCGGGAAAGGGTTCTGTGGTCCACAAGGAGAGAGAAAAGCCCGCGAAACGGCGGCCGGGGCCGGGGCCGGGGCCGGAGTCCGAGGAGGCCGGATCGGGTGCGGCAACCGCCCCGCAGACGGAGCCACGGCGCGCGTGTGCCCTTGTCGTCGCCTCTTTTCTGGGCTTTCCTCTCTGGAGCGAATCCCGCCGTGGGTTCTGTGCCACCGTCACTCACCCTTTCGGCGCCTTTCGGAAGGGAAGCGATGGGTGCGTGAAAGCCGTTAGCACTGCCCACTGCCGTGCTTCCTTCCTTCTGGCCCTCCCTCTATTTACTCCCTTTCGAGCTGGCTGGCTCGCTATATTCATGCCGCTCTTTTACCGGCTTTCCCGAACGGGCGCGCGCGCGCATTAAATCTACTGACTGACGACGGGAGCCATCATCCAGGCGGACGGGCCGGCGCGCTAATTTCGCCGTGGATGGAGCAGGTTAATAACCGACTACTATATTCAATCAAAGAAAATAATAACCGGATATATTTATTGATGCTGTCAGGTCACTTATTACCGACTTCTAGTTATTTATGTTATTTTCTAAAATACTCTCTTCGGTCCTAAATACTCCCTCCGTTTTCTTTATATAATGTGTGTATTTGTTTTTCCAAAAATTCCGTAATGTAAGGTGCATTTATCTTTTCACTTTAGTTTACGTGTGTATCCTCCACCATTCATTACCTGCCTTAGATAAAAAAATACTCCCTCTGTAAACTAATATAAGAGCGTTTAGATCACTAAAATAGTGATCTAAACGCTCTTATATTAGTTTACGGAGGAAGTACTACCTAATTCCTAGTAGGAAGGTAGTAAAAAAGAATATATCTCCTTGGTTGCATGCACTCACATTTCTCTCTCTCCTATCCCACTGATTGATTTTATTCTGGTGCAGCGAGATTTAGTTGCCTTTTATTAGGTCTTTGGTTATTTAGTTGTCGCTAATTAAGATGCTAACTACTCCCTCCGTCCGGGTTTATTAGGCCTCTTAGCATCACAAGCATGTCCCTTTTTATAAGGCCTTGCTTTGGAAATGTGCATGCATGCAGAGGGTGTTTGTTTCCAAGGACTTATTGGTCTAGGGACTTAAATAAGTCCTTATAAGTCCCATCGAAACCAAACAGGAGGGACTTATAGGGACTTAAAGTGGTCATTTGGGACTTATCAAATAAGACTCTCAAGGAGGGACTTATAAGGACTTATAGTTGTAATATGGTCTACTAGTCCATGTTAAATCCCAGCAACCAAACAGGTAGGGACTTTGACTTATGACTTATAAGTTGGGACTAAAAAAAGTCCTAGGACTTATGAACCAAACAGGGCCGCAACCATTTCATTGATTGCATTGAAAACCATTGTTGTTGGTGCCATGGTTGCGAAATTAATACAGTGCATGCGTGTTTTTTCATTGGTTGCATGCATGTGAGAGAGTGCATTGGAAGTGGAATGAGAGAATTAATGTGAGCAAATTACTATGTGTCTTGGTCTAAGAGAAGTTGTCTTTAGGCCTAATAAATCCGGACGGAGGGAGTACCTAATTAGTTAGGGGTAATTTCGTCCAGAATGCTCCTCATTCTATGCCTTGGTCACCGCGCCAAAAATACACCTTATATAAAGGAACGAAGAGAGTATAAGTTTTTTAGAGATTTTACTATGGATTGCATACGGATGTATATAGACATATTTTAGAGTGCAGATTCACCATTTTGCTTCGTATGTGGTCCCTTATAGGAATCTCTAAAAATACTTATATATTCCAATTCCATTGTAATAACACACTGGAAGCATGGAAGCATAGATACGTGTTTGGATGCATGGCATGGCCTTGGCCATGCAACACACTAAGAGCATGGTTAATAGTATAGCTAGCTGCTGGCTATAAGTCAGTGCCATGTCATCTACAGTCCATCTTATAGCCAACATGTACAATAATAGATCAAAAGAGTGTACTGTTTTTGTATTATGTGGCCCACATTTCATTCTCATAAAGTGCCTAGGAGCACATGCTAGAGCTGGCTCTTCACGAAGAGCCCGCTTACCTTCTCTTTCATTTTCTCTTTCTTCAATTAAGCAGAAATATACTAGTTTATTCCTTATAGCCTGCTGACTCAGCTCTATTGTACTTGCTCTAAGCTTTCAATTGTCGTGCAGTCTGACTCGTCTGAGGCTCTATCAATTTTGATAGATGAATCATTTGTTCGCTCTCCATATGGTCATCTAAGTTACTGCCCTCATAGTGCAAAATAACACAGTAGTGGTGTCATATGTGGCTTCATTTAATAGCTTATAGACTCATATTGTCTTGGGAAGCGCTATGTTATAGTAACATATTATGTTACCATTTCTCATTAACTACTTGCCACATAAGCAACAAATTCTCGAGGTACGCTATGTTACTACTAAGAAAATCGGTGAAAAATTAAGGCGTTTTTTAAGAAAATCGGTGAAAAATTCAGAGATAGAAGTGGAGAAGTCAAAACTGAGAGAGGGGGGAGATCAAGCGATGGGTGGGTGATGTACGAAAGAACAATCCCTAAACTCATTTTAATTAATATTAAAGATAATAACAATGGAAGGTCACACTGACTCTACATTATCCTATTAAGCAGAAAACTGAACAATCCTTATACTCCAAAGTTTTTGCTTATTTTGGAAAAGGTTTTCATATTACACTTCTTTATTTACAATAAAAGTTAATTGTTAAAGTTACACTTTGAAAACCGAATCGATGTCCAAAGCGTCATCTTTTACATGAATTGAGGTGGTAGTTATTGTTGTTTATGTCATGATCATAAATAAAGGCAGCATGTGCTTGGGTAGGTGAGATGAGGTATACCCACCGTCCCTATTTAATGGCCCACTCAGTCTTTTGTGCGTTAAGTTTAATGGTCAATAATAATACTCCCTCCGTCCAGAAATACTTGTCATCAAAATAAATAAAAAGAGATGTATCTAGATGTATTTTAGTTTTAGATACATCTTTTTTGTTCATTTTGATGACGAGTATTTTCGGACGGAGGGAGTATTAATTATAAATCTATCTATATGACTATAATAATGAAAAGAATGGTCCAGATCCAACTAATCTTGGCCATCAAATCATGCCAATTTTACTACCTATTGCTCCAAGGTTGAGTGGTCAACATGCTTTGCACATAGCTAATATCGTATTAAATATCAATCCTGACATTACCACATAATTAACTCACAATTCATATGTTACCTAATATTAACATGCAATTGATATTCGACATAATATCACGTGCATTGGACATACACATTTATTAGTCACAAGAAATGCACCATTGAAACCCACATTTTACTGCAATTTGAATATTCTCTCCATTTGGCCATTATGGAATAGACATTTTGCATATATACAAGGCCACCAATAGTAATGATATTTTCTCGTGTAAACATGTTTAATACTTGTGTCCATGTAGTCAAAATGACACTCGACTATTTCCTTGCTCAACATCCACTCAATTTCCTATTCCTTCTTTGTGTTCATGCGGCGTATTAATTATCTCTATAAATTGAATGAAAAGTTGTCTTGCAAAGCAGGCATTAAGTTTTATCTTGATACCTGTAACATGAGTTTGTGGACTTGTATATTAAAATAAGGGGAGTACTATAATGTTTGTAACAAGTAATTCAAATTTGGTTGGTCGGATGATGGTCAAAGTTGAACCTCGGATATACTATAATGAAAGTTATAGTTTGAATTTTCGTGCATTAACTTTGATCATCAGTTTCGTCAGTACTATATGTTGGGGAACGTAGGATACAATTTTAAAAAAATCTTACGCTCACGCAAGATCTATCTAGGAGATGCATAGCAATGAGAGGGGAAGAGCATCTTCATACCCTTGAAGATCGCTAAGCGGAAGCGTTTATCAACGCGGTTGATGTAGTCGTACACCTTCACGATCTGTCCCGATCAAGTACCGAACGTATGGCACCTCCGCGTTCAGCACACGTTCAGCTTGATGACGTCCTCGCCTTCTTGATCCAGCAAGACGGGCGAAGTAGTAGATGAGTTCCGGCAGCACGACAGCGTGGTGACGGTTGGTGATGAAGAACAATCTCTGCAGGGCTTCGCCAAGCACTAAAGAAACTAGAGGGTCGGGATTGCCGGCACACGGCTTGGTGTATCTTGATGTGTCTTGGGTGCTAGCTCTGCCCCTCTATTTATATGTTGAGCCCTGGGGTTGAAACTTGGAGTAAAAGCCTCCTCAAAGTCGGTTTTGCCCGAAAGGCAAGAGTCTCACTCGGACTCCAGGACCAAACGCCACAATCCTTGGCATCTGGCCCAGACGCCATGGGTACCAGGGTCTCCGGCGTTTGGCCCCCTGGCCTCCGCAAAACCCCTTTTGCACCGACTTAATGCCCCATGGGCTTGACCCCTTGGCCTAACCATATCATCCTATATATCAATCTTTACCTCCGGACCATTCCGGAGCTCCTCGTCATGTCTGTGATCTCATCCGGGACTCCAAACAACATTCGGTCACCAACATACATAACTCATTCAATACTATATCATCAACGAAACATTAAGCGTGCGGACCCTGCGGGTTCGAGAACTATGTAGACATGACCGAGACACCTCTCTGGTCAATAACCAATAGCGGAACCTGGATGTCCATACTGGCTCCTACATATTCTACGAAGATCTTTATCGATCGAACCGTTATGACAACATACACAATTCCCTTTGTCTGTCGGTATGTTACTTGCCCGAGATTCGATCATCGGTATCTTTATACCTAGTTCAATCTTGTTACCAACAAGTCTCTTTACTCGTTCTGTAATACATCATCTCGTGACTAACTCATTAGTCATTTGCTTGCAAGGCTTATTATGATGTGTATTATCGAGAGGGTCCAGAGATACCTCTCCGACACTTGGAGTGACAAATCCTATTCTCGATCTATGCCAACTCAACAAACACCTTCAGAGACACCTGTAGAGCATATTTATAATCACCCAGTTACGTTGTGACGTTTGATAGAACACAAGGTGTTCCTCCAGTATTCGGGAGTTGCATAATCTCATAGTTAGAGGAACATGTATAAGTCATGAAGAAAGCAATAGCAATAAAACTAAACGGTCATTATGCTAAGCTAACAGATGGGTCTTGTCCATCACATCATTATCCTAATGATGTGATCTTGTTCATCAAATGACAACATATGTCTATGGTTAGGAAACTTAACCATCTTTGATTAACGAGCTAGTCTAGTAGATGCATACTAGGGACACTCTGTTTTGTCTATGTATTCACACATGTATCAAGTTTCCGGTTAATACAATTCTAGCATGAATAAAAGACATTTATCATGAAATAAGGAAATATAAATAACAACTTTATTATTGCCTCTAGGTCATATTTCCTTCAGTCTCCCACTTGCACTAGATTCAATAATCTAGATTACATAGTAATGATTCTAACACCCATGGAATCTTGGTGATGATCATGTTTTGCTCATGGAAGAGGCTTAGTCAATGGGTCTGCGACATTCAGATCTGTATGTATTTTGCAAATCTCTATGTCTCCCTCCTTGACTTGATAGCGGATGGAGTGCCCTCCAATGAAAATCTTTTGTGACAACACTGGAGCAATAGCCTTGGCGAAGGAATCCAGGTTTCACAAGAGAACCAAGAACATCAAAAGACGCTTCAACTCCATCCGCGATCAACATAATAAGATCAACTTTATTTCCTAAAGGTAATAATAAAGTTGTTATTTATATTTCCTTCAATATATTAATATATGTCACAAGAAAAAATACACAACTAGAAAAGACATATTTTACTGCAAAATGAATAGTATAATGTTTGTGACACACGATTCATGTTCTGTTGGTTAGAGTTAAATCTCAAAATGTATGTGTGCCATGCCAATAAGAATTGAGTGATTGTAATACTAGAAAAAATGGAACCCAATGACACCAACAATGCCAAAAATGTTACTTCTCTCAATAACCACTGCTCTGCCACGATCTTATTATGTGGAGAAGTGAGTAATCCTTATACTCCAAAGTTTCTGCCAATGTTGAAAATGATTTCATATTACAATTTTTATTTTATAATAAAATTTAATCATCAAAGTTATATTGTAAAAACCGGATCATGTCCAAAGCATCATATTTTACGTGCATTGAGACGGTTGTTGTAGTTGTTTATGTCACACTCATAAATAAAGGTAGGGTAGGTCAGGTGTACCCACACTATCTGTATTAATGGTGCCCTCGTTTTTTCTGGATTCATTTTGATCGTCAATTTCACCAATAATATATTAATAAAAAAATCTATCTATAGGACTACAAAAACAAAGGATCAAATCCAACTAATTTTTGCCATTCAAACCATGTCAATTGAACGACCTGCATTGCTCCAATGTTGAGTGATCAACATGTGTTAGCATGCAATTAATAGCAAACCAAAAACCAACCCTGGCATTAACCACGTAGTTAACACAATTAATTTGATATCTAATGTCAACATGTGTTAGGGCATATTTCTCTCTAACAGTTTTGGTGATTGATGACAATGCTATTCACGGACTACCATGTGCTCGAGCATTCCAGATATTATTACATATGCAAGACAGTTTATTCCCTCGGTGATAAAGAGTGAAGACGGTTGTTCTGACTTTTTTTCCGAGTGGATTTGAGTCGTAGGAAAACCTTACTATTAAGAGGTGGTCAGCTTTGGAAAGGTTAGGGTGAATCAACACGTACACATACCCATATGCACCCACATACCCTTCCCGCAACATTAGAGTTCCTACTGTTTTTTGCCTTCAGCTGTTTTGAAGCACCCTAGCGGTAGTACCGCCTTGGGTAGCGGTAGTACCGCTTCATTCGCTTACGGTACCACGGGCACTACCACTTGTTTTAGGGCTATTATGCTCTTTATTCATTTACGGTAGTTGAGCGGTAGTAGGATGATAAGTCTCCAATGTATCTATAATTTTTTATTGTTTCATGCTATTATATTATTAATCTTAGATACTTTTTATACAATTTAATATTATTTTTGGAACTAACCTGTTAACCCAGTGCCTCGTGCCAGTTGTTGTTTTCTACTTGTTTTTGGTTTTCTAGCAAATATGTACCAAACAGAGCGATTTTTCTAGACAAAAGAGACTCTAGAAGCTTCGGGAGGAGACCATACGAGAAGCAAGGAGACGATAAGGCAACACAGTGCTCTGGGGGGGGGGGGGG
>LR738709.1:503678502-503705893 GCA_902687465.1 Secale cereale | reverse complement strand
GGGGGGGGGGTAGGGCGCGCCCTGATGCTTTGTAGGCCCCATATGGCTCCATGTGACCTAATTTCCACTCCAATAAATTCTCAAATAATGGGAAAACCCAGCGAGCCACCCGAAACAAGTCTTCTGCCACCTCAAGCTTATGTTCTTCCGTGATCCCATCTGGAGGCCTCTTACGATACTCTGCCGGAGGGGGAATCGATCATAGAGGGCTTCTACATCAACCTTGTAGCCCTACCGATGATGTGTGAGTAGTCCATCACAGACCTACAGGTCCATAGTTATTAGCTAGATGGTTTCTTATCTCTCTTTGATCTTCAATACAATGTTCACCGATCTTCATGGAGTTCTATCTGATGTAATCTTCATTTGCGGTGTGTTTGTTGGCATCCAATGAATTGTGAGTTTATGATCAAATTATTTGCTGGAATTAATTGAGTCTTTTTTGAACTTTATTATGCATGATTATTATAGCTTTGCATTTTCTCTCTAGTCTATCCATTTGGTTTGGCCAACTAGACTGATTTATCTTCAGTGGGAGATGTGCTTAGTAGTGGGTTTAATCTTGTGGTGTCCTCACCCAGTGAAAGAAAGGGTAGTGAGGCATGTATTTGTATTGTTGCCATTAAGGGTAAAACGGCGGGGTTTAATCATATTGCTTGGTTTTAGTCTATCTCCATCATGTCATCTTGCTTAAAGTGTTATTTTGTTTGTCATGAACTTAATACCATAGATGCAAGAAGGAGTCGAACGATTGGTGTAGTAATT
Source organism: Secale cereale (assembly GCA_902687465.1). Taxonomy (NCBI): domain Eukaryota; kingdom Viridiplantae; phylum Streptophyta; class Magnoliopsida; order Poales; family Poaceae; genus Secale; species Secale cereale. The sequence goes on along the minus strand of LR738709.1, from coordinate 503,705,128 downwards.
GTCGTGGAAATAACACGGCAGATGTCTGGTTTAACGGACTTGATGATGGAACCGTCGCACGGGTTAGCTTGAAAGGATTCATGGCACACAAAGGACACAGAGGATTTATACTAGTTCGGCCCCTTCAGAGAAGGTAAAAGCCTACGTCTAGTTGGTTTGGTATTGCTTGGGCGTCGGTTTACAGGGAGCGGATTCGCTTTGCCTGTGCCTCGACGGGTTGATTGTTTCTTGTCTCTGAACCGTCCAGGCCGTCCCCTTATATAGTGGCAACGCCTGGTCCGGTTTACAGAGTCCCGAGGCCGGCTCATACTTGTGTCCGCCTCGGTCTCTGTCTTCTCTTTCTTATCTCTCAAGTTACATCTCTTGGCGGTTTACAAACCATACTCCTATACATGGGCCTTGAAATCTCATGGGCCGTAGTCTCTACTAAAATATTAAAACCAAGTATAATATAACTAAGCCGGTTTACAATATCCGGTTTATACCTACTAACCATATCCCTGACATTAGGCCCCAGAATGATTTGAACTTGTTCACATCAGTCTTCTTTGTCTTGTATAATTTTCTTCTTTATCTTCATCTTTTTGTAAACCGGCTCTGACGTCATCCTCCAAGATCATTAAAGTCTGACAATGACATCATCTCCGCATTTAACGCCGTGAGCTGTACTGTAGCTTATTTTAAGGGTTATCCCGAAGATCGAGGCGTTATAGGATCTTTATCCGATTTTCCGTCTCCTCGATTTTCGCACCTGTCGCTTCGCATCTGTCTCTTCGCTTATAAATAACACCGTTCCCTTTCATTCTTTCTTCTTCTCGCGTCTTCTTCCTTCGTCCGCCGCCTGAGCCTCAAGAACTCCATTAACGCCCGAGCTTGGAGCGCCGCCGTCATCTCGTCGAATCAAGATCTCCCCGGCCGCTGCATCAACCTGATTCGTCCAGAGAAAACTCCACTGCTGTCCTCCATTGCTCAAGTACATTCTTTTTTCCTTATTATTGATCTGCATCTGCCAGTGCTCTTCCTTGTTCTTCCGCCATTGGGGCTTCCAACGAAAGCTTCGCCTCTTTCTTTGTAGATACATTCCTCATAGAGAATTTGTGACCTTTAGGCCCAGTCAATAGATCTTCCGCTTAGTACTAGCTTAGATCTCGCCATCTATACATAATGCTGTAGATTTATCCGTTCCGCCATTAGAACTTTTAGCAAAGCTTCATCTTGTTCGATCTTGAGCCCGTGACCCGTAATGATTTTGTTTTTTCGATTTTCTCCATTTTTACCCCGCTGTAGATGCTTCAAATCTTCATCACTCCTGTCTGGCATGTAAATCCGTCTTTTTAGTATAAAGTCTTTGTAGCTTTTCCTTGCATACTCTTAAATTAGTTTCTTTTTCCTCAGCATACTCAGATCTTTCCCCCTTAGCAATCTTTCGGAAACTTGTTTTTCTCCTTGGTAGATTCGCTAATTATGTTCCGGTTTAAGTTGATATGCCCTGCTCTTGCAAAAAACTCTGTAATTTGACGCAATGGTTGAACTGTCCCCCTTCAACTGCCATAAACCGGAAATGATATAACTTGCTTTATAATTGCCGGTTTAACCACACCATTAGTCCTCAGTTTAAACCGTTGCGTAATTTTCTTAGATAGGGTCCGGATTACTGCACTTTCATAATCCGTTTCTGTATTTTTATCTTCTCCAGCACTCTGTTCTTTCACTGCAATGGCTAAGCAATATGTCTCCTGCGATTGGGTCCCTTCTGTCGTTACGGAAGATGACTTAATCAAGCTGTCTGACATCGGCACACTAGGGCCTCAGTCTGAATTAAAGTGGCGTGCTCCGGGCAATGAGTGCCCCCCTACTCCTAGATCCGGGGAAGTCATCGTGTTTTTGGATCATATCTCTAGAGGCTTCTCTCCCCCCGGTTCAAGGTTTTTCCGGGATGTTCTTGCCGCTTTCCAGCTACATCCACAGGATATCGGACCCAATTCCGTTTCAAACATTTGTGATTTCCAAGTGTTCTCTGAGGTGTATCTTCAAGAGGAACCTTCAGTTGATTTATTCCGGGATTTCTTTCATTTAAACCGGCGCACTGAGTTTACCAGCGGACCTCACCAAGAACTTGGTGGGGTTAGTATTCAGAAGAGAAGGGATGCAGTCTTCCCCCACGCCGCTTTACATACTCATCCAAAAGATTGGAACAAGTCCTGGTTTTACTGTGTTGACACTTCTCCTGAGGGTGAAAATCCTTTGCCGGGTTATCGCGAAACTCGTATTCCGGCGAATCACCCCTTGCCACCACGGCTTAGTGCTGCTGAACGGACCCGGTTCTCATCACAGCTCTCCAAACTGAGAGCTTTTATGGCAAATGGTCTGATTGCCACTGATTTCCTTCGCTGCTGGCTATCTTGGAGCATCCTTCCCCTAAGCCGGCGTTCTCAGTTAATGTGCAAATACTCTGGTAAACCGGATGATCCTCAAAGGTTTACCAAGGATAAGCTTTCTGAATCGGAGGTAGTGGAGTCAGCCAAAAAGATTCTCAATGCTTCCTTAGCAGATTGTGCTATGGTTGGCTTGGCTCCGTATTTCAAGAAGAATAAGCTGCCCGAAGTAAGTTTTTCTTTGCCCCGTATTTGTAAACCGTCCTCTTTGAACCGTCTTTCAATTGCTCTTGCTTTTTCAATTAGGCTGATGACCCCTTCTGGAGGAGAAAGCCTCAGGAAAAAACCGTAAAGCAGGCTCGCCGGAAGACCCCTGCAAACAAAAAGAGGAAAGCAGCCGTCGATGCCGGTTCTCCTACTGAGGATGATGATCCGGACTCCGAGGTATGCTTTATCCCGGTTTAAATTCTCGCTTTCATGTACTTGTAATCATATCTAATGATACCTTTTCACAGGAACTGCCTGAAGGTGATAACCCGACTGAGATTGAGGTAACACTTCTTTCTTCTGATTCAGAACCTCTTTCTCAAAAAAGTCGTCGGACCGTCAGGAAATATCAATTTTCTCATCCTTATGCTCAATTAGACCCTAACTTTACTTTGAAGAAGCAACAGCACGAAGCCTTTCGCCGGACCACTCGCCACAGTGGCCTGGCGGTGGAGTCATCTGGAATCTCCTTAACTCCGGTTCGAAAACGCCGTGCTGAGGTGATACTCTCTCCGACTCTTCTTCATCCCAAGGCCGGACTTATCCGAAAACCCCTTAAACCGTCTGGTCCTGACTATCAGGAAACTCCGCTGTCTTCTTCTGGTGAATCAACCGCTACGCAGCTTCCTCCTTTGAAAACCGTCCCGGGGTAACTTTCTTCGCCTTTTCCGGTTTATGACACCATTTTTCCTTTATAATGCTAACTTATTTTGCATGTTTTCCAGAAAACCGAAACCCAGCAAAAAGCCCAAGGCGAATAAGCCTGTTGCTGACCCTTCTGTTGATGATCCGGTTATTAATCCGTCCGTAGTTGTTCCTCCAGAAGGTACTCCTGCAGCTCCTGTTGAAGAACCTGCTCTTGAAAATCCTCTTACAGAAAACGTCCAAGATCCACCAAGCCTGGCCCGGGTTAACTCTCCTCAAGTTAATCCGGCGTCTCCTGATCCGGCTCATGTTGACGTTACTCCCCCCAATGTACCCACTTCTCCTGATGTCGTGGTTACTGGTACCGCTTATGTTGCTCCAGCTGAGCCCACCGTTTTAGCAAAGCATACAGCTAAAGCGGAAAAGATAGCTCAAGAAAAAGGAAAATGGAGTACTGACATATCCAGCCTTTCTAGCATGAGCGCTCAAGACATTTATTCCGGATATTTGAACCGGCTCCACAGCAGCCGGGATTATGAAGCCAGCTTGGTGAACCTGATGAGAGAAAAATACGAGGTAAGTTTCTTCTTCTGACTTTGCTTTTTTTTAACGCATATCTATCTCTTAGCAGCCCCCAAGTTCCGGTTTAGCTGCTTTACTGAAGGTGATCTGGAACTTTGTAGTTTGAACTGCTGATCCATACATTAGCCCCCAAGTATCAAGTAGATAACTTGGTTATGTAGTTGATACTTGTAACTTCAAATTGTCTTTAGTGCATTGCTTCAACTGCCATTAGCCCCCAAGTATCAAGTAGATAACTTGGTTATGTAGTTGATACTTGTAACTTCAAATTGTCTTTGGTGTATTGCTTCAACTGCCATTAGCCCCCAAGTGTCAAGTAGACAACTTGGTTGTGTGCTTGAGACTTGTACTTTCAAATTGTCTTTGCTGTATTACTTCAACTTCCATTAGCCCCCAAGTGTCAAGTAGACAACTTGGTTGTGTGCTTGAGACTTGTAATTACTAATCTTGCTTTTGAACTTTGTCTGCAGGCTGAGCTGAACCTGAATGCTCTGGAGATCAACGAACTTCGAAGCCGGCTTACGGAGACTGAGTCAGCCGCTTCAAAGGCTAAGAAAGAACTTCAAGTGAGCTTAAAGACTGCTGAAGACTTGAAAAAATACTTTGAAGAGGAGCGGACTACTTTTGAGGTCCAGAAAAAAGATCTTGAAAAACGTGTTCAGGATGCTGAAGGAGCACTTAATCCGGTTACTGAAGAATTGACCGTGTTAAAGCGCCAAATTGACTTGATGACCTCTGCTATTTTTGGTAAGTATAATCTGAACTCCTGTCTATCTGTGTAACCTGTGCCTTGTACCGGTTTAACTATTATTGTTTGTATGTAGGGCGCCGTGTCTCCCATCTTGGGGACGACTTGCGGAAAAAACTCAAAGCCTGCTATACCTTGGTCGAACAGTTGTACTCCGGAACACAAAGGATTATCAGTGCCACTTCATTTGGTAAACCGGCTCCTTCAACTATCCAAGATACTTTGAATAGTTTGTCCATTCTACCGGCTCGACTTGAGGAAGTTAAGAAATCGGCCGCTCGAGGAGGTGCTCTTCTGGCCCTTACAAGGGCTAAAGCTTGGGTCCCGGACCTTGATCCGGAGGAGGTGTTAACCGGATTTCCTGATACCAAGGAGGACGGTTCAGCCTTCAATGAAAAAGATCTTTATGCCCTGACAAAGGAGATGCGTCCCCTCGCCAGCAAGCTTGCGGTGGAATCTGATTTGTCGCGATATCATCCATCATACAACCTGCAGAACGAGCGGGTGGAGCGACCGATTTACGATATTGTAAACTTAATTCCGCCGGTTCGTCCTCACACCTTTGCTCCTGATATTGATCCTGCTGAACTTATCAACGATGAAGTATATTTCCGTGCCTTGGCAAAGATTGATTGGCGTGCGCCGGACTTCCAACCGCTTCACGAAGATGAAGACGTTCCGGATCAAGACGGTGGCCAGCCATCTCAGCAAGGAGAGGCACAATCTTGAATTCTATTGCTCTAACCATGATTGTTATTCCGTCAAACAATGCTTCCAACTATTGGGCTTTTTACGCCTTGTAATAGGTTTAGCTGAGACTTAATGTGCTTTGGTCCGACATTTTGTCTTTATAAAGTATTCATCCATTGACCTGTTGCCTGATGCGGTTGCCTTCTTCTTTATCATAAAGATAACTTGTATATCTGAAATTTGCGGACCCAACATACTTTAAACCGGTCAGGACTTTAAAGTCACTTTATAAAGGTCTTCATGAACCCAAATATACACTCGAAATTCTCCGGTCCATCTTGATGATAAGTCCGTTTCATTCTGTTTCAGAAAGTTGGAACCTTTACCTAATACTCGGTCTGGGTTTTAAATAACGCCGGTTTACTTGGTCTGAGATACATGATCCAGATTTTCAATCAGATAGATATACGGTCAAATTGTGTAGCTGTTCCACTCTTGTTGAAAAAACGTTACAGAACACCAAAACACCAAAAACATGCAATTTTTTGCAAATAAAACCATGTAGTCGAGGCTTTTTCAAAGAGCTGCCAGGCTCAAAGCAAGGTTCAGCCAATCAATGGGACGTGGGCAAACCAACTGTCCCAAGGGGCCTAGCCAATCACTGAACGTGGGCGTATCAACTGTTCAGAGGGCCGATAGAACCGCAAATGAAAACCGAGCCAATCAATGGGACGTGGGCAAACCAACTGTCCCAAGGGGCCTAGCCAATCACTGAACGTGAGCGTATCAACTGTTCAGAGGGCCGAAAGAACCGCAAATAAGAACCCTAGCCAATCAATGGGACGTGGGCAAACCAACTGTCCCAAGGGGCCTAGCCAATCACTGAACGTGAGCGTATCAACTGTTCAGAGGGCCGAAAGAATTGTATTTATTATTCCGATCACTGGGACGCGGTTTGGCCAACACTCCCAGGGGGCCTCCAGGGTTCCTCCTGAACCGGTGGGTCAATCTAAACCAATCACTGAATATGGATTTGTCCAACTTTTCAGAGGGTTGCAAGAATTATGAAACTTAAACCGATCACTGGTAGCGGATGATACCAACTCCCAGGGGGCCTCCAGGGTTCCTCCTGAACCTATGGGTTTTGCTTTTTATGGAGTTTTTCTCTTCTTGAACCGGATATGATCTCTTGTTCCCGAGAGTTCTATTGCTCCTTCACATACCCTGCAAAAATTAGTTTCTAAACCGGCCCATATTGAAATATGATATTTGATAATAAACTGTTATGATTACTTGTCACAAAATTTGTGTATATGGAAAAAGGGCGGAACCCCCGGTTTACCGAGGGTGCCGGTTTATTCATTATTCATAATATATACATAGGATACATTGGAGCACATAGCTCAAGTATAATATGGCCGTAAATGGGCGATGTTCCACGGCCTCTTCGTCTCCTCTTCCGACGTCCGTGAATCCTTGTGTTCTCGAATGTCCACCAAGTAATATGAACCGTTGTGTAAATTCTTGCTGACCACAAAGGGCCCTTCCCATGGCGGGGATAGCTTGTGCATGTCTGTTTGATCTTGGATGAGCCGGAGTACCAAGTCACCCTCCTGGAATGTCCTGGTTCTAACTCGGCGGCTATGATATCTGCGCAGATCTTGCTGATAAATCGCCGACCGTGCCGCAGCTATATCACGTTCTTCATCCAACTGGTCTAAACCGTCTTGTCTTGACTCCTCATTAACGGCTTCCACATAGGCCGCTACCCTTGGTGAGTCATGGCGTATGTCACTTGGAAGGACTGCTTCCGCACCGTAAACCATGAAGAAAGGCGTATAACCTGTAGACCGGTTTGGTGTAGTGTTAATACTCCAAAGGACAGATGGCAATTCTTCAACCCAACAACCTGGGGTTCTCTGCAAAGGTGTCATAAGCCGGGGTTTGATTCCTCGCAAAATCTCCTGATTTGCCCTTTCAGCCTGACCATTGGATTGGGGGTGAGCCACAGAAGACACGTCCAAACGAATATGCTCTCGTTGACAGAATTCTTCCATCTCACCCTGAGATAAATTGGTGCCATTGTCTGTGATGATGCTGTGTGGAAAGCCAAACCGGAATATTACTTTTTTGATGAATTTGACCGCCGTTGCCGCATCACACTTGCTTATAGGCTCCGCTTCAACCCACTTTGTAAACTTGTCTACTGCTACCAGTAGATGAGTTTTCTGATCTTGGGACCGTTTGAAAGGCCCAACCATGTCAAGCCCCCAAGTTGCAAAAGGCCAGGTTATCGGTATCATCCGGAGCTCCTGTGCCGGAACAAGAGCACGTCTTGAGAACTTCTGACAGGCATCACACTTCCGGACTAGATCTGCTGCATCTGCATGCGCAGTTAGCCAATAGAAACCATGTCTGAATGCTTTAGCCACCAATGATTTTGAACCGGCGTGATGACCACAATCCCCTTCATGAATCTCTCTTAGAATCTCACAACCTTCCTCAGCTGAAACACATCGTTGAAATACACCAGAGGTACTACGATGGTGCAGTTCTCCATTTGCAATTGTCATAGACTTGGAACGCCGGATTATCTGCCGTGCTTCCTCTTCGTCCTCCGGTAACTCTCCTCGGCTTAAGTACGCCAAATAGGGTAACATCCAATCCGGAATAATATGGAGTGCTGCAACTAACTGTGCCTCTGGGTCCGGAACAGCTAGGTCGTTCTCCGAAGGTACTTGAACCGAAGGACTGTGCAATTCATCCAAAAAGGTGTTTGGTGGCACCGGTTTACGTTGCGACCCTAGCCGGCTTAGAGCGTCAGCCGCTTCGTTCCTTCGCCGGTCTAAGTGATCCACCTGATATCCCTTGAAGTATCCTGCAACCGCTTCAACCTCTCGCCGATAAGCTGCCATGAGGGGATCTCTGGAATCCCACTTGCCAGAAACTTGTTGTGCCACCAGATCAGAATCACCCAGGCACTTAACCCGGCTCAAATTCATCTCCTTTGCCAATCGCAATCCGTGAAGTAACGCTTCATATTCTGTTGCATTATTAGTACAAGGAAACAATAAGCGGAGGACATAGCAAAATTTATCACCTCTGGGGAAGTTAAGACAACTCCAGCCCCCGAGCCCTCCAACTGTTTTGAACCGTCAAAGTGAATCGTCCAATAAGTAAGATCCGGCTTCTCCTCAGGAGTCTGCAACTCCGTCCAGTCATTGATGAAGTCTACCAATGCCTGAGATTTTATAGCAGTACGCGGTACATACTTTAACTCATGCGGGCTGAGCTCAATGGCCCACTTGGCTATCCTGCCTGTAGCTTCCCTGTTCTGGATTATGTCTCCTAACGGAGCTGAACTAACCACAGTTATTGGATGCCCTTGGAAGTAGTGCTTTAGTTTCCGATTTGCCATGAACACCCCATAGACTAATTTCTGCCAATGAGGGTACCTTTGTTTGGACTCAATGAGTACTTCACTCACATAATAAACCGGGCGCTGAACCGGATGCTCCTTCCCTGCTTCCTTGCGCTCAACCACAATCGCAACGCTGACTGCCCGTGTGTTTGCAGCAACATATAACAACAAAGGCTCCTTATCAATGGGAGCAGCCAAAACCGGTGGTTTTGCTAATTGCCGTTTCAAATTCTCAAACGCTGTATTTGCCTCCTCGCTCCATATGAACCGGTCCGTTTTCCTCAACATTTGATAAAGCGGGATCGCCTTCTCCCCCAAGCGACTGATGAACCGGCTTAGCGCCGTGATCCGGCCAGCTATGCGCTGAACATCATTGATGCAAACCGGTTTTGTCAAAGATGTGATGGCCTTGATCTTCTCTGGGTTGGCTTCTATCCCCCTGTTCGAGACCAAGAATCCCAGAAGCTTACCAGCCGGAACACCAAAAGCACATTTCTCCGGATTAAGCATCATCCTATAAGCTCGAAGATTATCAAAGGTTTCTTTGAGGTCCTCTATCATTGTTCTTTCTTCCTTTGATTTGACCACAATGTCATCCACATAAGCATGCACGTTCCTTCCTATCTGCCCTTTCAAACAATTCTAAATGCAACGCTGATAAGTTGCCTGTGCACACTTGAGCCCAAAGGGCATAGACACATAGCAAAAAGCACCAAAAGGAGTTATGAAAGCTGTCTTCTCTTGATCTTCAACTGCCATTTTGATCTGGTGATACCCTGAATATGCATCCAGAAAACTCAGCCGCTCACACCCTGCTGTGGCATCGATAATCTGATCAATGCGAGGCAAAGCAAAAGGATCAGTTGGGCAAGCTTTATTGAGGTCTGTATAATCCACACACATCCTCCACTTCCCATTCTTCTTTAAGACTAGCACCGGATTAGCCAACCATTCCGGATGAAAAACTTCCACTATGAACCCTGCTGCCAAAAGTCTGGCCACCTCCTCTCCTATAGCCTTGCGCCTTTCTTCATTGAAGCGGCGCAGATACTGTTTTACCGGTTTAAACTTCGGATCAATGTTCAACTTGTGCTCAGCGAGTTCCCTCGGTATACCTGGCATGTCAGAAGGTTTCCATGCAAAGATATCCCGGTTCTCACGGATGAACTCGATGAGCGCGCTTTCCTATTTGGGATCAAGGTTAGCGCTGATGGTGAACTGTTTAGATGAGTCTCCAGGCACAAAATCAACCTGCTTAGTTTCTTCCGCTGACTTGAACTTCAACGCCGGATCATGCTCGGTAGTTGGTTTCTTCAGCGGAGTCATATCTGCCGGATCAACATTATCTTTATAAAATTTTAACTCTTCCGTGGCACACACCGCTTCTGCATAAGCTGCATCACCTTCCTCGCATTCCACCGCTATCTTGCGACTGCCATGAACCGTGATCGTGCCCTTATGACCCGGCATCTTAAGCTGTAAATAAACATAACATGGCCTAGCCATAAATTTAGCATAAACCGTCCTTCCAAACAAAGCATGATATGGACTTTTAATTTTGACAACTTCAAAAGTGATCATCTCCGATCTGGAATCATGCTCATTTCCAAAGGTAACCTCTAAATCAATTTTACCAACCGGGTAAGCTGACTTACCCGGGACCACTCCATGAAACACCGTGTTTGATGACCTCAACTGTTTATCTGTCAAACCCATACGACGGAAGGTCTCATAGTATAAGATATTGATACTGCTTCCACCATCCATGAGAACTTTAGTGAATTTATAACCCCCCACTTGAGGTGCTACTACCAAGGCTAAATGGCCCGGATTATCCACCCGCATTGGGTGGTCCTCTCTGCTCCATACAATAGGCTGCTCCGATCATCGAAGAAATCGTGGTGTCGCCGGTTCCACTGCATTAACAGCCCGCTTTAACACCTTCTGGTCTCGTTTGCACAGACTTGTGGTGAAGACATGATACTGCCCACTACTTAATTCCTTCGGGTTACTCTGATACCCGGATTGTGGCTGCTGTTGCTGGCGCTGCTGCTGCTGGTTTCCTTGATTATTATAACTCCCTTGGCCCTGCTGCTGATTATTCTGACCATTGTAACCACCTTGATGATGGGATTGATTCCCCTGACTATTGTAACCACCTTGATGATGTGATTGATTCCCCTGACCATTGTAATTCCCTTGATTATTTTGGCCGCCTGGTCGGGGTTGATAACCGCCGTTATTGCCCCTATATCCTGATCCGGAACTGTTCCCCTGATGACCCGAACCATAAAATCCGGGCCCTGAACCGCCGTGCGGGGGCCGGCTAGGAGGATTAAAACGGCCGTTCACTGCCTTCATAAGGGGTATGCATTCTCTCATAGTATGCCTTGCTATCCTCCCCCTTCCGCTATGCTTTGGACATGGTCGATCCAAATCCTGCTCCCAGCCCGGATCTCCTCCGCCGATTTGGAGAGCGGAACCCTCCGGATTAACCTGAAAACTGCCTTGAACTTGAGTATTAGCCACAAAATCGGAACTACCTTCTGCCTTCCGTTTACCCAAAAAGCTTGAAGTAACCGGATTAACTGGCGCCGGTTTACCAGACTTGCTGGCCTTCCCCGCTTTATCTCCTTCTGCTTCCGGATACTTTGTATTATCTGAGTCTCCGTATTTCACCAGGGCGCTCATTAAAGTCCCCATGTCATTGCAGTCCCTTTTAAGCCGTCCGAGCTTTAACTTTAACGATTCAAACCGGCAATTGTTCTCCAATGTTACAATTGCTGTACTAGGGTTGATGCCATTCGAGGAGTGTAAAATCTCTGCCACTCTGCGTACCCAAGCTGCTGTAGACTCCTGCTCTCCTTGTACACAGGCTGCTAAATCTATCACTGACATCGGCTGCTTGCATGTATCCTTGAAGTTTTTAATGAACTGACTGCGCAGTTCCCCCCATAACCCAATAGAATTCGGGGGTAGAGCCTTTAACCAGGTCCGGGCCGTGCCCTCAAGCATCATAGTGAAATATTTGGCACAAGCCTATTCATCCACGTCTAACATCTCCATGGCCATCTCATAACTTTCCACCCAGGCTTCTGGCGGTAAATCGGCTGTGTAATTAGGTACCTTGCGGGGCCCTTTGAAATCCTTGGGCAACTTAACACTCCGTAGGGCGGGGATAAGACATTGTACCCCGAAAGAGCTCGCCGTAGCTCCTGCTCCTGCAGTAGCTGTGTGAACCGGCGTCGATTGACGAATTTCCTCCCTGGCCTCCGATCTAGGCCGGTTTAGGTCTGGGGCTGGCATCTCTGCCCTTGCCGGATTATCCTGCCTGCGCCGATGTCTCCTGCGCTCACTGCTAGATACCTCCGGCTCCTCCCAATGCCTAGAATAACTTCGGTTAAGACGTGGTGTTGAATGTAACCTTTCCCTGCTATGAGAGTACGCTTGCTGCTGTATTAACGCAGTATTAAGTAGCTTCTGGACCCTGCGCGCCTCTATTGCCACCGGGGACGTTTCTTCCGCAGGTAAAGCGGCCAACCGTGCCGCCGCTGCAGCAATATTATCCAAAGGGTTTGAATAGTGCCCTGGAGGGACAGGAACATAAGGTGCCGATGCAATCCGACGCTCCTGTTCTACGGCGGGCTGTTGAACCGGCTCATCTCGAGCCGGGGGTGTTCTCCGGTTTAAGGCCGGATTATTACAGGCCCCAGCCCCAGGTGTCCTGAACAAATTCGCGGATTCGTAACCCGACGGTAGGCGGGACCGATACTTTCGCCCCCTTACTCCTTCCACAGAAGCCTGCTCCATCCTCAAATAAAAGGCTTGATCATCCAACTCCGCTTGCCTTGTTGCTATCATCTCTCTTTCCGCCCTTAAGTCCTCCTTTAACTGATCGATCCGACCCTTCAACTGAAGAAGCTCTGCATCATGATGCGCCTTGTCTGCTGGAGCTACGTCTGCCATTGCTTTAGCTGTGAACTCCTCGATCAAGGTGGATAGAACTTCAGTAAGGGAGGGATTTGAACCGCTTCCCCCTGCACCAGCTTCTGCTCTTGTTCCGTTCATCGGGGGTTGTGAACCGGCCATGAAGACCGCCACCCGGTTTGGCGGGTCCAAGGGGCCCGGAATACTGTTTCCATCGGACTCGCCCTCAGACCGGCCGTCCCGCAACTGATACAGAGATTCAGTTTCCCCGGATGAAGATTCGTCATCTGAGTAGACGACTGTTGCACCATCAGATTCCGATCCGTCCTCGGCTCGGCCTCCGTGGATTGCTCCAACGAACACATGCTTCATGGCAGGCTGAATCCGGGTTGATCTCACACGCTGAGCCGTCTCGACGATGTTGGGGAAGGTGTCCGGCTCAGGTCCCGGTTCACCAATTTTGCCGATGAAGACTTGGATGCTGCCGAAGGGGACCCGGTACCCGTATTCGATCGAATCGGCCTCCGGTCCCCAACCCGCGTCGTCGATGTAGATCCGGCCGCGACGACTCTTGGTCATCCGGCCGACTGCGTAACCCTTTAGCCCTTCGAAGCCGCCTTTCAAGAACTCGAAACCATCGTGCGCAGGCCCCACGGTGGGCGCCAACTGTCGTGGAAATAACACGGCAGATGTCCGGTTTAACGGACTTGATGATGGAACCGTCGCACGGGTTAGCTTGAAAGGATTCATGGCACACAAAGGACACAGAGGATTTATACTAGTTCGGCCCCTTCAGAGAAGGTAAAAGCCTACGTCTAGTTGGTTTGGTATTGCTTGGGCGTCGGTTTACAGGGAGCGGATTCGCTTTGCCTGTGCCTCGACGGGTTGATTGTTTCTTGTCTCTGAACCGTCCAGGCCGTCCCCTTATATAGTGGCAACGCCTGGTCCGGTTTACAGAGTCCCGAGGCCGGCTCATACTTGTGTCCGCCTCGGTCTCTGTCTTCTCTTTCTTATCTCTCAAGTTACATCTCTTGGCGGTTTACAAACCATACTCCTATACATGGGCCTTGAAATCTCATGGGCCGTAGTCTCTACTAAAATATTAAAACCAAGTATAATATAACTAAGCCGGTTTACAATATCCGGTTTATACCTACTAACCATATCCCTGACAGTAATAGTAGTAGATGCAACCAAGAGTCGATCTACGTGTCACGGGCGTGATGCCTATATATGTGATCATTGTCATTAATAACACCATAACTATGTGTTTTTCTATCAGTTGCCCAACATTAATTTGTCTACCCACTGTATTCTATGTTTCGAGAGAGAAGCCTCTAGCAAAAACTATGGCCCCCTGTGTTGGTGTCAAAACTGGAGGATCTCGGGTAGGGGGTCCCAAACTGTGGATCTAGGATCAATGGGTAATAGGAGACAAGGTACGTGATGTTTACCTAGGTTCGGGCCCTCTCGAAGAGGTAAAACCCTACGTCCTACTTGATTATTTTGATGGGTGTGTGAGGATTATAGGGTTGATCTACCACGAGATCGGATGAACTAAACCCTAGATGGGTCATATAGTTCTTCTTCTAGCCTCAACGAACTCAACGCTCTGGTTTATATAGGCACCATGGGGTATCTAGGGTTACACATGGTCGGTTGCTAACAGGGGATAAACATGCATACGCCATTGATCTTGTCTTGAAGTGCACGCCAAGTCTTCAGAGCTTTCCTTTTAAGGCATGGGGTTATCTGAAGCTCGGCCGCCCTCCACAGAATTCGGAATAGTCCACCAGTCCGGCCCATGAGAGATAATCCGGCAGGCCGAGGACCCCCCCCCCCTATACAAGAAACCCTCACCGCGGGTCTACTTTAATCATATTACTAAAACCAAAAATACCTTGCTATAATTTTACTCTTTTTATTTTACTTTTCAATTTATATATCTACCACTACCAGATATGATCCATGCAAGTAACAAGTTCAAGTGGATTCATGACCCTCTTGCCTGCATTGGGTGTAAGTATTTGCTCTTGTGTGTGCATGTGTTGTTCAATGGTTCTCCTATTTGTTCGATAACCTTGGTTCTCACTGGTGAAAATACTTATCAGCCACTATATTACTTCACCCTTCCTCTTCGGGGAAAATCCCAACGCAACTCACGAGTAGCATAAGGCGGTAGTATCGCTCCAGTAGTACTACATCGCTAGTACTACCCACTACCGCAGACTCTTTGTAGCCAAGAGGATTTAGCGGTAGTAGGGCGGTAGTATTGCTTGAGCAGTACTTCCACTTTCTACTACCACACTCGTTTCTCCTTATCCGAGTGCTTCTGTAACCCATATCCACTTTCGCGGTAGTACCGCTTGGTGCGGTACTACCGTTCTACCCACCCTTTACTACCGTTGGTTCTCTGTGTCCTGAGACACTTAGCGGTAGTACCTCTAGTGAGGACGGTAGTACCGCTCCGACGGCACTACGAATCTTGTATTCATGTACTCACTGGCTTCAGCTCGAACTACCGCACTAAGCGGTAGTACCGCTTGTGTGCGACACGTGGGCTGATAACGATTGGATTTATCCCCTCTATATAAAGGGTGTCTTCTTCCCCAAGAAGCCTTACCTCTCATCCCCCAAGCTTCATTGTTTCCCTAAGGTCCATTTTTGCCCAATATCTCTCCTTACCCAACAAAATATGTTGTTGCTCTAGGGTTTGGAGGAAAAGGCCTTGATCTACACTTTCACCAAGAGATATTTGATTCCCCACTAATCGATTGTGGATCTTGTTACACTTGGGTGTTTGGGCACCCTAGACAGAAGAGGTCACCTCGGATCCACAATCCATTAAGGTGAAACTTCGTGGTGGTGTTGGGAGCCTCCAATTAAGTTGTTGATAGAGCCCCAACCTTGTTTGTAAAGGTTTGGTCACCGCCTTCAAGGGAACCACTAGTGGAATCATGACATAGTACATTGTGCGAGGGCGTGAGGAGAATACAGTGGCCCTAGTGACTTCTTGGGGAGCATTGTGCCTCCACACCGCTCTAACGAAGACGTACCTCCCGCTAAAGGGAGGGAACTTCCGTAACTGATATGTCCATTTTGCATCATGTTTTCCTATTGTTATTTATTATATTTTGGGTCATTATTTCACTTTATGATACAATTCTTATGCCTTTTCTCTCTTAATTTGCAAGATTTACATGAAGAGGGAGATTGTCGATAGCATCTTTAACTATAACGTGTTACTCAATCTTTTCTTCAATAGGGGAATGATATTTAAACCACTTCTCCTTAGGGAGATCAACATGACTAGCAAATGATTCATAAAAGGAAGCTACTATTTTAGAATCAAGTCCATATTTGGTACTAAACTTACGAAAAGCATCGGTTTCCTTAAAATATTTAACACAATCAAATTTAAGTTTTATACCTGACTCTTTACCTTTGTCGAGTTCTCAATCTTCAGAGTTGCATTTAATTTGTTCCAGAAGACCCCATTTGAATTCAATAGTTTTTATCATAAAGGAACCAATAGAAGAAGAATTGTGCATGGATTGATCATTATGACAAAGTCGAGCATAAAATTTTTGTGGAATAATTTCTCTCGAGAGATCATGATTGGGGCATGTGTACATCATGTACTTTATCCTTCATGATGCCAAAAATTATATATATAATTCCGATCACGATGAACTAGACGCATAGGATAAAACTTCTGATGAAATTCCAATTTCAACCGGTTCCAAACCCATAATCCAATAGCCTATACCATGTCAATGCCTTCCCCACCAAATATAAAGGGGATACTTTATTATTAACTCCATCCTCGGATAAACCTGCAAGGTTAAACAATCCACAAATTTCTTCCACATAGATTAAGTGCATATCATGATGTATTATTCCATCTCCTGCACAAGGATTAACTAGCGATTTCTCTAACACTGCTAGTAACCCACAGGTACCAATCTGAGGTTTTGAGACAAAGATTGAATACAAGAGATGAACTAGGGTTTGAGATGAGATGGTGCTCGTGAAGATGTTGATGAAGATTAATCCTCCCACGATGATAGGGTTGTTGGTGATGTCGATGACTTCGGTTTCCCTAGAGGGAAGTGTTCCCGGTGGAATCGCTCCGCTGGAGAGCTAAAGTGCTCCTGCCCAGGTCCCACCACGATACGGCGGCGCTTCTCCTCAAAAGTCCTCCCTTGATTTTTTTTCTAGGTAAAAACCCTTCTTATAACAGAATATGGGGGTTGGAGGCCTGGCAGGGGCCCGACAAGGCACTAGGGCGCGCCTAGGGGGGTCGCGCCCTGATGCCTTGTGGACAGTTGGCAGGTCCCCTCTGTTACTTATTTGCTCCAGTATTTTTTATATATTCCATCAAAAAATTATGTGAAAATTCAGCTCATTTGGAGTTGTGCATAATAGGTATCTCTGATATAGCTTTTTCAGGTCCAGAATTCATGAAACTATCATATATAATGTTGATCCAGTTCTGCCTGCTGCTTACATTGAGAAACCTCACTTCCCTGTTAGGATTAGGGAACATGCTAAAGCTACAACTGTGGTTAATAAAAGTAATACTAGAACACCTAAATCCTTTGAGAAAATTAAAGTTGAACCTAGTATTACTATGGTCAAGGATCTCTTGGTTGATAATATTGATGGGCATGTTATTTACTTTTGCGATGAAGCTGCTAGAATTGCTAAACCTACTAGAAATGGGAGAGATATGCTAGATAAGAATGAACCTGTAGTGGTCATGCATGTTGGGTTATGTGATATGGGTCCTAGTGTGAGTGTTATTCCGTTTACCTTATATCAAGAGATTGTGAATGTTATTGCACCTCCTGAGACTAAAGATATTGATGTCACTATTGCACCAGGATCCAGGATCACATTGAGTCCACAGGAAATCCAATACTATTAAAAGGGGATGAGGTGTTGCTTAGTGGATTACTTGCTCAAGTGCTTAGTGATATTGCTCCTAAAACCCCGAGCCACTTTCTCATATCCAAATATGTCCAAAACTCAAAGTCAAACTTGGCCTCACCGATTCTTTCTACCCGGCGCCACTGAGTTCTTATGACATAGCCAGTGCCAGAAACCCTAACAGTTCGGTCACACCGATACGGATCTCGGTCTCACCGAGATGGCCTTGCAAACTCTGTGTGATTCCTTAATTTGTAACATTTCGGTCTCACCGAAATGAGCAATCGGTCTCACCAAGTTTGTCTGACCAACTCTCTGGTTGCTCTTTGCTGAAATCGGTCTCACCGAGTTCATGCATTCGACGTCACCGAGATGAGGTTTTGCCCTAGCCCTAGCACATGGTCCCACCGAGTTGTTCCAGTCGATCCCACAGAGATTCCTAACGTTCACATTTTGAACTGCATCGGTCTCACCGAGTTCCTCTATTCGGTCTGACCGAGTTGGCTCAAATGTGTGTAACTGTTGGATTTTGTGTGGGGGCTATATATACCCCTCCACCCCCTTCTCCATTAGCGAGAGAGCCATCAGAACATGCCTACACTTCCAGCTTACATTTTCTGATAGAGAACCACCTACTCATGTGTTGAGACCAAGATATTCCAATCCTGCCACAAGAATCTTGATCTCTAGCCTTCCCCAAGTTGCTTTCCACTCAAATCATCTTTCCACCAAATCCAAATCTGTGAGAGATAGTTGAGTATTGAGGAGACTATCATTTGAAGCAGAAGAGCAAGGAGTTTATCACCATCACACCATGTATTACATTTGGGAGAGTGGTGTCTCCTAGATTGGTTAGGTGTCGCTTGGGAGCCTCCGACAAGATTGTGGAGTTGAAGCAAGAAGTTTGTAAGGGCAAGGAGATGGCCTACTTCGTGAAGATCTACCCGAGTGAGCAAGTCCTTCATGGGAAATGACCATGGTGGGATAGACAAGGTTGCTTCTTTGTGGACCCTTCGTGGGTGGAGCCCTCCATGGACTCGCGCAACCGTTAGCCTTCGTGGGTTCAAGTCTCCATCAACGTGGATGTACAATAGCACCACCTAGCGGAACCACGCCAAAAACTTTCGCGTCTTCATTGCATTTTCTCCCTCCAAACCTTCCCTTTACCTTCATATGCAATGTTTTAATTTCCGCTGCTACACTCTTAGAATTGCATGTGTAAGGTGATTACTTGACTTGTGCTAATTGCTAAAATTTTCCTACAACTAAAATTGGGAAAATGATAGGTTTTTATTTGGTCAAGTAGTCTAATCACCCCCCTCTAGACCCACTTTCGATCCTACAAGTGGTATAAGAGCTTTGGTCTCCATTTGCCTTGATTTCGATAGCTTTGGTGATCATAGCCTTGGTTTCACAACCTAAGATAGTATGGCATCTAGTGAGGGAAATAACCATCGTAGATGTCCTTACTTTGATGGTACTAATTTTGCTAGTTGGAAGCATAAGATGAGAATGCATATTCTTGGTCATAACCCCGCCATTTGGTCTGTCATTCGTATTGGCTTGCAAGGTGAATACTTCGAGGATGCACGAGAAACAGATCGTGAAGTATCCGCGGAAGAGATGAAGATGTTGCAATATAATGCTCAAGCTTGCGATATTCTCTTCAACAGATTGTGACCCGAAGAATTCAACAAGATCAACCGTCTTGAGAATGCAAAGGAAATTTGGGATACTTTGGTTGATATGCACGAAGGTACCGAGTCCATCAAGGAATCCAATTTGGATGTGATTCAAAGTCAACTTGACAAGTTCAAGATGAAGGATGACGAAGGAGTCGCTGAAATGTACTCTAGGCTTGCTCTCATCACAAATGATATTACCGGCTTAGGAAGTGAAGAGATGACCGACAAATTCATCATCAAGAAGATCCTAAGAGCCTTGGATGGAAAATATGATACCGTGTGCACATTGATCCAAATGATGCCCAACTACAAAGATCTCAAGCCCACGGAAGTCATTGGTAGGATTGTCGCTCATGAGATGTCACTTAAGGATAAGGAAGAGCTTCACAACAAGTCTAGTGGTGCTTATAAAGCTTCAAGTGATTCTCCTATAACATCAAGTGAGAAACAAGTTTTCAATGAATAATTGAGCTTAATGGTGAAGAACTTCAACAAGTTCTACAAGAATAGAAGCAAAGAGAGAAGTTCCAAGTCAAGGTCCTACAATGACAAAAGATCTTCTAGCCGTGATCATAATTGCTACAATTGTGGAAGACCCTAACACTACTCCAATGAGTGTACATCTCCCCATAATAAAAGAGAAGATTCACCAAGAAGGAGAAGTAGAAGAGATGAATCACCTCAAAGAGAAAGAAGGAGTAGAGATGATCGTTATGGACGACGGCCCTCTCGTAGAAGGAAGGATTATGAAAGGAAGGACAAGTCATCAAAGAGCTACACAAGATGAAGACATCAAGCTCACGTTGGTGAATGGGTGTCCGATTATGACTCGAACAACTACTCCGAGAGAAGTTATCACTCCGACTCCGAATATATTCAACCTGAAGGTGTTGCCAAAATTGATCTTGTGTCATCCAACTCCTATGTTATATTTGATTCACCAAATGAAGGAATTGGAAGATGCTTCATGGCTAAAGGTCCTGATAACCCACAAGTGTAGGGGACCAGTTGTAGCCTCTTTTGATAAGTAAGAGTGTCGAACCCAACGAGGAGCTAAAGGCAGAACAAATATTCCCTCAAGTTCTATCGACCACTGATACAACTCTACGCACGCTTGACGTTTACTTTACCTAGAACAAGTACGAAACTAGAAGTACTTTGTAGTTTTTGTGGATAGGTTTGCAAGAATATAAAGATCACGTAAATAAAACTAGGGGCATTTAAGATAAAGAAACAATAAATTTAATGATAGCGAGTGTGGAAAAGTGGTGGTAGGAGTTGCAAAATTGCCCCTAAGCAATTGACTACGTTACTTGTCGGAGAAACTGATCGCCCACGAACACCTATGTGACCGGAGCCCCTTTTCGGTACGGCAAGGGGCGGAGGATGCACAAAGAGCGGATTGAGGCGAGCACGTGAGCAGTTTACCCAGGTTCGGGCCGCACGGATGCATAAAACCCTACTCCTGCTGTGGTTTGTTATTGAGTTCTTGGCTCGGGAGCGAGGAGAGCAACAGTACACTCTAACCGCTAACTAGACCGAGCGTGGAGAATGATCGATGATCGGAACCCCCTCTACGTTGCGCATGGGCCTCCTTTTATAGGTCAAAGGGGTCACCGACAGGTGGCAACGCAGATGGGGTAAAAATGTAAAAACAGTGGTAGTTGGAACAGTGTTTGCATAGTGCTCTATACCTAACTCTGACGGCAGGGGACAAGGGCATTGAATGCCCGTCGCCGTCGCCCCAAACAGTGCAAAAAGTGGCCGTCAGGGGCGCCACCGTTCGCCATGACGGTAGCCTCGTCATCGCAGCTCGCCACCACGTTCCCCTGGCTGCACAGCCTTCCGCCACGTGCGCCTCGGAGGGTTCCAGGGCGACACGTGGGTGGATGAGCTGGAGCGTGGGTACTGAGTGGAAGCTTGCCGCGGCATGCGCCTTGCCGCGGTCGCTATCTTGTCGCGCTTGGGAGCTTGTCGCTGATACGTCCAAAACGTATCTATAATTTCTGCTTGCTCCATGCCTCTTTTGGGTGATATTGCTATGATATTTATACACTTCCATACACTTTTGATCATATTTGGACTAACCTATTAACTCAGTGCACCCCAGTGCCATTTTCTGTTTTCTGCTGTTTTTGTATTTCAGGTTTTCACGTTACGAGAACTGCCCGAAAAATTCCAGAAAAAGTATATAAAAAATCAGCGTTCCAGAAGCTTCCCAGCTGCCAAAGGGCAGCCGGATGGGGGCCACCAGGGCCACAGGCGCCCTGGTGGCGTGGGCCCCCCTGGCCGCGCCGGGGGGCGCCTGGGCCCCCCGAGCCTCCGTTGATGCCCCTCTTTGGCATATATTTATATCGCGTCCCGAAACCCTCGAGACGGGAACCCTTTTTCGCGATCTCATCTTTGTTCCGCCGTCGCCGCCGCTTCCAAGATCGGGAGCACCAGGAGAACTCTTCACGGCACTCTGTCGGAGGGGAGGATCACCACCGGGAGCTTCTCCACCACCATGGACGCCTCCCGAATGAGTTGTGAGTAGTCTCCCTTGGACCATGGTTCCATGACCAGTAGCTATGTGATGTTCTCCTCCCGTTCTTGTGCTTCACTAATTAGTCCTCGTGAGCTACCCTACATGATCGAGGCACATATGTAATCCTTATGCTGTTGCTATGATGAGTTTGCTAGGATCCGATGGATTGTGAGATTATGTTCAGATTGTGTTTGAGTAATATATTTGATCTACCTCTTTTATATTTATGTTCGTAAGTAATTCTTGCATGTTCCCCGTTGTTATTTATTGCTTTGGCCAAGTAGTAGGTAGTGACTCCAAGAGGGAACGTTATGCTTGATTGTGGGTTCATGCCCCTCGATGACTAGCTTGAGTGACAAAAACATGAGTCTAGGGGATGTGCTGTTGCCACAAGGGGGAAAACAACGGTGCTTGTGCCCGCGGGTGCAAGGATTGTTTACTTTACGCAAAGTTCTTTTAATGCAGTTGTCTGTTGCTTTGAGTTTACACTATGGATGGGACTCGCAACTTAATACCAGCGAGATGTTCTGGATAGATATCTCAAGGTGGATGATTAGTAGTAGATATTGATGGATTTCGGTCTACTTACCTTGGCGTACCGCCCATGCTTTGAACCTCTACCTTTCTTGCAATATAATTAGCATTGGTTTGCGCACATAATTCTGTCAATTGCCCAGCTGTAATTCGTTTACCTCACATAGCTGTTTTATCGTCTTTTGGGAGAGAGACATCACTAGTGAACATCATGGGACCCCGGTCCATATTACCATCATCGATCACATCCACTATTTAGTTTACGCTTTTACTTACTATTGCAGCATTACCTATCACTATTATCACTTGCGTTTGATCCTTTGTAAACTACAAGGCCGGAGAGATTGACAACCTCTCTGTACTCGTTGGGAGCAAAGTTATTTGTATCTGTGTGCAGGTCCACGTTGATTGCTAATATATCTGGCGCCATTAGCAGTTGACACCTTCTTGTTGAAACTAGGAGTCTCAGGGAAATCGATCCTTGGTATTGCCAAGGGAAAACTTCCGCTACACTACATCTCAAACCTTCCACTTGGGGTAACCAACGAGGGGCAAGAAGCCATCAAGCAAAGTTTTCTGGCGCCGTTGCCGGGGACTCCACTCTTCAGGATAGGGGAGTTGCACGCTATCTTTTACCTTTGCTTTTTAATCTTGTTAGTTTACCTTTCAATTTTCTTTATGTCTTTTCACTAGTTTTGCTTAATGGAAAACAACAAAAATATGAGAGAGCTTTATAAGCTCTACCTTGCTTTGGGACATGATGTGTTTGAAGAGAAAATTAAAAAACCTACGGAACTTTATTATTTGCATAACAATCATGATGGTGGTGATGTTATTAGGATGCTTTCTTTGAATATCAATATTGCTAATGACATGGAAAGCTCTAAGCTTGGGGATGACACGTTTGATGAACATGATATTTTTAGTCCCCCAACTTTTGAAGAGAAAATATACTTTGATGATACTTTGCTTCTTATACCTGATGATTACAATGATAAATATGATGTTTTCAGTCCACCTACTATTGAGGATAAAATTTATTATGATTATGATATGCCTCCTAAATACAATGATTACCATGATGGTTATGATTGCTTTACTCTCACTATTCCTAATAAGAAAGATTTTGCTTATATGAAGAGTAATGACACTTTTTTGCATGTGGATAATGGTAACAATGCTTTATGTGATGCTTATATTGTTGAGTTTATTTGTGATCCCACTGAAAATTATTATGAGAAGGGAACATATGCTTATAGATATTTCAATGATATCAAGTTCCCTCTCTTTATGTTGAAGGTTTTGAAGCTACACTTGTTTTGCCTTCCTATGCTTATTTCTTTATGCTTCAATGAATTATTCTATTGCAATATTCCTATGCATAGGAAGCATGTTAGGCTTAAATGTGTTTGGTATTTGCTTCTTGATGCTCTCTTTTGTTCTTCAACTCTTATTCCTACGAGAGCATCATTAAAGTCTCATGCCTAGCTTAAAGGCATAAAAGAAAGCGCTTTTGGGAGGCAGCCCAATGAATAAATTTTTATTTTGCTTTTGTTGTGTCTTGATGTTGTTACTATAGTAGCATCATCATTGTATCTTTGCTTTTCAATTTTGTGCCAAGTGTAGCCTCTGATTGCAAGAAAGTTCAAAAGTTGTGACGTGCTGTCCAGGAAACAGATTCTATCCTTGGATAGAAAAATTCGTATAAAATCACCAGATCATCTTTTTGGTCTGAATTTTTTCAACAGCGTGCTCTATACAATTGTCTTTCGTGCGTCTGTTTTGAGTTTTTTGATTAAAGTTGCAGAAGTGCCCCGAAAAAATCATTTACTACCTGCTGTTCTGTTTTTCACAGATTCTGTCCTGTTTTGCCTTTCCTTCATTTTGCAGACCTAGAGCTTGCTTTTTCTTTGCAAAAACCTTTTGGCAATCTTGAGAAACAGTAGATCTTCAAGAATATCCTTATTTACAGCAAGGAACAATTATTTTATTATGGGTACTAACCTCGCTAATCAGTTTATGATGAGTTATGTATGAAGGGAGTTTTCAAGTGTGCGAGGGAAGATGATAAAAAGATTCAGGAGTGTCAAACGCTCAAGCTTGGGGATGCCCCCATGCACCCCCAAGAAATATTCAAGGAGACTCAAGCGTCTAAGCTTGGGGATGCCCCCGTGCATCCCCTTCTCCATCAACATTATCAGTTCGTCTTTCGTTCCACTATATTTTTATCACTTCATGTGTTATGTGCTATGCTTGGAGCGTCTTGCTTTTAGTTTTCATTTTTAGTTTTCTTTAGCTTTTCATAACGAGTCGGAACTCAGCATTTCTTTATGTGGGAGAGAAACACGCTCCACTTCTACCTAGAACATAACATAGAATTTTCATGTCTATCTTTGTTGTGTGTGTTCTTTGTCTTTCAATAGCTACTATCATGCTTAGCTTTTAGTTTTCATGCTTATCTTTTTAAAGAGCTTTTGTTTAGTTGGTTGCTTGAACTCTCTTTACTTATCATGATTATCTTGTTAAGAGAGTTTGCTTCCGTGGCACCGGTTGATATGTCTATGATAAAGATGCTACGTGCATAATGGCGCTTAGTAGTTCATGTCTTCTTATGGTTAGTCTCAAATAGCTGGAGGGTTTCCAATGTGTTATTGGAGTACCAACATGATTTGTTTGCCTATGATGTGGTATGGTTTAGTAATATCTTCCTTCAAGAATTTATTTTGATTGACTTGGCGTATGCTCACGCATATTTAAGACTGTAAAGAAAGTCTGTCAAGCCTTGATGATCTTTTGTTTCTGAGTAGCGATATAACTACCATGCCTGATTCAATGTTGCTTTGTCGCTCTGCATGATTATGACCGTCATTGCTCTCTTAGTTGGTCGCTCCCAGTCTTTTGCTAACCTCCACCTGTACTAAGCGGACTGACTGCTTGTGCATCCAAACTCCTTTAAACCAGTTATGCCATATGAGTCCACCATACCTTCCTACATGGTATTTACCTGCCATTCCTAACAGAGACTTTCATGTACCATCTCGAAATTATTCAAAGAAAAAGAAAAAAAATGCATTCCTATTTTGTGCCTCTGTTTTAAGTCCATGAGGAAGTAGTAGTTAATTCATGATCTTTTTAAGTTGGACAAGCTTCACCCCGGGATTGCATGTATAATGTGCAAACCCATAACACGAGAAGGAACTGGCATTGAGTGCGCCCGGCTCAAAATTAATATAACAAACAAACCCTCCTTCACGCTTTGTTCATGAGAAATCAGAAAACTTTGGCAGTGATAAACAATGGAGATTAAGAGGATGTGATCGTCCTCATTCGGGAGCCGTTCCTCGAAACTTGTTCATCTCAAAGAGTAATTGAGTTATCTGCTAGCATTCGTTGACGAAACATGCATGATCTAAGAAAAAAAATATAATTATTACCTCTGTTTTTAAAACCAAGAGCTCTGGTACATGCTTTGTCTTTGTTTCCAATTACGGGTTTTCAACCTTGCCAACAAAAGCCACGGTTCGAGGGTCTCCACCTTCTTTTAAAAGCACCAACTACTGAGAGCATGATTGTCATTCTGAGTGTAATGTGCATTGTCCCAAAGTAGCATTGTCTTTTGCATGATTATGATATCGTTTATTTTGAAATCATTGTATCTAGTCATCACTTAAGCCTTGGAGGTGCCCCTGCATTTATGTTTTGCTTCACTAAAGGGGGCAAGCGAGATATCACTTTATCATATTTGCACACCATGCTCATTACAAATCTATTTGATGTTTCAATACCATGTTGAAAAACTTTCAGTTCTTTGTGATTTTCTCATGAGGCAACTTAATTACTACAGATTCATTATCTCAGTAAGCTTTTGTCATATGACTATGAAAAATCCTTATATGGTTAATAGCATGTCACCACAGAAATTATTCTTGTTATCATTTACCTACTCGAGGACGAGCAGGAATTAAGCTTGGGGATGTTGATACGTCCAAAACGTATATATAATTTCTGCTTGCTCCATGCCTCTTTTGGGTGATATTGCTATGATATTTATACACTTCCATACACTTTTGATCATATTTGGACTAACCTATTAACTCAGTGCACCCCAGTGCCAGTTTCTGTTTTCTGCTGTTTTTGTATTTCAGGTTTTCACGTTACGAGAACTGCCCGAAAAGTTCCAAAAAAATTATATAAAAAAAATCAGCGTTCCAGAAGCTTCCCAGCTGCCAAAGGGCAGCCGGAGGGGGGCCACCAGGGCCCCAGGCGCCCTGGTGGCGCGGCCCCCCTGGCCGC
>LR738709.1:503592812-503678432 GCA_902687465.1 Secale cereale | reverse complement strand
GGGGCTGGGCCCCCCGAGCCTCCGCTGATGCCCCCCTTTGGCATATATTTATATCGCGTCCCGAAACCCTCGAGACGGGAACCCTTTTTCGCGATCTCATCTCTGTTCCGCCGCCGCCGCCGCTTCCAAGATCGGGAGCACCAGGAGAACTCTTCCCGGCACTCTGCCGGAGGGGAGGATCACCACCGGGAGCTTCTCCACCACCATGGACGCCTCCCGGATGAGTTGTGAGTAGTCTCCCTTGGACCATGGGTCCATGACCAGTAGCTATGTGATGTTCTCCTCCCGTTCTTGTGCTTCACTAATTAGTCCTCGTGAGCTGCCCTACATGATCGAGGCACATATGTAATCCTTATGTTGTTGCTATGATGAGTTTGCTGGGATCCGATGGATTATGAGATTATGTTCAGATTGTGTTTGAGTAATATATTTGATCTACCTCTTTTATATTTATGTTCGTAAGTAATTATTGCATGTTCCCCGTTGTTATTTATTGCTTTGGCCAAGTAGTAGGTAGTGACTCCAAGAGGGAACGTTATGCTTGATTGTGGGTTCATGCCCCTCGATGACTAGCTTGAGTGACAGAAACATGAGTCTAGGGGATGTGCTGTTGCCACAAGGGGGAAAACAACGGTGCTTGTGCCCGCGGGTGCAAGGATTGTTTACTTTACGCAAAGTTCTTTTAATGCAGTTGTCTGTTGCTTTGAGTTTACACTATGGATGGGACTCGCAACTTAATACCAGCGAGATGTTCTGGATAGATATCTCAAGGTGGATGATTAGTAGTAGATATTGATGGATTTCGGTCTACTTACCTTGGCGTACCGCCCATGCTTTGAACCTCTACCTTTCTTGCAATATAATTAGCATTGGTTTGCGCACATAATTCTGTCAATTGCCCAGCTGTAATTCGTTTACCTCACATAGCTGTTTTATCGTCTTTTGGGAGAGAGACATCACTAGTGAACATCATGGGACCCCGGTCCATATTACCATCATCGATCACCTCGACTATTTACTTTACGCTTTTACTTACTATTCCAGCATTACCTATCACTATTATCACTTGCGTTTGATCCTTTGTAAACTACAAGGCCGGAGAGATTGACAACCTCTCTGTACTCGTTGGGAGCAAAGTTATTTGTATCTGTGTGCAGGTCCACGTTGATTGCTAATATATCTGGCACCGTTAGCAGTTGACACCTTCTTGTTGAAACTGGGAGTCTCAGGGAAATCGATCCTTGGTATTGCCAAGGGAAAACTTCCGCTACACTGCATCTCAAACCTTCTACTTGGGGTAACCAACGAGGGGCGAGAAGCCATCAGTCGCTCACCGGGCCTTGCCGGGGCGCGTGGCGCGTCGTGGCAAGTTCTCTTGAGGTGCCTTTAGTTGGCCTTCCCGGCAAGCTCCTCTTGCCAAGGTCTTGTACTTTGAGCGATTCTGTGCCTTGAGTGGCCTTCCCGGCAAACTCCTCTTGCCGGGGTCTTGTCTTCTGGACTTGGATACTTTGTTCTTGAATGGCTCCAAGGGAACCACGGAGGATCTTGGCGGTCGCTTGGCAAGCCTTGCCGCGGGACGCTGCAACTGCCCGTGCACAAGTTCGGGATACTAAGGTACCCCTACTTTAGTACACCGACAGGAGCCCCCAGGCCTGGGCCAGACACGGTGCCGAGCGCTGTTGGGCCAGGCCCAAAACAGTGCATGGGCACGCCCGGCCCGCGGCACGCCGTATCCAACTCCGTATCCACCACGCCCTCCCTTAACGGCACGCGTCAATCGCGGCGTCGTGGGAGAGATCGTGGCCTGTTTCTTTAATGGGAAATGCGGAACGTTCCCCTCTTTCCCCTTAAAAGCAGGGGAAACAGCGGCAGTTCCTTCCATTCGCCCATTGCTTCTTCAATCCTTAGAAACCCCCGCCGCTCCCCTCCTTCCCGTTGGCCGAAAGAGAGCAGCGATCCGCCCCCCGTCGCCACCAGCATCACCGGCGCCGTCGACCTCCCCCTCCGTCCCCGCCATGGCTCCGAAAGGCGAGAAGGGGAAGTCCGCGAAGGCCGCCGCAAAGTCCGCCGAGGCACTGCGGCTAGCAGCAATGCGGAAGAGGATGGCGGTCTTCCCGCCAAAGCTTAGCGCGGAGGAGCTGAAGGAATCCTTCTACCTTTTCTGGTCGAGGGAGACGAAGGCGCATCCGCGCACCAAGGTACTCCCCGGCGTAGCCTGCGAGATGTTCCCGAACGGCTATGCCTTCTTTGCTCTGTTCGTCTACTGCGGGCTCTGCCCGCTGTATTCCGAATTCTTTTGCGATATCATGAATACCTACGGGTTTCTTCTCCTTGACTTCACCCCCAATGCCGTCTTGACCATGGCCGTTTTCGCACATCTGTGCGAAAACTTTGTCGGAGTCTACCCCAATGTAGCTCTTTTCCGCCACTACTTCACGCCTCGAGTCGAGGCAGGGTCGCCTTTGTCGGGCGGCGTCTCCTGGATCTCGAGGACGCACAAGAAGGAAGCATATCTGGAGGGGGAGCTCCGCGGCAAGTGGGATGAGTGGAGGGCCAACTGGTGTTGGATCGTAGAGGATGACCCGCAACCGTTCACTTCCCGGCGCCAAGCCGCAGTAGTCCGCGGCAATGATTGGAGCGACCTGGCCCCAGAGGATAGCAGATTGAAGATTGCCACTACCCGAATCCTTCGCCTCAGGCTCGCCAAGCTCACCGTGGGCGCAGTAGGAGCAGACTTTCTCCGCCGCCGAATCGCCCCCTTGCAGGAGAGGAAGAGGGCCGCTTGGGAGTTCGAGAACGCGACAGACATCATGAGGCTGCGCCCAGTGCTTAATTACAACTTCAATGTCCTGGAGCTTAACGCGATGCTCCAGGCGTTGTTCAAGTACGACTCCGCCCATCCTGAGTGGTTCGCGTTGCCGGCGGGCGTAGTTCCACTGTGCAACAATTCGTCGCTCAGCGCCATCCGGGCAATGATGCCGCTGTGCGATTCCCACAGGATCGAACCTACTTGGCAAGAGCCCTCCGACGAAGCTGTGCAAACATTCTTCGACAACTTGGTGGAGCAGCCAGTCAAGTCCGACGAGAAGAAGGGCCTCACCCGCGACACCACCGACCAGGAGATGGCATATATTGCCACCCGACTGGAAGAGGCAGCGGCAGCCGCGGCCGCGGGCGAGTTTGGGTATACTGTGGAGGAGGCGGAGGCAGCGGAGGCGACAAGCCTTGCCGAGCATGAAGAGCTTCGCAAGGCGGGGAAGCTTGCCGGGCAACTCGCCGGGACAAGCGAGCCCACCGAGCCGGGCGTCGAGTCAAGCGGGCCCACCGAGTAGGGTGCCGGGTCAAGTGAGCCTGCCGAGGACTCGAGCGGCTCACTGGAGATTTTCTCCTCCTCCTCGTCTTCGGGAAGCTCGCCACCACCAGCAAGTCCTCCAGCTCCACCAAGAAGACGCCTCCGCAAGGCCGCATACGTGACGGGGCGGCAAGCGAGCCAACAGCCGCAGCGCCGCGCGACACGCGTCACTGCGGCAAGCAAGGCCGCCACGGGAGTTCCTCGCGCTTCTGCAGCGGCTGGAGGGGGATCTTCCCGGACGGGCGCCTCTGCTCCTGCCGCCCCTCGTGCCTCAGCGACAACAGGAGCGGGGTCTTCTCAGACCACCGCCCCTGCTCCCGCCAAGCGGCCAAGGGAGCCCACTCCCCCAGCTCCTCGCGCCGGAACGCGCGTGCCGGACTTCGATTTCTCGGCGCTCAGCTCCGACGAGGAGGAAGGAGAGTAAGTCTTCGCAATTCTTGTTTTCCTTTGATTTTCTGTTGCTTTGTCTTGCATCTCTTTCGCCTAACTCTGAACCCGTCTTTTCTTTCAGAACCTTGGCCCAGAGAGCAGCGAAGAGGGCCCGAGTTCCGGTGATCGTCATCAAGGACGAGCCTGCCGCGTCAGCAGGGGGCGCGCCTGAGACAAGCTTGCCGGACCCGGCAACTGTTCTTCAGGGCAGCCCCCAGCGCAGCCCCCAGCGTAAGTGTAGTTCATCTTCCGCTGTTAGGCGCACGTGGGTGCTACTTCTATCCTTGCTGATATCTTGTTTGTCGACTTGTGCAGGAGCAGAGCAGCAGCATCAGGAGCGCCAGGAGATCGTCCTCGACGAGCCACACGCCTCGACCACACCGCCAAGGGGAGGCTCTCCGGCAAGGGTGAGCACTCCGCCAAGGGCGAGTGTTCCGCCAAGGGATGACGCTAGCGGTCCTCCGCCGGCGGGAGCTACCACCACGCCGCCGAGAGGGAGCTCCCCGGCAAGGAACCCCACTGAGGAGGAGGCCCGCGCAGGTAAACCCTTGGACTTTTCTTCTCTTGAATTTCTCTTTTTGGATATTTGCTTGACTGTTTTTCTTTTCTTTTCTTTTCTTTTCTGCCTTCAGACCCGTCCGCAGCTGAGCCCATGGAGACGGAAGTCGTCGCCGACGACGCCGCCGTTGCTGAGGAAACGGTTGGCGCGGACGATCCTGCTGGCGTAGAGGCTGCCAAGGCTGCCGCCGCGGCAGATGGCGAAGAGGCTGGCGATCGTACTGACGGCACCGAGGCCGTAGGAGCGCGAGGCGCTACGCCGACCGCCGAGCCTTCCGCCACCGCCGCAGCCCCCAGCTCCGACGAGCCCGAGCCGAGCGCTTATCTGAAGGCCGGCGACGACATCTTCATCCAGCTCCCGTGGGCGTCCATGTCCAGGGCGCCAGTCGAGGGAGAGGTTTTCGACGGGGAGGTCCTCGCCTCTGCCGGACTGAAGCTCGTCGACGTGCCGAGCAGCAGCAGCGAGCCCGAGGAGGAGCGGCTGCTGTGCAAGCTTCTATATTTGTACCGCGCCCGGCAAGCCAAGCTGGAGTCCCGAGAGGCTCTGGCCGCCAAGGCGGGTGCCGACTCGGAGAAACGCGCAGAAGAGCTCTGAGCCATCAACCAAGCAGCTCTCCGATCCTTGGCGGAGGAGCGGGAGCAGCTCGCCGAGGCGCATCAGGCCTTCATCCTTGAGAAGGCAGAAGCGGAGGAGCAGCAAAGGCTTGCCGCCGAGGAGCTATCCAGGCGAGAGGGCGAGCTGACGCAGCGGAAGGTCGACCTCGATAGCCAGGAGGATGAGCTTGCCGCGCGCGAGCAATTGCTTGGCGGAGCTTTGCAGGAGGCAAAGGATGCTGCCGCAGCTGCCGAGACCGCCAAGAGAGAATTGGAGACGAGGGTGGCGCAGCTGGAGGCCAACTTGAAGACGAGCGGCGAGGAGGTCGCCGCACTCAAGCTCGAGAGGGAGAAGGACGCACACAGCCACTCCGAGCTACAGGTCCACCTCTCCGAGAAGGGCAAGGAGCTCGCCGTCGCCAAGGACTCCATCGCCGACCTCGAGCTGAAGCTGGCCACCCTAACCCAGACGCTGGACGGCGCCAGAGAGCGGGAGGCGACTCTGAAGGAGGAGATCAGGGCCGAGAAGGCGTTGCTGGACAGCGCCGCCATCTCCCAAAACAACTTTAGGCAGACCGTCGAGCTCTGGACGGAGGGCCTTGTCAACGCCGCCGCGGACATCGACAAGGAGTTGACGGAGCTGGGGGCGGAGCACCTCGGATACTCTACCGACGAGGGTCTCCCCCATAGCGCCAAGCTAACTCTGTTCTTCAGGGATATGGCGATGGCCCTCCAGCAACTCCGGGAGAAGATCCCGAAGCAGCTGGCGGACGAATCGCGCAGGCTCTGCGCGGGGGCCTTGCAGAAGGTGTTGGTGAAGGTGGCCTACCGCAATCCAGGCCTCAACCTCACCAACGTCCTCAGGACTCTACCGCCCGACGCCGACCAGGAGGCGCTCAAGGCCCTTGTCGCACCCATCGTGGACAAGGTGGGCGGGATCAAGAGAGTCGAGGGCGACCGCGCGGATTAGTCTTGTTCACTTTCTTCTTTCTTTGCCGCTGCCAACCATGTTATGAACAATAGTCTATTAGAATTGCGGCAAGTCATTTTGTAATATAACTCTATCTTAGATGGTTAATGCAATGTTATTTCCTTTACTTGACTTCCTTTGCTTTGTATGTTTTTACCCTACGCTTTTTAGGGAACTTGTCGGCGTAGGCACCTTTGCCGTGGGCGCTGAGTGCGGAACTTCAGCAGCCCGCGGGCGGTGTTGCTACCAACAAGAAACCTTGTCGCAACTAGTTGCAGCACACTTAGGTTGTTGAGCGGGCTCGGAAACAAAGTAAGGGCGCGACACTTGTCGCAGCACACTTAAGCTGTTGAGCAAACTCGAAACAAAGTAAGGGCGCAACTAGCTACGAGTTGGTTCCTCCGCGCATAGGTTTTCCATACAAAGTGCGGTCGTTCAAGGAAGATAACTTAAAAATTTAAAAATTTGATTGCTCAAACTTTGGCAACTTAGCTTTTGTGTTGTCTACTTCCCGGCGAGGCAATGCTTTCTTGAACTTGTTTCCCGGCAAGGCCAAACTTTCTTGAACGGCACTTGGTCCATACCACCATCTCCTCCTTCCCCCCCGGCAAACTTGTGCGCGAGGGAACCTTGCTTTTCCTTGAGAAGAAAAGAAAGAAGAGAAAATGCAGATATGGAGCTTTCTGGCTCGTTATTGCTTACTGGGATTTGGTGCTGCACAAAGTGTCAGATATTACATGCAACAAAAACAGATAGCATGAAAAGACAAGATGTGCGGGGCACATAAACTTTACTGATGCACGGGGTCTGCGCCCGGCTTTGTACAAAGGATTACATGCAACAGCGACAAGACTTGTACAAAAGGTGGTTGCCGGAGCGGATCACGGCAACCGCGCCTTATGGGTAAAACTTACGAAGGTGCTCGATGTTCCAGGAGTTGCTCACCGCCAAGCCATCTTCGGTCTCAAGGCGGACAGCGCCGGGCCTAGTGACTCGTTTCACCCGATAAGGGCCTTCCCACTTTGGCGTCAACTTGTTGGAGTTCTTGGCGGACTGAACGCGCCAAAGAACAAGGTCGCCTTCCTCGAAACTTCTGGCTTTAACTTTGCGGCTATGGTAGCGATGCAAAGCTTGCTGGTAGCGAGCAGCTCGCACAGCGGCCTGAAGACGGTCTTCCTCAAGGAGTAGCGCGTCATCTTGTCGCAGCTGCTCTTGCTCGAGCTCATCATAAGCGAGCACTCGAGGCGACCCATATACGAGTTCCGTGGGGAGAACTGCTTCTGCTCCGTAGACTAGAGCAAAGGGTGTCTGTCCAATGGCTCGATTTGGCGTCGTTTTGATCGACCAAAGAACCACCGGCAGCTCCTCGATCCAGTTTCTTCCGCATTTGTGCAGCCTGTCGAAAGTTCTTGTCTTGAGTCCGCGCAGTACTTCAGCGTTTGCCCTCTCCGCTTGATCGTTGCTTCTCGGGAGAGCAACAAAAGCGAAGAAGACCTTGACGCCAAGATCTTGGACGTATTGCATGAAGGTGTGACTGGTGAATTGTGTGCCGTTGTCGGTGATGATCCTGTTAGGGATCCCGAAGCGGCAAACAATCGACCTGAAGAACTTGACTGCTGACTGTGCGGTCACCTTTCTCACTGGTTCCACTTCCGGCCACTTTGTGAACTTGTCGATAGCGACGTACAAGAACTCAAAGCCCCCGGCTGCACGGGGAAAGGGGCCGAGGATGTCGAGCCCCCAGACCGAAAATGGCCAGGACAAAGGGATCGTCTGGAGAGCTTGAGCTAGTTGGTGTATCTTCTTGGAATGGAACTGGCACGCTTCACACTTGGTTACTTGTGCAGTTGCATCTTGGAGGGCTGTCGGCCAAAAGAAACCTTGCCGGAAAGCTTTGCCAACAAGTGCTCTTGCGCCGATGTGGTGGCCACATATACCTCCGTGTATATCTGCCAACAGCTTCTGTCCATCTTCCCGGGGAATACACTTCAATTTCACACCGTTGAGTCTTCTTCTACACAGTGTATTGTCCACAAACTGGTACATACTTGACTGCCGGGCTACTTTTTCAGCTTCTTCTTGTTCTCCGGGAAGTTCTCCTGTTTGGAGAAAACAGACTATCTGCTGCGCCCATGCTGGAGCTTGTGGCTCGACAACAAGGACTAAAGGCACATCTGCTGCTGCGAGAACATCCGCTTCTACGGCGAGAACTTGTATCTCAGCCGGAGCTTGATGTTCCCCGGCAAGCTTGCCCGAGCGAAACTTGTCGGGAGCGTCTGCTTCAACTGTACGAACCCTAGGGCTTGCAGGAGCAGACTGCTCCTCAGCATTTTCGGTGTTGATCTTGGGGACTTTCTTGGCGGCGGCTTCGGGAAGCTCTGCCGGAAAGTAGTCGCCAGAGACCAACTTCCTCTTCTTGCTTTGTCCAGCTGATGTTGTTACGAATGGTTGAGTTAGCTTGAGCACAAAGATTCCTGGTTCCACATGCAGCTTTAGTGCAGCACACTTTGACAGGCCATCTGCGATGTCGTTCTGAGCTCTTGGAATGTGCTCCATCTGCAGGCCTTCAAAGTGTTCTTCAAGCTTTCTCACTTCATCGACGTAAGTTTCCATCAACGGACTCTGGTAGTTCTTGTTTACTTGGCGGACGACAAGCTGTGAGTCTCCCCTTACAATCAGCTTCTTGATCCCAAGGTCTGCTGCGATTCTGAGACTGGCAAGCAAACCCTCATACTCTGCAGTATTGTTTGTCGCTTGCTCCTTGGGAAAGCGCATCTGGATCACATACTTGAGGTGCTCTCCGGTGGGCGCGACAAGGAGCACGCCGGCACCGGCGCCTTGCAGCGAGAAGGCACCATCAAAGTACATTATCCATTCTTTGTTTGCTTCCTTGACGGGGATGCTCGTCTCTGGAATCTCTTCGTCTGGCGTTGGCGTCCACTCTGCTATGAATTCTGCCAATGCTCTGCTTTGGATAGTTGAAGTGCTTTCAAACTTGAGGCCAAAGCTTGACAGTTCTAGCGCCCACTCGACAATCCTGCCGGTTGCTTCTGGATTTTGCAGTATCCTCTTTAGCGGAAAGCGAGTGATAACTGTTATCTCGTGTGCTTGAAAGTAATGGCGCAGCTTCCTCGAGGCCGTGAGAAGGCCGAAAAGCAGTTTCTACACACCAGAGTACCTTGACCTAGCCCCTTGCAGAAGGGAGCTGACAAAGTAGACTGGGCGCTGCACCACCTTCTTCCGCATCTCCTCTTGCATCTGTGCAGATCCATCCTTGTCGGGGCCAGAGCTTGCCGGGGAAGCCCCTTGCTTGTCGCTGGACGTGCTTGCCGTGGCTGCTGGCTCATCGTCTGCTTCCCTCTCCGCTACTAACGCAGCACTAACCACTTGATTGGTTGCCGCTAGGTACAGCAGCAACTTCTCTTGAGGTTTAGGTGCGACAAGTATTGGAGTGGAGGACATGTACCTCTTCAAGTCTTGCAGCGCTGCCTCCGCTTCCGGAGTCCATTTCATTGGACCTGCCTTTTTCAAAATTTTGAAAAACGGCAGGGCGCGTTCTGCAGACTTAGAGATAAACCTGCTGAGAGCAGCCACGCAGCCGACAAGTTTTCGCACATCCTTGACGCGCGCTTCGATTTGCTCGATGGCTTTGATCTTGTCGGGATTGGCTTCAATCCCCCTTTGAGACACGAAGAACCCGAGAAGCTTGCCGGAGGGGACTCCAAACACGCACTTCTCTGGGTTGAGCTTGAGTTGGATCTTGCGTAGATTCGCAAAAGTTTCATCTAAATCTTGGATCAGAGTATCCCTGTTCTTGCTCTTGACCACTATATCATCCATGTAAGCTTCCACATTTCTATGTATCTGTGGCTCAAAAGCAGTATGGACTACTCTTGCAAACGTT
Source organism: Secale cereale (assembly GCA_902687465.1). Lineage (NCBI taxonomy): Eukaryota > Viridiplantae > Streptophyta > Magnoliopsida > Poales > Poaceae > Secale > Secale cereale. The sequence goes on along the minus strand of LR738709.1, from coordinate 503,668,625 downwards.
GAACCAGCATTCTTCAACCCGAAAGGCATGCGTATGAAGCAATAAGTGCCACATGGAGTAATGAATGCGGTCTTCTCCTCATCTTCTTCAGCCATAAAGATCTGGTGGTATCCTGAATATGCATCAAGAAACAAAAGCAAATCGCATCCGGCGGTGGAGTCAACAATCTGGTCAATGCGCGGCAAGGGAAATGGATCTTTGGGACAAGCTTTATTCACATCGGTGAAGTCTATACAAAGCCTCCACTTCCCATTCGCTTTACGCACGACAACAGGATTGGCCAACCATGTGGGATGGAGCACACCTCTGACAAGGCCTGCCGCTTCCAGCTTCTTGATTTCTTCTGCGATAAACTCTTGGCGCTCCACTGCTTGTTTCCTAACTTTTTGCTTGACGAGCCGCGCGTGAGGACAAACGACAAGCTTGTGCTCAATCACTTTCCTGGGAACACCGGGGATGTCAGACGGTTGCCATGCAAACACGTCGACGTTCGCCCGCAGGAAAGCAACGAGCGCGCTTTCCTATTTGGGGTCAAGCGTGGCACTGATGGTGAAAGTACCACCAGTGCCGTCCTCCTTGGCGGTCACCTTCTTGTTGCTAGCGGAGCCGCCATCGCCTTCTTACACTTGTCGGTGGAGCTCGATGGTGCGTCCTCGACGGCAGCGCAACACTCCGAAGAGGTGCGTTTGCTGGAGTGGGCCCCAGAGCTCTTGCCGGACTTCGTCTTCTTCCCCCCGGGAGCTTCAGCGGCAAGTGTCTTGCTGTCTGTTGCGGCTGCTGCATCCCGGTAAATCTTGTCGGCACAGATAAGGGCATCCTTCTTGTCGCCAGGGACAGAGATGACGCTTATCAGGCCTGGCATCTTGAGCATGTTGTAGGCGTAGTGAGAGGCTGCCATGAACTTGGCGAGCGCTGGACGACCAAGTATTCCATTGTAAGGCAATGGAATATCGGCAACGTCAAAAGTGATCCTCTCAGTCCTGAAGTTCAGCTCTCCGCCAAATGTCACTGGCAGTGTGATCTTCCCCTTCGGCATGCTCCTTCCCGGGTTGATCCCTTGGAATGTGCCGGTTTCTTCGAGCTCGCTGTCGGGGATCTGGAGTTTCCGGACCACAGCGGAGGAGATCAAGTTCAAGCCGGCCCCGCCGTCAACTAACATCTTGGTGACCTTGAGGTTGCGGATGGTTGGTGAGACCAACATCGGCAAGCACCCGACAGCAGTTGTGTGATCAGGGTGGTCCTCAATATCAAAGATGATAGGCGTGCTGGACCACTTCAGAAGTTTGTGCGACTCGACGGGTGGCTCTGCTGCATTAACTTCCCGTACCCACTGCTTGAGCTGGCGGTGGGAAGTATGCAGAGAGGCACCACCGTCAATGCACAGAACCTCTGTGGCTTTCTGAAACTCCTGCTCGCTGTTCTCTCCATCGTCCATATCTTCGTCTTCGTCGTCGTCTTCTTCCTTGTCGCGGCCGCGGGGAGGTCTGTCTCCTTGCCGCTGCTTGGCCTTGCCGCGGCGTCCTCCCCGGCCGTTGAATGGCCGCTTCTTGCCGGACCCTCCATCACCTCCCTGGGCCTTCTCCTTGTCGCGTCACTCATACTCAACCTTTTGCTGCTCGACGAGGTACTCCACCCTTTTGCAGTTCTGGAGGTCGTGGCCCTTGGTGCGGTGGATCTTGCAATATTGCTTGTCGGAGCCGTCCTGCTTGTCGGCGGCTGCCATAGTCTGGCAGTTGGTGCACGCGGCAGTCTCCTTGCTGGAGCTACCAGCCTGGGCTTTCTTGGCGCCAGCCTCCTTGCCGGACTGCTCAACGACTAGCACTTCCTTGTTCTTCTTCTTCCTGTTGCCCCGCCGCCGGCTTTTCTTTGCCGGGGCGGCATCCTCGCTGCTGGATCCCCCCGCTCCTGTATCCTCTCCGGGGAGTTTCCTCCCCTCCTCAGCGCGTGCGCACTTGTCGGCCAGGGCGTACAGCTCACTGACGTCCCTGATCTTGCACATTGCCATCTCCTCCCTCATCCGGCGGTTACGCACGTTCTGATGGAACGCGCTAATAACCGCGGCAGGGTGGACGTCCGGGATGTTGTGCTGGACACGGCTGAACCTCTGGATATACTTACGCAGGGGCTCTCCTTCCTTCTGGGCGAGTATGTGGAGGTCACTCTCCTGGCCATGTGGCTTGTGGCCACCTGTGAAGGCGCCGACAAACTGATGGCACAGGTCAGCCCAAGAAAAATGGAGTTCTCCGGCAAGTGCATGAGCCAAGATCTGACGTTTGGCTTGAGAACCAGCGGGAAGTAATTGGCGAGTATCTTTTCGTCTCGTCCCCCGACAGCCTGCACCACGATGGTGTAGATGCTGAGGAACTCCGACGGATGTGTCTTGCCGTCGTACTTCTCCGGTACGTCGGGCTTGAAGTTCTTCATGCTGGGCCACTGGACTTGCCGCAGCTCACGAGTGAACGCAGGGCAACCTGCCACGTACGGCAGGTCGCCTGGTCCCCCTAGCGCTTGCATGTCAACAGCAGGCCCAGCGTGCAGGTCGGATTGACGCCGCGCTTCTCTCCGACGCTCGATGCGGGTCCGAGCGTCCTCTTGTTGTCGATCGTCGAGAATTTGGCGCTGATCGCGGCGAGCTTGCGGATCTGATGACGCAGTGGAGTCATCGTCGATGTTGATCCGGCGAGCCGACGATCTTGGCCTCCTTGGCGGGGAGTGCACGGTGGTTGCACCCCCGGCGGTCTTGTCGCCATCGACCCGCGCCTGGCTGACTTGCCGCGGCTGTGACGTGCTCGGCTGCTGCGGGGTGTCGCCGTTGGCGAAGGCGATGAGACTTTGGATGGTGGCCCTCCAGTCGTCGGCTTGTCTGCCGCTGGAGGGAAGTCGAGGAGCAGTTGAGCTCGTGCTAGAGCTTCTGCTGGAGTGGCGGGCAACGGCGGCGAACGGTGCGAGGAGCGAGATATGCTCGGAATTCTAACTATGTTAGAAGGAGCAGCATCCCGTCCCGGTGACCGTGCCTTGCTCGTGCCAGCATGTTGATGTGCATGCTGGCCTTGAGCGTCCTGAGATCCGCCAGCTTGACCTTGGCCCAACAAGCGTATGGTACCTTGAGTACCACGTCGCTGCCGGTCTCGCGCTTCCTGAGACGGGCGCGGTGCGTGTACGGACGCCGAGGCCTTGGAGTGCGCCCGGTCGTCCGTCTTGTCCTTGGACTTGGCGGCGTCGTGAGTTTCCTCGTTGACGTCCGTCCTACAGCCGGCGTCTACCCCACCAGCCGTTGGCTCCTGCGGTGGCGGGATCGACGCGGACGGGCATGTTGCCTCCGAAGCCTTCTTCTTCGGTGGCATGTCGATGGAGTCGATGAAGTTGATGAAATTGGTGAAGATTTAGCTCGCGTGGACGCCGGATCAGGTTCACACAACCTCGACGCACCCCTACCTGGCGCGCCAAAGATGTCGGGGAAACTGATCGCCCATGAACACCTATGGGACCGGAGCCCCTTTTCGGTACGGCAAGGGGCGGATGATGCACAAAGAGCGGATCAAGGCGAGCACGCGAGCAGTTTACCCAGGTTCGGGCCGCACGGATGTGTAAAACCCTACTCCTGCTGTGGTTTGTTATTGAGTTCTTGGCTCGGGAGCGAGTAGAGCAACAATACACTCTAACCGCTAACTAGACCGAGCGTGGAGAATAATCGATGATCGGAACCCCCTCTACGTTGCGCATTGGCCTCCTTTTATAGGTCAAAGGGGTCACCGACAGGTGGCAACGTAGATGGGGTAAAAATGTAAAAATAGTGGTAGTTGGAACAGTGTTTGCATAGTGCTCTATACCTAACTCTGATGGCAGGGGACAAGGGCATTGAATGCCCGTCGCCGTCGCCCCAAACAGTGCAAAAAGTGGCCGTGAGGGGCGCCACCGTTCGCCACGACGGTAGCCTCGTCTGCGCAGCTCGCCACCACGTTCCCCTGGCGGCACAGCCTTCTGCCACGTGCGCCTGGGAGGGTCCTAGGGCGACACGTGGGTGGATGAGCTGGAGCGTGGGTACTGAGTGGAAGCTTGCCGCGGCAAGCGCCTTGCCGCGGTCGCTATCTTGTCGCGCCTGGGAGCTTGTCGCTCACCGGGCTTTGCCGGGGCACGTGGCGCGTCGTGGCAAGTCCTCTTGAGGTGCCTTTAGTTGGCCTTCCCGGCAAGCTCCTCTTGCCAAGGTCTTGTACTTTGAGCGATTCTGTGCCTTGAGTGGCCTTCCCGGCAAACTCCTCTTGCGGGGGTCTTGTCTTCTGGACTTGGATACTTTGTTCTTGAATGGCTCCAAGGGAACCACGGAGGATCTTGGCGGTCGCTTGTCAAGCCTTGCCGCGGGACGCTGCAACTGCCCGTGCACAAGTTTGGGATACTAAGGTACCCCTACTTTAGTACACCGACATTACTAGACCGATAGCAAGTTTTATGTGGGAGAGGCCACTGCTAGCATGTCATCCCTGACTTGGAATTCTATGCACTTATGATTGGAACAATTAGCAAGCATCCGCAACTACTAATGTTCATTAAGGTAAAACCCAACAATAGCATTACGATATATTGGTCGCCCTTCAATCCCATATGCATCAATTTCTACGCTAGGTTGAAGCTTCTGTCACTCTTGCCCTCCAATACGTAGTCCTATCAACATACAACTAACCCTATGGTGTGATCCACGCGCGTGCTCATATGATGGGCACCAAAGGACAGCAACATAACCACAAGCAAATTAGATCAATCATAGCAATTCACCAATCACCGATAGGACAACGATAATCTACTCAGACATCATAGGATAACAAAACATCATTGGATAATAACATGAAGCATAAAGCACCATGTTCAAGTAGAGGGTACAACGGGTTGTGGGAGAGTGGACCGCTGTAGATAGATGGGGGAAGGTGATGGAGATGTTGGTGAAGATGACGGAGGTGTTGGTGTAGATCGCCATCACACGATGATGGCCCCGGTGGCATCCGGTGCCACCGAAAGCGAGGGGGAGAGAGACACCCTTCTTCTTCTTCTTCTTCCTTGACCTTCTCCCTAGATGGGAGAAGGGTTTCCCACTCTGGTCCATCGTCTCCATGGCGTGGGAGGGGCGAGTGCCCCTCCGAGATTGGATCTGTCTCTATGTCTCTCTCTGTTTCTGCGTTCCCAGATTCTACCCCTTCACCGTTTCTTAAATTCCCGGAGATCCGTAACTCCGATTGGGCTGATTTTTTGACACGATTTTTATCCAGATATTAGATTTCTTGCGGCGGAAGAATGGCATCAACCGCCTTACGATGTGGCCAAGAGGGCCCAGGGCGCGCCTGCCTCTGGTGGGCGCGCCCCCTGCCTCGTGGCCCACTCGGGCATCGTCGTTGGTTCCGCTTCCCAAAATTCACATATATTCCAAAAAATATCTCCGTTTGTTTTTATTCCGTTTGGACTCTGTTTGATATGGATATTCTGCCAAACAAAAAACATGCAACAAACAGGAACTGACACTGGGCACTGGATCAATATGTTAGTCCCCAAAAATAGTATAAAAAGTTGCCAAAAGTATATGAAAGTTGTAGAATATTGGCATGAAACAATCAAAAATTATAGATACGACGGAGACGTATCAGCATCCCCAAGCTTAATTCCTGCTCGTCCTCGAGTAGCTAAATGATAAAAAAGATAATTTTTGATGTGGAATGCTACCTAGCATAATCTTGATCATGTAATCTAATCATGGCATGAATATTAAGACACGAGTGATTCAAAGCAACAGTCTATCATTTGACATTAGGACAATAATACTTCAAGTATACTAATAAAGCAATCATGTCTCTTCAAAATAACATGGCCAAAGAAAGTTATCCCTACGAAATCATATGGTCTGGCCATGCTCCATCTTCACCACACAAAGTATTTAAATCATGCACAACCCCGGTTTTAGCCAAGCAATTGTTTCATACTTTAGTATTCTTAAACTTTTTCAACTTTCATGCAATACATGAGCGTGAGCCATGGACATAGCACTATGGGTGGAATAGAAGGTGGTGATAGACAAAAGTTGGGAGAACGTCTCACATCAACTAGGCAAATCAATGGACTATGGAGATGTCCATCAATCGATATCAATGTGCGTGAGTAGGGATTGCCATGTAACAGATGCACTAGAGCTATAAGTGTATGAAAGCTCAAAAAGAAAACTAGTGGGTGTGCATCAACTTGCTTGCTCATGAAGACCTAGGGCATTTGAGGAAGCCCGTCGTTGGAATGTACAATCCAAGTTCTATAATGAAAATTCCCACTAGTATATGGAAGTGACAAAACAAGAGACTCTCTATTATGTAGATCATGGTGCTACTTTGAAGCACAAGTGTGGAAAAGGATAGTAGCATTGTCCCTTCTCTCTTTTCTCTCATTTTTTTGTTTTTTTTTTGTTTTTTTGGAGGGGCTTTCTCTCTTTTTTTTATCCCCTCTCTATTTATTTTTTATTTTTTAGGCCATCTTTTTTTTATTTGGCCTTTCCTCACATGGGACAATGCTCTAATAATGAAGATCATCACAATTTTATTTGCTTACAACTCAAATATTATAACTCGAAGCTAGAACAAAAGATGATTCTATGTGAATGCCTCCGGCGGTGTACCGGGATGTGCAATGATCTAGCGTAGCAATGACATCAAAAAATGGACAAGCCATGGAAACATCATGCTAGCTATCTTACGATCATGCAAGGCAATATGACAATGATGGTGCGTGTCATAATAAACGGAACGGTTGAGTTACATGGCAATATATCTCGGAATGGCTATGGAAATGCCATAATAGGTATGTATGGTGGCTGTTTTGAGGAAGTTATATGGTGGGTGTATGGTACCGTCGGAAGTTGCGCGGTACAAGAGAGTCTAGCAATGGTGGAAGGGTGAGAGTGCGTATAATCCATGGACTCAACATTAGTCATAATGAACTCACATACTTATTGCAAAAATTTATTAGCCATCAAAACCAAGTACTACACGCATGCTCCTAGGGAGGAGGTTGGTAGGAGTTAACCATCGCGCGCCCCCGACCTCCACACAAAGGATGACACTCAATAAATAAATCATGCTCCAACTTCGTCACATAACAGTTCACCATACGTGCATGCTATGGGAATCACAAACCTCAACACAAGTATTTCTACAATCCACAACTACCCACTAGCATGACTCTAATATCACCATCTTTATATCGCAAAACTATTGCAAGGAATCAAACATATCATATTCAGCGATCTACAAGTTTATGTAGGATTTTATGACTAACCATGTGAATGACCAATTCTTGTCAACTCTCTAAATAGATATAAGTGAAGCAAGAGAGTTTTAATTCTTTCTACAAAAGTTATGCCCACGCTCTAACAATTATAAGTGAGGCAAAAGAGCATTCTACAAATGGCGGTTTTCTATGTGTAGAGAAACAGGCAATCCAAACTTCAAATGATATAAGTGAAGCACATGAAGCATTCTATAAAGCCATACTCAAAAGATATAAGTGAAGTGCAAAGAGCATTCTATAAATCAACCAAGGACTATCTCATACCAGCATGGTGCATTTATTAAAAGAAAAAGAAAAAGCACACGACGCTCCAAGAGTTTACGCATATCATGTGAACGAAACGAATCTGAAAACATACCGATACTTGTTGAAGAAAGAGGGGATGCCTTCCGGGGCATCCCCAAGCTTAGACGCTTGAGTCTTCTTGAATATTTACTTGGGGTTCCTTGGGCATCCCCAAGCTTGCGCTCTTGCCTCTCCTTCTTCTTCTCACATCGAGACCTCCTCGATGTTCGAACACTTCATCCACACAAAACTTCAACAGAAAACTCGGTAAGATCTGTTAGTATAATAAAGCAAATCACTACTCTAAGTACTGTTGCAAACCAACTCATATTTTGTTTTTGCATTGTAGCTACTGTAATATAACTTTTCCATGGCTTAATCCACTGATAGAAATTGATAGTTTCATCAAAACAAGCAAACTATGCATCAAAAACAGAATCTGTCTAAAACAGAAAAGTCTGTAATAATCTGAACATTCACCATACTTCTGATACTTGAAAAATTCTGCCAAAATTAGGAAAAATAAAAAAATTGTATAGAAAGACAGTGCAAAAAGTTTCAGAACCATTTGACGTTCCAGCAAAAAATGGAAAATCGCGCACTACATCCAAAGTTTCTGTCCTGCACCGCACAAACCAACAAGCATTGTAAACATCCTAATGGCAAACCTTGGCACATTATTTTTATAATACAATGAAATTGTACAAGGGGATAATTATTTTTGTTGAAAAGTTTCTATAATTAAGATTCACAAAGTTTCCATGGGCATGAACAAAGTTCAAGGACGTTCCCCACTTTCACAATGCTCGTCTATATCACTTTCACTTTTCTTTTTGAAAAGTTTTGGGTTCCCCTCTTTTTTTAACTTTATAAAAGCACACAACAGAAATAAATGACTCTCTAAAACTTCCAGGTTGTCTCCCTGGCAGCGCTTTCTTTAAAGCCATAAAGCTAGGCATATAGTGCTCAAGTAATGGATCCACCCGGATCCCAAGGTATATCAAAGCCAATTTTAATTAACAATGATTTGTAATTTAGTAGTGAGTACAAAGTAATATGTGTCATGAAACAACGAAGTCTAACTCTCTTCCTATGCATAGGCATGTCATACAAGAACAATTCATGCACATCAAGTAAAGGCCAATGCATAGTATAAGCAATTTCTAGCAATTTTATCATGTTGGAAACATATAGAGGCGGAGATGTAGTTCCTCTCTCATAATAATTGCAAGTAGGATCAGCAAGCACATGCATATTATACTCATCAAAATCATCATGTGTAACGGAAAAAGGCAACTCATCAATATAATCCTTAATAAGTGCAAACTTCTCCGATATAGTGTAGTTTGGAGAATTCAAAAAGATAATAGGACTATCATGCGTGGGTGCAATAGCAACTATCTCATGTTCAACATAAGGAACTATAGCAAGTTCATCTCCATAAGCATAATTCATATTGGCATCTTGGCCACAAGCATAGCAAGCATCATCAAAAAGGGATATTTCAAAAGAATCCAAGGGATCATAGCATTCGTCCTTCGGTAAGCACAAAGGGAAATTAAACAATGTATGAGTTGAAGAGTTACTCTCATTAGAAGGTGGGCACGGGTAGCTAATCCGCTCTTCCTCATTTTGTTCTTCGCTCTCCTCCTCATCTTTTTCATCCGATGAGCTCACAATGTCATTGATTTCTTCTTCCATAGACTCCTGCAAAATATTAGTCTCTTCTTGGACAACGGAGACCTTCTCAATAAACGCATCAATATCGGAGTTATATTCATAATTCAAATAGCAATATTTCAATATAGCAAGATTTTCAGGCCTAGAAACATCATCATCAAAAGCATCATTCTTTCTAAACAGAGATTCAATTTCATAAGCACCCTTAAAAGCAATGAATTCTTCTATTTGTTCCACATCATAATAATCATATATACCATTAGCATAAGAAGCTAAGGTTTCATTATCATTAAATTTGCATGAAAAGGGAAGGTGTGGAGCCTTCATCCTAGAGCAACAAGTATAATCATATCTCAAGCATAGTTGCCGAGCATACCAATGCAACATATGAATTTGATCCCATAACAGTTTCCCTTTTTGTGTTAAGCGATATTCCCTAAAGTATTCACGTTGATCCAACGTTACTCCAATTACATAGTTGAATGGGGTTTTCTCAGGATTATCAAAGTAGTACATACTATCTTTCACATAATGAGCATCGAGGGTTTTAGGGTGTTCCCCATCTCCATGAGTAGCAAGTACACCTAAGTTTTTTGGTATTTCGTGTTCCATATCCATAACTAAAGATAGAGAACAACTTAGAACAACAAATAAAATCTACTTAGTGATAAAGCAAACAAGCACACACGAGAATATTCACCCCACACTATTGCTCCCCGGCAACGACGCTAGAAAAAGGTTTTGATAACCCACAAGTGTAGGGGATCAGTTGTAGCCTCTTTCAATAAGTAAGAGTGTCGAACCCAACGAGGAGCTAAAGGCAGAACAAATATTCCCTCAAGTTCTATCGACCACCGATACAACTCTACGCACACTTGACGTTTACTTTACCTAGAACAAGTACAAAACTAGAAGTACTTTGTAGTTTTTTTGGCATAGGTTTGCAAGAATATAAAGAACACGTAAATAAAACTAGGGGCATTTAAGATAAAGAAACAATAAAGTTAATTATAGCGAGTGTGGAAAAGTGGTGGTAGGAGTTGCGAAATTGCCCCTAAGCAATTGACTACGTTACTAGACCGATAGCAAGTTTTATGTGGGAGAGGCCACTGCTAGCATGTCATCCTTGACTTGGAATTCTATGCACTTATGATTGGAACTATTAGCAAGCATCCGCAACTACTAACGTTCATTAAGGTAAAACCCAACCATATCATTACGATATATTGGTCCCCCTTCAATCCCATATGCATCAATTTCTACGGTAGGTTGAAGCTTCTGTCACTCTTGCCCTCCAATACGTAGTCCTATCAACATACAACTAACCCTATGGTGTGATCCACGTGCGTGCTCATATGATGGGCACCAAAGGAAAACAACGTAACCACAAGCAAATTAAATCAATCATAGCAATTTACCAATCACCGATAGGACAACGATAATCTACTCAGACATCATAGGATGGCAACACATCATTGGATAATAATATGAAGCATAAAGCACCATGTTCAAGTAGAGGGTACAGCGGGTTGCCGGAGAGTGGACCTCTGTAGATAGATGGGGGAAGGTGATGGAGATGTTGGTGAAGATGACGGAGATGTTGGTGTAGATCGCCGTCACACGATGATGGCCCCGGTGGCACTCTGACGCCACCAGAAGCGAGGGGGAGAGAGCCCCCCTCCTTCTTCTTCTTCCTTGACCTTCTCCCTAGATGGGAGAAGGGTTTCCCCTATGGTCCATGGTATCCATGGCGTGGGAGGGGTGAGAGCCCCTCCGAGATTGGATCTGTCTCTCTGTCTCTCTCTGTTTGTGCGTTCCCAGATTCTGCCCCTTCACCGTTTCTTAAATCCCCGGAGATCCGTAACTCCGATTGGGTTGAGTTTTTGACACGATTTTTATCCGGATATTAGCTTTATTGCGGCGAAAGAAGGGCATCAACCACCTTACGGTGTGGCAACGAGGGCCCAGGGCGCGCCTGCCCCTGGTGGGCACGCCCCCCTGCCTCATGGCCCACTCGGGCATCGTCTGATGTTGGTTCCGCTTCCCAAAATTCACATATATTCCAAAAAAATCTCCGTCCGTTTTTATTCCGTTTGGACTCCGTTTGATATGGATATTTTGCGAAACAAAAAAACATTCAACAAACAAGAACTGGCACTGGATAAATATGCTAGTCCCAAAAAATACTATAAAAAGTTGCCAAAAGTATATGAAAGTTGTAGAATATTGGCATGGAACAATCAAAAATTATAGATACGACGGAGACGTATCAGGCCCCAAGGTATCACACCTCGATTATCTTGATTTCAATAGTGATGAAGATGATTTGCTAGGTGATGATGATTTGCTTGTTGATAACACTAGTGATGAAAACTATGATGAAATTGCTATTAATCATGCTAATCAACATGAAACGAATGACGATGATAAGAAGGAGATTGAGCATCTAACTAAATAACTAAACACTCTTATGTTAGCTCATGAAACAACTCTAGGGGATCATAGAGAGCTCCTAAGGACTCATGAGAAGCTATGCTTCGAGAAGCTAAATTTAGAGCAAGAACACGAGTTCCTAAAAGCTATCAATGATGATCTTCGAAAGAAGAGTTCTTCTTACATAGCCAAGCGTTTACTCTTGTCTACTTATATGCCACAAGTAAAATCTATAAATAAGAACAAGAAAGATTCTTCCTCTAGTAGTATTGATAACAATGTTAAATCCAATATTGTTGCTTCTAGTAGTTCTCTTGATTCCACTAACGATTCTCTTAGCCAAGTATTTTGGGTAGTTCCACTATCAGTGACCGTTCCCTTTACAATAGAAGCACTTAGTCTTAGGTTTGGGTTCAACTTTGGGTTTCTTTACTGGAGCGGCAACTGGCTTGCCATTCATGAAATTTCCCTTCTTGCCCTTGCCCTTCTTGAAAGCAGTGGTCTTGTTAACCATCAACACTTTATGCTCCTGCTTGATTTCTACTTTCGCGGCCTACCACGAACAACTCCGGGATCATCTCCATCCCTTTCATGTTATAGTTCATCACGAAGTTCTAGCAGCTTGGTGATAGTTGATACGTCTCCCACATATCTATAATTTTTGATTGTTCCATGCTGTTATAGTATCATTCTTGGATGTTTTACAATCATTTTATAGTCATTTTATATCATTTCTTGGTACTAACCTATTGACATAGTGCCGAGTGTGAGTTGCTGTTTTCTGCACGTTTTTTACATCGCATGAAATCAATATCAAACGTAGTCCAAATGCAACAAAACTTTACGGAGATTTTTATGGACCAGAAGACACCCACTAGGCCAAGGCAGCACCTGAGGGGAGCTCCGAGGGGAGCGCAACCCACCCAGGCGCGCCCTGGTGTGTTTTGCCCACCTCGGCTGGCCCCCGAACCGCCTCTTTTCTCTATAAATACCCCAATATTCCAAAAACCCTAGGGGAGTCGACGGAATTTCAATCCAGCCGCCACAAATTCCAGAGCCACCAGATCCAATCTAGAAACCATCACGGAGGGGTCAACCACTTCCATTGGTGCCTATTCGATGATGCTTGAGTAGTTCCTTGTAGACCTACAGGTCCGTAGTTAGTAGCTAGATGGCTTCCTCTCTCTCTTTTGACTATCAAACAATGGTCTCTTGGAGATCCATATGATGTAGCTCTTTTGCGGTGTGTTTGTTGGGATCCGATGAACTTTGAGTTTATGATAAGATCTATCTTTTTATATACATGGAAGTTATTTGAGTCTTCTTTTGATCTCTTATATGCATGATTGCTTATAGCCTTGTATTTCTTCTTCGATATTTGGGTTTTGTTTGGCCAACTTGATCTATTTATCTTGCAACGGGAAGATGTGCTTTGTAGTGGGTTCGATCTTACGGTGCTTGATCCTAGTGACAAAAAGGGAACCGACATGTATGTATCGTTGCTACTAAGGATAAAATGATGGGGGTCTATTTCTACATAAATAGATCTTGTCAACATCATGTCATCGTTCTTATTGCATTACTCCATTTCTCCATGAACTTAATACACTAGATGCATGCTGGATAGCGGTCGATGTGTGGAGTAATAGTAGTAGATGCATGCAGGAGTCGGTCTACTAATCTTGGACATGATGCCTATATAATGATCATTGCCTAGATATCGTCATGATTATTTGAAGTTCTATCAGTTGCCCAACAGTAATTGTTTTCCCCTCCGTTTGCTATTTTCTCGAGAGAAGCCACTAGTGAAATCTATGGCCCCCGGGTCTCTTTCTCATATTATTTGCCTTTGCGATCTATTTGCCTTTGCTTTTATTTTCAGATCTACTAAACCAGAAACCCAAAAATACCTTGCTGCAATTTATCCTATTTATCGTCCGATATATCAATATTTACAACTCTATCACTCCCGTTACCCGAAAGGGATTGACAACCCCTTTTACTCGTCGGGTTGCATGTATTTGTTATTTGTGTGCAGGTGTTGTTTATGTTGTGGTTCATGGTTCTCCTACTGGTTCGATAACCTTGGTTTCATCACTCAGGGAAATACCTACCGCTGCTATACTGCATCATCCCTCCCTCTTTGGGGAAAAATGAAGTAGTCCTAACAGTCATCACAAGGAAATTTCTGGCGTTGTTGTCGGGGAGCACCTTCAACATATACTACGTTCCTAATCACAAATCTCATCTCCTTGTAATTTACATTATTTGCCATTTGCCTCTCGTTTTCATCTCCCCCACTTCACAAATATTTACCGTTTTTATTCGCCCTCTTTTCCGTTTGTCGTTTTCCGATCGGATCTATCATCCACTTGTGTTCTCGTTTACAATTGCTCAAAAATGACACAAGAGAACACTAAGTTCTGTGATTTTTCTAGTTCCAACAACAATGATTTTATTGGCACTCCGATTGCTCCTCCCGCCACTAGTGCGGAGACTTGTGATATTAATACTGATTTGTTGAATCTTGTCATGAAAGATCAATTTTCCGGCACTCCTAATGAGGATATCACATCCCATCTTAATACCTTCATGGAATTATGCGATATGCAAAATAAAAGAGATGTGGACAATGATATTGTGAAATCGAAATCATTCTCGTTTTCTTTGCGAGATAATGCAAAATTTTGTTTTTCTACTTTGCCTCGCAATAGCATCGATTCTTGGAACAAATGCAAAGACGCTTTTATCACTAAATATTTTCCGCCCGCAAAAATTATATCCCTTAGAACCCATATCACGAATTTCAAGCAACTTGAACATGAACATGTTTCACAATCTTGGGAAAGGATGAAAATGATGCTAAGGAATTGCCCAAATCATGGGTTAAACCTTTGGATGATCATACAAAATTTTTACGCGGGGTTGAATTTTCTTTGTCGAAACCTTTTGGATTCTACCGCCGGTGGTACTTTTATGGAAATTACTTTGGGTGAAGCCACCAAATTGCTTGATAATATCATGGTGAATTATTCGCAATGGCATACCGAAAGGGCGCCAACTAGCCAAAAAGTTAATTCGGTTGAGATTGATTCTTTGAGTGAAAAAGTTGATGCTCTTATGAAAATGGTTGCTAGAAAAAGTGCTCCTATTGATCCTAATGATATGCGTTTGTCTACTTTGATTGAGCAAACTAGTGATGCTATAGATGTGAACTTTATCTCTAGAAATAATTTTAACAACAATGCTTATAGAGGTAATTTTAATCATAGGCCTTTTCCTAGTAACTCCTCTAATAATTATGGTAATTTCTATGGAAATCAATCTTACAATAATAATAGGAACACCTCTGATCTAGAGAATAATATTAAGGAATTTATCAATACTCAAAAAGTTTTCAATGCTTCCATAAAAGAAAAAATGAATAAGATTGATGATATGTCTAGGAGTATTGATAGAATTTCTCATGATGTAGAGAGTCTCAAGTTGAAATTTTTTGTGCCTATAGTTGAAGAATCAATTAAAGCTCTTTATGTTTCTATGGATGAAAGTAAGAAAAGAACCGCCATGCTTAGAGTTAAACGAGAATTTTTAGAAAAAGGAGTTTTCTAGTGATTGCTTTCATAAAAATTATGAAGACATTACAATGATTAGTGTTTCTTCTATTGATTCCTTGTTTAGTAAATTTCAACTTGATGAAAAAGGTACTTGATAAAGGGACTGGAGAAGAGTCAACTTTAGGTCGAAGGCATCCCAATATTTCGGAGATTGAAAATCGTGTTGAGAAAATTGATAAAACTGGGTTTGGAGAGGTCAAAACTTTACCTAGTGATGTTCCCACTATCTTGGATTACAAAGACTTTAATTATGATAGTTGCGCCTTGATTGATTGTATTTCTTTGTTGCAATCCATGATTAATGTTCACCCCAATTTTATTGAAATAATAGAAAGACCTCTTTACAAAAGCAAATTCTTTGATCTTGTTCCTAGAAATATCCTTGTTGAAGAATTATATTCTAAGTCTTTAAAGAAATGTGTGATTAAGGAAATTAAAGACAAGGATGACAACACTTGAGGTCTTGGTATCATGCCTAGCTAAGGGCGTAAAACGATAGCGCTTGTTGGGAGGCAACCCAACTTGTATCTTTTTGCTTTTTGATTTCCTTGGTGTTTTTAATGAAATACCCTTTAATACATCTATTATGATTATGTTTTTGTGGTTTGAATAAAGGTTTGTGCCAAGCAAAGCCTTGGGAACATGTTGGGTATTAGTAGATTTGAGAAAAAAATTGTGCTCATGAGAAAAATTCTCATTTTTAACTGAAGAGTGGTTTTGGGTTGATTATTTTTGCAGAAGATTAATATACAAATTTCCCACGCGGCCCTATTTTTGCAAGATTTTTAGAGTTGCAGAAGTATTTGAAACTTCCAGATTACTACAAACTGTTCTGTTTTTGACAGATTCTGTTTTTATTGTGTTATGTGCTTGTTTTGGTGATTCTATGGTTTTCTTTGATGAGTTTTTGCCCTAGAAAAGTTGGAATACAGTAGATATAATAAAATACAAAATATGAATGGGTTTACTATAGTACTTATAGTAGTGATTTGTTTTCTTATACTAACAGATCTCACGAAGGTTTCATTGAAGTTTTGTGTGATTGAAGTTTTCAAGTTTTGGGTTATCTTACGATGGATGAAGGAGTAAGGAGTAAGAAGAGCCTAAGCTTGGGGATGCCCCGACATCCCAAGCCATTATCTAAAAGAGAAGCAAGGAACTAAGCTTGGGGATGCCCCCGAGTGGCATCCCCTCTTTCTTCTAACGACCATCGATATATTACTCGAAACTATATTTTTATTCGTCACATGATATGTGTTTTGCTTGAAGCGTCTTGTATGATATGAGTCTTTGCTTATTTTATTTTTATTTTTGAGGCATCAATCCTTGCTGCACACATCTATTTGAGAGAGCCAAAATTATGCTATGACTTGTTAGAATAGCTCTCTATGCTTCACTTAAATTTTTATGAGCTATGGATTTGCTCTAGTGCTTCACTTATATATTTTTGAGCACGGTGTGCTTTAGTATTTTTGAATAAATACTATCTTGCTTCACTTAGATTTATTTGAGAGTTAGTAATTTTTTAAGAAATTCTCTCTTGCTTCAATTAAATTATTTTGAGAGAAAGAAAAAAATTATGCTCATGATCTTCACTTATATTCTTTTGAGCTTATCAAAAGCAACACATGAAAATTAGTCGCAAAGTGATAGATATCCAAGAAGGATATAATAAAAACTTTCATGAAGATCATTGGACAAAAGAAACTTGATGTGTTGTAATAGTTTTGAGACATGATGATATGATATGTGAGTCATGTTAATGAGTAATTATGATTTAGTAAGAATATTAGTGATAAAGTTTGTGATTCCTTATGCAAGCACGAAAGTCAATAATCTTGCAGTGAAATTACATCCTACTTGTGGTGCATTATTCGGTTTTATTTATGCTCAATGCTCGCTTATGAGATTATTCGTTTCATGGTTGGTCGCTTCCCACTCTTTTGCTAGCCTTCATTTTGCACTAAGTATGATCACTACTTGTGCATCAAAAATCCTTTATCCCGGTTTTGTCACATGAGTCCACCATACCTACCTATATGCGGTATTTCCTTGCCGTTCTAAGCAAATTTGTATGTGCCATATCTAATTTTCAAAATAAATTTCCCTTTTGAGTGCACGTACCACTCGCGAGGCGGTGAGGGTGGCCGATATTTTCCATGTTAGATGTGTTATTCTCACGATGAGTGTTTATTCACTTGTCATTGCACGAGAGTAAGGCAAAGGTATTAGGGATGCCCAGTCCCAAAATGAAAAACAAATTTACTTTATGTTGTCAAATTATAAATTCCTTTGAAAGTGTTGGTATGGAAGGCAACCATGGATTCGGCTAGCCATGGCTTGTGAAAGTTTGGTGGAAAAGGAATAAACTTTATTTTATGTTCGGTAACCGCCTATGATATATCTAGCATGGAAAGTGTTGGGAACCTCAAGTCATTCTCGTTGGTGGGAACAATACACCTCCCAAAATATGATTATCTCTCAATTCAAGCTTTGAGCTCTGGCACCTCTACAAATCCCTACTTCCCTCTGCGAAGGGCCTTTCTTTTACTTATGCAATTTTTCTTTTGAATTTGAGTTTCCATCTTCTCTTAGAAAGCACCAACTAGGAAAAACTATGATCGTACTTGAGCATTGGGTGTAACTAATATGGGAGTGTGTTTCATGAATGGATCAATGGTTGAGCATGATGGGCTAGGGATAACTTATTTTAGCATTGATATTTTGAAAGACATGGTTGTTTGTTGATATGTTTGAGTATTTAAATCTCATGTCAAAACTATACTATTGCTTTCAACCATATAAAAGTCCAAATGTCCATGCTATAACGAAAAGAATATGGTATGACATGATAGGCAGTATTCCACATCAAAAATTCTGTTTTTATCATTTACCTACTCAAGGACGAGCTGGAATTAAGCTTGGGGATGTTGATACGTCTCCAACGTACCTATAGTTTTTGTATGTTCCATGTTGTTATATTATCATTCTTGGATGTTTTACAATCATTTTATAGTCATTTTATCTCATTTTTTGGTACTAACCTATTGACAGAGTGCCAAGTGCCATTTGCTATTTTCTGTATCTTTTTTTACATCACAGGAAATCAATATCAAACGGATTCCAAATGCAACGAAACTATACGAATATTTTTATGGACCAGAAGACACCCAATGGGCCAAGGCAGCACCTGGGGGGAGCACAACCCACCAGGGCGCGCCTGGGGGCCTAGGCACGCCCTGGTGGGTTGTGCCCACCTCAGGTGGCCCCCGGACCGCCTCTTTGCTCTAGAAATACCCCAATATCCAAAAACCCTAGGGGAGTCGACGGAATTTTGTTCCAACTGCCGCAGAGTCCAGAGCCACGAGATCCAATCTAGACACCATCACAGAGGGGTTCACCACTTCCATTGGTGCCTCTCCGATGATGCATGAGTAGTTCCTTGTAGACCTACGGGTCCGTAGTTAGTAGCTAGATGGCTTCCTCTCTCTCTTTTGATTATCAATACAATGGTCTCTTGGAGATCCATATGATGTAACTCTTTTGCGGTGTGTTTGTTTGGATCCGATGAACTTTGAGTTTATGATCAGATCTATCTTTTTTATATCCATGAAAGTTATTTGAGTCTTCTTTTGATCTCTTATATGCATGATTGCTTGTACCCTCGTATTTCTTCTTCGATATTTGGGTTTTGTTTGGCCAACTTGATCTATTTATCTTGCAATGGGAAGAGGTGCTTTGTAGTGGGTTCGATCTTACCGTGTTTGATACTAGAGACATAAAGGGAACCGACACGTATCTACTAAACCAGAAACCCAAAAATACCTTGCTATAATTTATCTTATTTATCGTCCAATCTATCAATATTTACAACTCTATCACGTTTGTTACCCGAAAGGGATTGAGAACCCCTTTTACATGTCAGGTTGCGAGTATTTGTTATTTGTGTGCATGTGCTATTTACATTGTGTTGCTTGGTTCTCCTACTGGTTCGATAACCTTGGTTTCATCACTGAGGGAAATACCTACCGCTGCTATACTGCATCATCCCTTCCTCTTTGGGGGAAA
This sequence comes from Secale cereale, assembly GCA_902687465.1. Taxonomy (NCBI): domain Eukaryota; kingdom Viridiplantae; phylum Streptophyta; class Magnoliopsida; order Poales; family Poaceae; genus Secale; species Secale cereale. The sequence goes on along the minus strand of LR738709.1, from coordinate 503,649,228 downwards.
AAACCCGACGTAGTCCTAGCAGTCATCAATAGTGACCGGAGAACTGTGTCAATCACTATCTTATCTAGAAGATTAACTCCCACTTGATTCAAGCGATTGTAGCACCCAGACATTCTGAGCACTTGCTCACTTGCTTAGCTATTCTCCTCCATATTGTAGGCAAAGAACTTGTCAGAGGTCTCATACCTCTTAACACGGGCATGAGCCTAAAATACCAATTTCAGCTCTCAGAATATCTCATATGTTCCATGGCGTTCACAACATCTTTAGAGCCCCAATTCTAAGCCATAAAGAATGGAGCACTAAACTCTCAAGTAGTCATCAGAACGTGTCTGCCAGATGTTCACAACATCCACAGACGACACTAGAGGGGTTGGCACACCAAGTGGTCCATCAAGGACATAAGCCTTTTGTGCAGCAGTGAGGACAATCCTCAGATTATAGACCTAGTCCGCATAATTGCTTACAATATCTTTCAACTTAGTCTTTCTCTAGGAACGTATTAAAATAGGGAGCTGGAGCGCGAGCTTTTGATCTACAACATAATTTGCAAAGATTGTTTAGACTATTGTTCATGATAATGAGTTCAATTAATCCTATTACCTAAGAACTCCCACTCAAATCAACATCCCTCCGGTTGTTCGAGTGTAACATGATCCAAATTCACCAACCCAAGTCGGATCATCACGTGAGATGAGGTGGTTTCAGTGGTGAACATCTCCATGTTGATCATATCTACTATATGACTCATGTTCGACCTTTCGGTCTCTTGTGTTCCGAGGCCTTGTTTGTACATGCTAGGCTCGTCCAGTTTAACCCAAGTATTCCGCATGTGCAAAATTGGCTTGCACTTGTTGTATGTGGACGTAGAGTCTATCACAGCCCATCATGTGGTGCTTCGAAACGATGAACTTTCGCAATGGTGCACACTTGGGGAGAACACAATTTTATCTTGAAATTTTAGTGAGGGATCACCTTATAATGCTACCGTCATCCTAAGCAAAATAAGATGCATAAAAGGATAAACATCACATGAAAATCATAAGTGACATGATATGGCCATCATCTTGTGTCGGGGAAACTGGTCGCCCACGAACACCTATGGGACCGGAGCCCCTTTTCGGTACGGCAAGGGAGCGGAGGATGCACGAAGAGCGGATCGCGGTGAACACGCGGGCAGTTTACCCAGGTTCGGGCCGCACAGATGCGTAAAACCCTACTCCTGCCTTGGTTTGTATTGTGTTCTTGGCTCGGGAGCGATGAGAGCTACAGTAGTTGTTGCTAGCTACACCGAGCGTGAGAGTGATCGAAGATCGGAACCTCCTTTACGTTGCGCATGGGCCTCCTTTTATAGGTCGAAGGGGTCATCGACAGGTGGCAACATAGGCGAGGGTAAAAACGTAAAAATGGTGGTAGTTGGAACAGTGTATGTACAGTGATCTGTACCTAACCCTGACGGTGGGGGACAAGGGCATTGAATGCCCGTCGCCGTCGCCCCAAACAGTGCAAAAAGCGTCCGTCAGGGCGTCTCCGTTCGCCACGATGGTACCCTAGGCTGCACAGCCTTCCGCCACGTGCCCCTGGAAGGGCCCCAGGGCGACGCGTGGCCGGATGAGCTGGAGCGCGGGCACATAGTGGAAGCTTGCCGCGGCAAGCGCCTTGCCGTGGTCGCTACCTTGCCGTGCCCGGAAGCTTGTCGCTCTCCGGGCCTTGCCGCGACGTGCGGAACGTCGCGGCAAGTCTTCTGAAATGCCATGCTTGGCCTTCCTGGCAAGCTCCTCTTGCCAGGGTCTTGTACCTAAGAGGTGGTCTTGAGCCTTGAGTGGCCTTCCCGGCAAGCTCCTGTTGCCGGGGCCTTGTTTCTCTGACTTGGATACTTTGTTCTTGAATGGTTTCAAAGGAACCTCAGTGGGCCTTGGCGCACGCGCGGTAAGCCCTGCCACGGGACGCTGCGACTGCCCGTGCACAAGTTTGGGATACTAAGATACCCCTACTTTAGTACACCGACAGGAGCCCCCGGGCCTGGGCCACACACGGTGCCGAGCGCTGTTGGGCCAGGCCCAAAACAGTGCACGGACAGGCGCGGCCCACGGTGCGCCGCATCCCACTCCGTATCCGCCGCGCCCCTTCTTAACGGCACGCGTCGATTGTGGCGTCGTGGGAGAGATCGTGGCCTGTTTCTTTAATGGGGAAAATGCGGAACGTCCCCCTCTCCCCCCTTAAAGCAGGGGAAACAGGGGCAGTTCCCTCCATTCGCCCACTTCTTCTTCATCCTCCAGAAACCCCCGCTGCTCCCCTCCTTCCGAAGGTTGAAAGAGAGCAGCGCTCCGCCCTTCCTCCGCCGCCACCAGCATCCCCAGCGCCGTCGACTTCCCTCGCCGTCCCAGCCATGGCCCCAAAGGGCGACAAGGCGAAGGCCGCGAAGACCGCCAAGGCGCTGAAGCTAGCATCAATGCGGAAGAAGATGGTGGTCTTCCCGCCGAGGCTCAGCGCGGAGGAATTGAAGGAAAAATTCTATCTCTTCTGGTCGAGGGAGACAAAAGCGCACCCGCGCACCAAGGTACTCCCCGCCGAGGCCTGCGAGATGTTTCCTGGAGGATATGCCTTTTTTGCTCTGTTCTTGCATTGTGGACTCTGCCCGCCGTATTCCGAATTCTTCTGCGATATTATGAATACCTACGGGTTTCATCTCCTTGATTTCACCCCAAACGCCGTCTTGACCATGGCCGTTTTCGCACATCTGTGCGAGAACTTTGTCGGAGTCTACCCCAACGTAGCCCTCTTCCGCCATTATTTTACGCCTCGAGTCGAGTCTGGGTCTCCTCTGTCCGGCGGGATTTCTTGGATATTTAGGCTTCATAAGAAAGAGGCATACTTGACTGGGGAACTCCGCGGCAAGTGGGAGGAGTGGAGGGCCAACTGGTGTTGGATCATGGAGGATGAACCCCAGCAGTTCACTTCCCGGCGCCAAGTTGCAGTAGTGCGCGACAATGATTGGAGTGACCTGGCTCCTGAGGACGATAAGCTGAAGATAGCCATCACTAGGATTCTTCGCCTCCGGCAAGCCAGGCTCACTGTAGGGGCTGTCGGAGCAGATTTCCTTAGCCGCCGCATCACTCCCTTGCAGGAGAGGAAAAGGCCTGCTTGGGAGTTTGGTAACGCGGCAGACTTTATGAGGCTACGCCCAGGCCTCAACTACAATTTCACTGTCATGGAGCTCAACGGAATGCTCCATGAGCTATTCAAGCACGACCCCAAACATCCAGAGTGGTTCGCGTTGCCGCGGGGCGTAGTTCCGCTATGCAACAATTCGTCGCTCAGTGCTATCCGCGCGGCGATGCCATGGTGTGACTCCCATGGGATTGACCCCACTTGGCAGGAGCCTTCTGACGAAGCCGTGCAAACGTTCTTCGACAACTTGGTGGAGCAGCCAATCAATCCCGACGAGAAGAGAGGCCTCACCCGCGACTCCACCGACGAGGAGATGGCTTATATTGCCAGCAGGTTGGAGGAGGCAGCCGCAGCCAGGGCCGCGGGCGAATTCGGATATACTTTGGAGGAGGCGGATGCAGCGGTGGCGGTAAGTCTGGCCGAGGAGGAAGAGCTCCTCAAGGTGATAAAGCCTGCCGGGCAACCTGCTGGGACGAGCGAGGCCACCGGGCAAGGCACAGAGTCGAGCGAGCCCGCCGAGCAGGGCGCCGAATCAAGCGATTCTGCCGAAGACTCAGGCGGGTCGCTGAATCTCGACTCCTCTTCTTCGTCCTCGGGGAGTTCACCGCCACCGGCAAGCCCTCCGGCTCCAGCGAGGAGGCGCCTTCGCAAAGCCGCAGACGTGCGGAACGTCCGGCGGGCCAGCAGCCGCAGCGCCGCTCGACGCGCGCCACCACGACAAGCAAAACCGCCAAGGGATTGCCCCGCGTTTCAACAGTGGCCGGAGGAGGGTCTTCCCGGGCTGGGGCTAACGCTCCTGCCGCCCCTCGGGCCTCGGCGACAACTGGAGCGGGGTCTTCTCAGACCACCGTCCCTGCTCCCGCCAAGCGCCCATGGGAGCCTACTCCTCCAGCTCCTCGCGCCGGGACGCGCGAGGCGGACTTTGATTTCTCCGTGCTCAGCTCCGACGAGGAGGAGGAAGAGTAAGCATTGTCAACTCTTGTTTCCTTTGATTTGCTCTTGTCTTGAATCTTCTTTGCCTGATTCTGATCTTGTTTTTTTCAGGGACCCTGGCCCAGAGGGCGACAAAGAGGGCCAAGATCCCGGTGGTCGATCTTGAGGACGAGCCTGTCGCAGCGGCAGGGGATGCGCCAGCGACAAGCTTGCTGAACCAGGCAACTGCTCCTCAGAGCAGCCCCCAGCGCAGCCCCCAGCGTAAGTCTTCTGTTCACTTCTTCGCTTGTCGGGCGTGCGTGGGCTTCTTATCCTTGTTAACATCTTGTTTGTTTGCTGACTTGTACAGAAGCAGAGCCGCAGCCTCAGGAGCGCCAAGAGACTGCTCCCGACGAGCCGCACGTCTCGACCTCTCCGCCAAGGAGGAGCTCCCCGGCGAGGGAGAATACTCCGCCAAGGGCGGGTACTCCGCCAAGGGCGAGTACCCCGCCAAGGGCGAGCACCCCGCCAAGGGCGAGCACCCCGCCAAGGGTGGGCACTCCGCCAAGGGAAGGCGCCAGCGGCCCTCCGCCGGCGGGGGCCACCACCACGCCGCCGAGGGAGAACTCCCCGGCAAGGAACCCCGTCGAAGAAGAGGCCCGCGCAGGTAACCCTTGGACTTTTCCTCTCTTGAATTTTTCTTTTTGGATATTTGCTTGACAATTATTTTCTTCTTTCTTCTGATTTTTATTGTCTTCAGATCCGTCCACCGCAGAGCCGATGGAGACAGAGGCCGCCACTGAGGAGGACGCGCGCGGCAACAGTGGTGATGCTGCGGCTACCGAAGAGGCGATCGGCACCGACGAGCCCCTAGTCGAAGAGGCAGCTAAGGCCGCCGGCGCGGCAGCTGAGGAGGGGACCGGCGGTCGCACTGACGGCCCTGAGGCCGCAGGAGCGTCGGACGCTGCGCCGACCGCCGACCCTGCTGCTGCCGCGGCCGAAACGGGCGCCTACCTGGAGGCTGGAAACGGGGTCTTCATTCAGCTCCCGTGGGCGTCCACGTCAAGGGCGCCTGCGGAGAGAGAGGTCTTCGACGGGGAAGTCCTCGCCTCCGCCGGGCTGAAGTTCGTCGACGCGCTCGGCAGCAGTAGCGAGCCCGAGGAGGAGCGGCTTCTGCGGAGGCTTCTGGCCCTGTACCGCGCCAGGCAGGCCAAGCTGGAGTCCCGAGAGGCTCTGGCCGCCAAGGCGGGTGTCGACTTGGAGAAGCGCGCCGAAGAGCTCCGGGCCGCCAACCAGGCGGCCCTCCGATCCTTGGCGGAGGAGCGGGAGGAGCTCGCCGAGGCGCATCAGGCGTTCATACTTGAGAAGGCCGAAGCAGAGGAGCAGCAACGGCTCGCCGCCGAAGAGCTATCCCGGCGGGAAGGAGAACTAACGCAGCGGAAGGTCGACCTCGACAGCCATGAGGACGACCTTGCCGCGCGTGAACAGTCTCTTGGCGGAGCCCTTCAGGAGGCGAAGGACGCCGCTGCAGCTGCTGAGACCGCCAAGAGAGACCTGAAGGCGAGGGTGGCGCAACTGGAGATCCACTTGAAAACGAGCGAAGAGAAGGTCGCTGCACTTGTGTCGGAGAGGGAGAGGGACGCCCACAGTCACTCCGAGCTGCAGGTCCGTCTCTCCGACAAGGGCAAGGAGCTCGCCATCGCCAAGGATTCCGTTGCAGACTTGGAGTTGAAGCTCTCCACCCTCACCGCATCACTTGATGGCGCCAGAGAGCGGGAGACGAAACTGAAGGAGGATCTCAGGGCTGAGAGGGCACTGTTGGACAGCGCCGCCCTCTCCCAAAACAACTTCAGGCTGATGGTGGAGCACTGGACCAAGGGGCTTGTCGCCGCCGCCGCTGACATCAACAGGGAGTTGGCGGGGCTGGGGACGGAGCACCTCGGGTACTCCACCGACGAGAATCTCCCTCACAACGCCAAGCTGAGCTTGTTCTTCAGGGGAGTGGCGCCGGCCCTCGAGCAGCTTCGGGAAAGGATCCCCACGCAGCTGGCGAACGAGGCGCGCAGGCTTTGCACGTGCGTCTTGGAGAAGGTGTTGATGAAGATAGTCTTCCGCAACCCGGGGCTCAACCTCAACAACATTCCGCCCGACGCCGACCAGGAGACGCTCAAGGCCCTTGTCGCACCTATCATGGCCAAGGTGGGCAAGATCAAGAGAGTTGATGGCGACCGCGCAGACTAGGCTATTTTCCTTTGTTGCTGCTTGTCATGTCATGGACAAAAATCTATTAGTGCTGCGGCAAGCTACTTTGTAATATAACTCTATTTTGGGTAGGTAATGCAATGTTATTTCCTTTACTTGACTTCTTCGCTTTGTATGCTTTTACCCTACGCTTTTAGGGAACTTGCCGGCGAAGGGACCCTTGCCGCGAGCGCTGAGTGCAGAACTTCAGCAGCCTGCTGGCAGTGCCTTTGCCGACAAGAAACCTTGTCGCAGCTAGTCGCAGCACACTTAGGTTGTTGAGCGAACTCGAAAACGAAGTAAGGGCGCGACACTTGTCGCAGCATGCTTAAGCCGTTGAGCGTGCTCGAAACAAAGTAAGGGCGCGGCTAGCCACGAGTTGGTTCCTCCGCGCACAGGTTTTCCATACAAAGTGCGGTCGTTCAAGGAAGATAACTCTAAAATTTTAAAAATTTGATTGCTCAAACTTTGGCGACTTAGCTTTTGTGTCGTTTGCTTCCCGGCAAAGCGAGGCTTTCTTGAACGGCTCTTGGTCCATACCACCATTGGTCCATACCACCATCTCCTTCCCCCCCGGCAAACTTGTGCGCGAGGAAATCTTCTTCTGCTTGAGTGAAAAAGAAAAAGGGAGGAAATATAGATATGGAGCCTAGCGGCTCGTTATCGCTTACCGGAGATGCGTGCTGCACAAAGTGTGAGATAGTACATGCGAGAAAAATATGAAGGCATGAAACGACAAGTTGTGCGAGGCACATATGTTTTACTAACGCACGGGGTCTCCGGCCGGCTTTGTACAAAGGTTTACATGCAACAGCGGCAAGACTTGTACAAAAGGTGGTTGCCGGAGCGGATCACGGCAACCGCGCCTTATGGGTAAAACTTGCGAAGGTGCTCAATATTCCAGGAGTTGCTCACCGGTAAGCCCTCTTCGGTCTCAAGGCGGACAGCGCCGGGCGTTGTGACTTGTCTCACCCGATAAGGGCCTTCCCACTTCAGTGTGACCTTGTTGGAATTCTTGGCGGACTGAACACGCCGAAGAACAAGGTCGCCTTCCTCGAGACTTCTGGCTTTAACTTTGCGGCTATGGTAGCGGCGCAAAGCTTGCTGGTATCGAGCAGCTCGTACAGCAGCCTGAAGACGGTCCTCCTCAAGGAGCAGTGCGTCATCTTGCCGCAGCTGCTCTTGCTCGAGCTCATCGTAAGCGAGCACTCGAGGCGACCCGTATACGAGTTCCGTGGGGAGAACTGCCTCTGCTCCATAGACAAGAGCAAAGGGTGTCTGTCCAGTGGCTCGATTTGGTGTCGTTCTGATCGACCAAAGAGCCGCCGGCAACTCTTCAATCCAGTTTCTTCCGCACTTGTGCAGCCTGTCAAAAGTTCTTGTCTTGAGTCCGCGCAGCACTTCAGCGTTTGCCCTCTCCGCTTGACCGTTGCTCCTCGGGTGAGCAACAGAAGCGAAGCAGACCTTGGCGCCAAGGTCTTGGACGTATTGCATGAAGGTGCGACTTGTGAATTGTGTGCCGTTGTCGGTGATGATCCTGTTAGGGATTCCGAAACGGCAGACAATTGACCTGAAGAACTTGACTGCTGACTGTGCGGTCACCTTCCTCACTGGTTCCACTTCCGGCCACTTTGTGAACTTGTCGATGCCGACGTACAAGTACTCAAAGCCCCTGGCTGCGCGGGGAAAAGGGCCGAGGATGTCGAGCCCCCAGACCGAAAATGGCCAGGATAAAGGGATCATCTGGAGAGCTTGAGCTGGCTGATGTATTTGCTTGGCATGGAACTGGCACGCTTCACACTTGGTTACTTGTGCAGTTGCATCCTGGAGGGCTTCTGGCCAAAAGAAACCTTGCCGGAACGCCTTGCCGGCAAGTGCTCTTGCGCCAATGTGGTGGCCACATATGCCTCCATGTATCTCTGCCAACAGCTTTTGCCCATCTTCCCGGGGAATGCACTTCAATCTAACACCGTTGAGTATTCTTCTGTACAGTTCATCACCGACAAACTGATACATACTTGACTGCCGGGTTATTTTTTCTGCTTCTTCTGGCTCTTCGGGAAGTTCTCCAGTTTGAAGAAAACGGACAATTTGCTGCGCCCATGCTGGAGCTTGAGGCTCAACAACAAGGACTAAAGGCATCAGTGCTGCTGCGGGAACGTCAGCTTCCACGGCCAGAACCTGTGGCTCGGCCGGAGCTGGACGTTCCCCGGCAAGCTTGCCGGGGCAAGGCTTGTTGGGAACGCCTGCTTCAACTGTACAAACCCTAGGGTCTGCAGGAGCAGACTGTTCCTCAGCAACTTTGTCGTTGACCTTGGGGACCTTGGCGGCGGCTTCGGGAAGCTCTGCCGGCAAGTAGTCACCAGAGGTCAACTTTCTCTTCTTACTTTGTCCAATTGATGGTGTAACGGATGGTTGAGTTAACTTGAGCACAAAGATCCCTGGTTCCACAGGTAGCTTTAGTGCAGCACACTTTGATAGGCCGTCTGCGACGTCATTTTGAGCTCTTGGAACGTGCTCCATATGTAGGCCTTCAAAGTGCTCTTCAAGCTTTCTCACTTCGTCGACGTAAGCTTCCATCAATGGACTCTGGTAGCTCTTGTTTACTTGGCGGACGACCAACTACGAATCACCCCGCACAACCAGCTTCTTGATCCCAAGCTCTGCTGCGATTCTGAGACCGGCAAGCAAACCTTCATACTTTGCAGTATTGTTTGTTGCTTGCTCCTTGGGAAAGTGCATTTGGACGACGTACTTGAGGTGTTCTCCGGTGGGTGCGACAAGCAGCACACCAGCGCCGGCGCCTTGCAGCGAGAAGGCACCATCGAAGTACATTATCCATTCTTTGCTTGCTTCTTTGACGGGGATGCTTGTCTCTGGAATTTCTTCGTCTGGCGTTGGTGTCCATTCTGCTATGAACTCTGCCAATGCTCTGCTCTGGATAGTAGAAGTACTTTCAAACTTGAGGCCAAGGCTTGACAGCTCCAGTGCCCACTCGACAATCCTGCCTGTTGCTTCTGGATTTTGCAATATCCTTTTCAGCGGAAAGCGAGTGACCACCGTTATCTCATGTGCTTGGAAGTAGTGGCGCAGCTTTCTCGAGGCCATGAGGAGGCCGAAGAGCAGCTTCTGCACCCCAGAGTATCTTGACCTAGCCCCCTGCAAGAGGGAACTGACAAAATAAACTGGGTGCTGCACCATCTTCTTCCGCACCTCTTCTTGCATTTGCACAAACTCATCCTTGTCGGGACCAGAGCTTGCCGGAGAAGCCTCCTGCTTGTCGCTGGATGTGCTTGCCGGGGCTACGGGCTCCTCATCCGCCTCCCTTTCCGCTACTAACGTAGCACTAACCACTTGATTGGTCGCTGCTAAGTACAGCAGCAACTTCTCTTGTGGCCTAGGTGCGACAAGTATTGGAGTGGAGGACAGGTACCCTTTCAAGTCTTGCAGCGCTGCCTCCGCTTCCGGAGTCCATTTCATTGGACCTACCTTTTTCAAGATTTTGAAAAACGGCAGGGCGCGTTCTGCAGACTTAGAAATGAACCTGCTGAGAGCAGCCACGCAGCCGGCAAGCCTTCGCACATCCTTGACGCGCTTCGGAGCTTCGATCTGCTCGATGGCTTTGATCTTGTCGGGGTTGGCTTCAATCCCCCTCTGGGACACAAAGAACCCGAGAGGCTTGCCGGAGGGGACTCCGAACACGCATTTCTCGGGGTTGAGCTTGAGTTGTATCTTGCGCAGATTCGCAAAGGTTTCATCTAAATCTTGAATCAGGGTATCCTTGTCCTTGCTCTTGACCACTATATCATCCATGTAAGCTTCTACATTCCTGTGTATCTGTGGCTCAAAAGCAGTGTGGACTACCCTTGCAAACGTTGAACCGCCATTCTTCAATCCAAAGGGCATGCGTATGAAGCAGTAAGTGCCACATGGAGTAATGAATGCGGTCTTCTCTTCATCTTCTTCAGCCATAAATATCTGGTGGTATCCGGAGTATGCATCAAGAAATGAAAGCAACTCACATCCAGCCGTGGAGTCAACAATCTGGTCAATGCGCGGCAAGGGAAATGGATTTTGGGACAAGCTTTATTCACATCAGTGAAGTCTATACAAAGCCTCCACTTCCCATTCGCTTTGCGCACGACAACAGGGTTGGCCAGCCACGTGGGATGAAGTACACCTCTGACAAGGCCTGCCGCTTCCAGCTTCTTGATTTCTTCAGCGATAAACTCTTGGCGCTCCACCGCTTGCTTTCTGACCTTCTGCTTGACGGGCCGCGCGTGAGGACAAACGGCAAGCTTGTGCTCAATCACTTTCCTGGGAACACCGGGGATGTCAGACGGTTGCCATGCAAACACGTCGACATTCGCCCGCAGGAAAGCAACGAGCGTGCTTTCCTATTTAGGATCGAGCGTGGCACTGATGGTGAAAGTACCACCAGTGCCGTCCTCCTTGGCGGACACCTTCTTGGTTGCAGGCGGAGCTGCCATTCCCTTCTTGCAATTGCCGATGGAGCTCGATGGTGCGTCCTCGACAGCAGCGCAGCACTCCGAGGAGGTGCGTTTGCCGGAGTGGGCCCCAGAGCTCTTGCCGGACTTGGTCTTGTTCTTCCCCTCGGGAGCTTCAACGGCAAGTGCCTTGCTGTCCGTTGCGGCTGCTGCGTCCCGGTAGATCTTGTTGGCACAGATAAGCGCGTCCTTCTTGTCTCCAAGGACAGAGATGACGCTTATCGGGCCTGGCATCTTGAGCATGTTGTAGGCATAATGAGAGGCTGCCATGAACTTGGCGAGCGCTGGACGGCCAAGTATCCCATTATAAGGCAATGGGATATCGGCAACGTCAAAGGTGATCCTCTCAGTTCTGAAGTTCAGCTCTCCGCCAAAAGTCACTGGCAGTGTGATCTTCCCCTTCGGCTTGCTCCTTCCCGGGTTGATCCCTTGGAACGTGCCGGTTTCTTCAAGCTCGTTGTCGGGGATCTGTAGTTTCCGGACCACAGCAGAGGAGATCAGGTTCAGGCCGGACCCGCCGTCAACCAGCATCTTGGTGACCTTGAGGTTGCGGATGGTTGGTAAAACCAACATCGGCAAACACCCGACCGCAGTTGTGCGGTCAGGGTGGTCCTCAATGTCGAAGATGATGGGCGTGCTGGACCACTTCAGAAGTTTGCGCGACTCGATGGGCGGCTCTGCTGCATTAACTTCACGCACCCATTGTTTGAGTTGGCGGTGGGAAGTATGTAGAGAGGCACCTCCATCGACGCATAGAACTTATGTTGCCTTCTGAAACTCCTGCTCGCTGTTGTCTCCGTCCTCTATGTCTTTGTTGCCGTCTTCGTCTTCGTCCTTGTCGCGGCCGCGGGGAGGTCTGTCTCCTTGCCGCTGCTTCGCCTTGCCGCGGCGTCCTCCCCGGCCATTGAACGGCCGCTTCTTGCCGGACTCTCCTCCACCTCCTTGGGCCTTCTCCTTGTCGCCTCGCTCGTACTTAGCCTTCTGCTGCTTGACGAGGTACTCGACCCTTTTGCAGTTCTGGAGATCATGGCCCTTGGTGCGGTGGATCTTGCAGTATTGCTTGTCGGAGCCGTCCTGCTTGTCGGCGGCCGCTACGGTGGTAGCTTCCTTGCCGGAGCCACCAGCCTGAGCTTTCTTGGCGCCAGCCTCCTTGCCGGACTGCTCAACGACCAGTACTTCCTTGTTCTTCTTTTTCTTGTTGTTCCGCCGCCGGTTCTTCCTTGCCGGGGCGGCATCCACACTATCCGTCCCTCCTACTCCAGTATCCTCTCCGGGGAGTCTCCTCCCCTCTTCAGCGCGTGAGCACTTGTCGGCCAGGGCATAAAGCTCGCTGACGTCTCGGATCTGGCACATCGCCATTTCCTCCCTCATCCTGCGGTTACGCACGTTCTGGTGGAATGCGCTAATAACCGCGGCAGGGTGGACGTCCGGGATGTTGTGCTGGACGCGGCTGAATCTCTGGATGTACTTTTGCAGGGATTCTCCTTCCTTCTGGGCGAGTATGTGGAGGTCGCTCTCCTGGCCATGGGGTTTGTGGCCACCCGTGAAGGCGCCGACAAACTGATGGCACAGGTCGGCCCAAGAAGAGATGGAGTTCTCCGGCAAGTGCATGAGCCAAGATCTGACGTTTGGCTTGAGCACGAGCGGGAAGTAGTTCGCTAATATCTTCTCGTCTCGTCCCCCGGTAGCCTGCACCGCAATGGTGTAGATGCTGAGGAACTCTGATGGATGAGTCTTGCCGTCGTACTTCTCGGGTACGTCGGGCTTGAAATTCTTCATGCTGGGCCACTGGACTTGCCGCAGCTCACGGGTGAATGCAGGGCAACCCGCCGCGTACAGCAAGTCGCCTGGTTCTCCGGGCGCGTGCATGTCGACAGCGGGCCTAGCGCGTTGGTCGGACTGTCGTCGCGCTTCTCTTCGAGGCTCGATGCGAGTCCGAGCGTCTTCTTGTCGTCTGTCGTCAAGGACTTGGCGTTGATCGCGGCGAGCTCGTGGATCCGACGACGCCGTGGAGTCATCGTCGATGTTGATCCGGCGAGTCGGCGATCTCGGCATTCCGGGCGGGGACTGCACAGTAGTTGCACCCCCGGCGGTCTTGTCGCCATCAGCCCGCGCCTGGCTAACTTGCTGCGGCCGCGACGTCGTCGGCTGCTGCGGCGTGTCGTTGTTGGCGAAGGCGATGAGGCTTTGGATGGTGGCCCTCCAGTCTTCGGCCTTGTCTGCTGCTGGAGGGAAATCGAGGAGCAGCTAAGCTCGAGCTAGAGCTTTTGCTGGAGTGGAGGGGAGCGGTGGCGAGCGGTGCGAGGAGCGAGATATGCTCGGACTTATAACAGCGTTAGAAGGAGCAACGTCTCGTCGCGGCGACCGCGCCTTGCTTGTGCCAGCACGTTGGCCTTGAGCGTCCCGCGACCCGCCAACTTGACCTTGGCCCAGCAAGCGGATGGTACCTTGCGTACCACGTCGCTGCCGGTCCGGCACCTCCTGAGAGGGGCGCGGTGCGTGCACGGACGCCGAGGTCTTGGAATGTGCTCGGTCGTCCGTCTTGTCCTTGGACTTGGCGGCGCCATGAGCTTCCTCGCCGGCGTCCGTCCTTCTGCCAGCGTCTACCCCACCGACCGTTGGCTCCGGTGGCGGCGGGATCGACGCGGACGGGCCTGCTACCTCTGAAGCCTTCTTTTTTGGCGGCATGTCGATGAAGTTAACGAAGTTGCTGAAGTTTTCGCTCGCGTGAACGCCGGATCGGGTTCACGCAACCTCGACGTCCCCCTACCTGGCGCGCCAAGGATGTCAGGGAAACTGGTCGCCCACGAACACCTATGGGACTGGAGCCCCTTTTCAGTATGGCAAGGGAGCGGAGGATGCACGAAGAGCGGATCGAGGCGAACACGCGGGCAGTTTACCCAGGTTCGGGCCGCACGGATGCGTAAAACCCTACTCCTGCCTTGGTTTGTATTGTGTTCTTGGCTCGGGAGCGATGAGAGCTACAGTACTTGTTGCTAGCTACACCGAGCGTGAGAGTGATCGAAGATCGGAACCTCCTCTACGTTGCGCATGGGCCTCCTTTTATAGGTCGAAGGGGTCATCGACAGGTGGCAACGTAGGCGAGGGTAAAACCGTAAAAATGGTGGTAGTTGGAACAGTGTATGTACAGTGCTCTGTACCTAACCCTGACGGTGGGGGACAAGGGCGTTGAATGCCCGTCGCCGTCGCCCCAAACAGTGCAAAAAGCGTCCGTCAGGGCGTCTCCGTTCGCCACGATGGTGGCCTCGTCATCGCAGCTTGCCACCGTGTACCCCAGGCTGCACAGCCTTCCGCCGCGTGCCCCTGGAAGGGCCCCAGGGCGACGCGTGGCCGGATGAGCTGGAGCGCGGGCACATAGTGGAAGCTTTCCGCGGCAAGCGCCTTGCCGCGGTCGCTACCTTGCCGCGCCCGGAAGCTTGTCGCTCTCTGGGCCTTGCCGCGACGTGCGGAGCGTCGCGACAAGTCTTCTGAAATGCCATGCTTGGCCTTCCTGGCAAGCTCCTCTTGCCAGGGTCTTGTACCTAAGAGGTGGTCTTGAGCCTTGAGTGGCCTTCCCGGCAAGCTCCTCTTGCCGGGGCCTTGTTTCTCTGACTTGGATACTTTGTTCTTGAATGGTTTCAAAGGAACCTCAGTGGGCCTTGGCGCACGCGCGGTAAGCCCTGCCACGAGACGCTGCGACTGCTCGTGCACAAGTTCGGAATACTAAGGTACCCCTACTTTAGTACACCGACATCTTGTGTTTTTGATCTCCATCTCCAAAGCACCGGCATGATCTCGACCGTCACCGACAAGACACCATGATCTCCATCATCGTGTCACCATCGGGGTTGTCACGCCAACCATGCTTCTACAACTATTGCTACCGTTTAGCGAGAAAGTAAAGCATTACATAGCGCTTATAGATTGACACGCAGGTCATACAATAACTAAAGAAAACCCTATGGGTCCTGCCGGTTGCCGTATTCATTGACATGCAAGTTGTGATAATCTATAACAAACATGATCATCTCATACATCAAATATATCTCATCATGTTATCGGCCATATCATATCACAACATACCCTACAAAAACAAGTTAGACGTCCTCTACTTTGTTGTTGCATGTTTTATGTGGCTGCTATGGGTATCTAGCAGGAACGATTCTTACCTACGCAAAGCTGATAACCCACAAGTATAGGGGATCACAATTGTTTTCGTGGTTAGAGTATTCAACCCAAATTTATTGATTCGACACAAGGGGAGCCAAAGAATATTATCAAGTATTAGTAGTCGAGTTGTCAATTCAACCACACCTGAAAGACTTAATATCTGCAGCAAAGTAGTATGGAAGTAACGGTAACGGTGGAAAATGTAACAGTAGCAGTTTTGTAGTGATGGTGACAGCAGTAGTAACGAAAGTAACGAAGCAAGTATCAGTATGAAACGAACTCGTAGGCAATGGATCGGTAATGATAGATATCGGATAATATTCATCATGTAGTAGTTATAACCTAGGGTGACACAGAACTAGCTCCAATTCATCAATGTAATGTAGGCATGTATTCCACATATAGTCATACATGCTTATGGAAAAGAACTTGCATGCCATCTTTTGTCCTACCCTCCTGTGGCAGCGGGGTCCTAATGGAAACTAAGGGATATTAAGGCCTCATTTTAATAGAGAACCGAAACAAAGCATTAGCACTTAGTGAATACATGAACTCCTCAAACTACGACAATCACCAGAAAGAATCCCAATTATTGTCACCTAGGGCTATGCGGATCATAACTACTAATAGGTGTCTACAACTTGCAAGATCAGATCAAGAACACATGTATATTTATGAAAACATAATAGGTTCAGATCTGAAATCATGGCACTCGGGCCCTAGTGACAAGCATGAAGCATAGCAAAGTCATATCAACATAAGTCTCAGAACATATTGGACACTAGGGATCAAACCCTGACAAAACTAACTCGATTACATGATAAATCTCATCCAACCCATCACCGTCCAGCAAGCCTACGATGGAATTACTCACACACGGTGGTGATCATCATGAAATTGGTGATGGTGGAAGGTTGATGATGACGACGGAGACGATCTCCACTCTCCGGAGCCCCGAACGGACTCCAGAGCTGGTCTGTCGAGGAAGAACAAGAGATGGTGGCGGCTCCGTATCGTAAAACCCGATGAATCCTTCTCTCTGATTTTTTCTCCCCAAACGTGAATATATGGAGTTGGAGTTTAGGTCGGTGGAGCTGCGGGGGACCCATATGGTAGGGGGCACGCCCTAGGGCGGCGCGCCCCCACCCTTGTGGACAGCCGGTGGGTCCCCTCCGGTAGATTCTTTCGCCAATATTTTTTTATATTTTCCAAAAATATTCCCTGTGGATATTCAGGTCATTCCGAGAACTTTTATTTCTGCACAAAAATAACACCAAGGCAATTCTGCTAGAAACAACGCCAGTCTGGGTTAGTTCCATTCAAATCATGCAAATTAGAGTCCAAATCAAGGGCAAACGTATTCGGAAAAGTATATACGATGGAGACGTATCAACTCCCCCAAGCTTAACCCATTGCTTGTCCTCAAGCAATTCAGTTGATAAACTGAAAGTGACAAAGAAAAACTTTTACAAACTCCGTTTGATCTTGTTGTTGGAAATATGTAAAGCCGGCATTCCAGTTTTCAGCAACGATTACGAACTAATCACATTCACAATAACATTTAGGTCTCACATTTACTCATATCAATGACACAATCAACTAGCGAGTAATAATAACAAATCTCGGATGACAACACTTTTTCAAAAAAATCATGATATAATATGACAAAGTGGTATCTCGCTAGCTTTTTCTGAGATCGCAAAATATAAATGAAGAGCACATGAGAAGATCAAGGACTGACTAGACATTGTAATTCATGGTCAAAGAGATCCAGTCACACTCATACTCAATATCTATTAATAACAACGCATATAAATGATAGAGGTGCTCTCCAGCTAGTGCTTTTTATAAGAGGATGATGACTCAGCAAATAAAAGTAAATAGATAGGCCCTTCGCAGAGGGAAGCAGGGATTTGCAGAGGTGCCAGAGCTTGGGTTTTAAAAACAGAGATGAATATAATTTTGAGCTTTATGCTTTCATTGTCAACGCAACGACCAAGAGTTCTCAATATCTTCCATGCTACATACATTATAAGCGGTTCCCAAATAGAATGGTAAAGTTTTACTCCCCGTCCACCATCAAACACACTCCACGGCTTGTCCAAAACAACGAGTGTCGTCGATACCAACAACAGTCCTGGGGGAGCTTTGTTACGTCATATTTTGATTTGATTTTGAGCATGGGACTGGGCATCCCAGTTACCAGCCATTTTCTCGTGAATGACAAGCGGAGTCCACTCATCATGAGAATAACCCACCTAGCATGGAAGGTAAAGACAACCCCAGTCGTTACATGAGCGATTTGGGCATACAAAACAAAATTTATTTGAAGGTTTAGAATTTGGCACATGCAAATTTACTTGGAACGTTAGGTAAATACCGCATATAGGTAGGTATGGTGGACTCGTATGGAACAACTTTGGGTTTATGGAAGTGGATGCACAAGAAGTATTGCCGCTTAGTACATGTGAAGGCTAGAAAGAGACTGGGAAGCGACCAACTAGAGAGCGACTCATAAACATGCGTTGAGATTAACCAACATTGAGTGCAAGGATGAGTAGGATATAAATTAACATGAACATAAATATCATGGAGGCTACATTGATTTTGTTTCAACTGCATGTGTGAACATGTGCCAATTCGAGCCACTTGAATCATTCCAAGGAGGATACCATCCTATCATACTACATCACAATTATTTTAAAAGCATGTTGGCACGCAAGATAAACCATCATAAGCTCCTAGTTGATTAAGCATGGCATGAGTAACTATAATCTCTAATTGTCATTGCAAACAAGTTTCATTGATAATAGGCTGAATTAAGAACGACAAGGTAATCATATTTACAAAAACAAAATAGGTTGAGTTCATACCAGCTTTTATCCATCTCAATCACTTTATCATATATCGTCATTATTGACTTTCACTTGGACGGTCGAACGATGTGAATAATAATAGTGCACGTGCATTGGACTAAGTTGGAATCTGCAAACATTTATTCAAAGGAGAAGACAAGGTAATATGGGCTCTTTGTTAGATCATCAATAATACATATGAGAGCCACTCAACATTGTCATCGTGGTCTTCTCCTCTCGTCCCCCAAAGAAAAGGTAAAATAATTTCAAAGAAACACACTAAAATGTTTCTGGAGTTTTTGTTTTTTTGAAGAAAGCAAAACAAGAATGAAAGAAAAACTATTTACACGGGAAAGCTCCCGACAAACAAAAAAGAGCGAGACATGTTTTTGGGTTTTCTTTTAATACTACAAACTACTAGAAGAACAAGCAAGGAAGAAAACACAAAAAGAAGCAAAAAAATATTTTTGGGTTTTTCCAAAGTTTTTCAAACACACAAGAAGCCTCCTAGAAAAAATAAACTAACATGGATGTAACAATGAAAAAGTATGAAGACCGACAACTGGAATGAATGTAATGTCGGTGAGAAATATGTACTCCCCCAAGCTTAGGCTTTTGCCTAAGTTGGTCTAGGGCCATGCGACACCCCGAGACCGGTGCGCCAGGTGTCAGCCAGTTATTCATCGTCGTTGCCATGTCATCTGCTTGCATGCTGCATTTTGCCATGTCATCATGTGTGTTGCATCAGAATGTTTTCAAAACTTGCATCCGTCTGAGTTCCCTCGTCCTCTCCGTTGTCCGTTCTGAGCCCAGACACACTTGCACGCGCTCGCGGCACCTCCGATTATTTATTTTATGAGTAGCCGGAAAATGTTCTCGGAATGGGTTGAAACTTGGCGTGTGGTCTTATTATAGCATAGGTAGACCGCGTGTCAAGTTTCGTCGCGTTCGGAGTTCGTTTGATAGCCCAACGGTTAACCGTGTCAACCGCCGAAAGCCTTTCTCTTTTGGCCCAGCACCCCTTTCACAACAGCCCACAAGCCCATCCTAACCCCCTCCATGCTCTTGGCCGTTCGATCACGATTGCGTGGCCGCGAACCGCTCCTCATTTGGACACTCCTAGCTCCCTCTACCTATAAATATGTGTCTCCCCCCCGAAAATTCTCGCAGATGAAACCCTAGCCCCGCTCCCACCGCGCAGCCGGACATGTCCGCACCGCCGCCGCACATGTCCATCCCCGCAGCCACCTCACCGCAGCCAATCGGCGCACGACACGTCATCGCAGCTCCGCCCCGCAGCCAATCGGCTTCTGCCACGTGGCCCGCGCCCACTTCCCCACTGCCGCGGCCCGCGGGACCCGGATCGGGCCCGCGCGAGCCCGTGCGCCGCCGCCATCGCCCGCAGGCGCCCCGCGCACCAGCGGCGGCTCCCGCTCGGCCGCCGCCGTCCCGCTCGTCTCCGGCGCCGCCCCGCTCGCCTCCGGCCGCCGCCGCCCGCTCGTCTCTAGCCCCGCCGCCGACGAGCTCCAGCCCCGCCGCCGGCCCGGCCTCACCTCCGCCGCACGGATCCGGCCCCGGCCAGCCGGAGCCCCCCCGTTCCCGCCGCCTCGCAGCCTCGCCGTCCTCTCCTCGCCGGAGGGTCGCGCCGCCGTCGCTCGATCGCTGGCAGGAGACAAGGACGACGACCAGGCCTCCCTGCCTCGCTTCGCGTGGGCATATCCGTTCGGCCCAGCAGCGAGCCGGCCTACCTCCTCCGCCATGGGCCCAGGGCCCAGACCCCTCCAGCCTCTATGCGGCCCGACGCTCCCAGGCTAGCCCGCCTCTCCCTCCTCTCCAGATCTGGGCCAGGCCCATGGTGCGAAACCTCCTAGCTCCCGCCCAGTGCACCGCATATCTATCTCTCGCTCACTTTTTCCCTGTGTAAAATTGGCTAAGTCCTTTTTCTGTCATAATTTTGTTGCATCTTTGCATGGCTGTAACTCTTTGTGTGCTTGTCCAAATGATGCATATGTTATGTCAAAATGATCGTGGTGTTATGCTCTACACTTTGTTCCATTGTGCCATGCTTGTTTGAGTTCATCTTGAGGCCCTAATCCCTGTTGCAAGAGTGCTACTCGTTTAAAACTGTTGTTAACTATAATTTGTTGCATACTTGTGATGCTTGTAACTTTGTGCATGTTTATCCAAATGGAGCATATGATATGTCAAAATGTTCATTGTGAAGTGCTCTACATGATGGTTGATGTAGCATTCATGTTAGGTGCCATATTGCCATGTTAATCTCTGTTGCAAAAGTGCATGTGGCTGTTAAGTGCTGAAACCTGTTATGAGATGCTGATTTCACTTGCTCATTGCTACTGATGTGTTTGTCTTCATGCCACATGTCTATATGTTTTAGAAGCACAATCATATGGTATTTGCTGTGGTGCAATCCACTTCCCATGATATGCCTTGTGTTGACTTCAACAAGCTTGTAAACATGCCATGTTGTTGTTGCTGTTTTATACTTAGTGAAAAAACTGCTAAGTCTGGAATCTATTATAACCTGATGCTATGTTTGCTTGATGCCCTAGTCAAATCCATGCTTGTTTTGGAGTGGCTAATGCTCATGCCTTATTGTCCATGTTTTTGTCTATCCATTCATGCCCTTACTTGCACATTTGGCCTGCTGTAGCTTATTTATTTCTTGCTCTCAAGTTGCTATAAATTTTAGCTGTTAGATTTTTATCAGCATGTTCAATTTGGTGAAGCTTGTTGTTGTTGATCTATGCCTCCTATGGAGACGCTCCAATGGAGTTGTTTGATGTATGATATGTCTATTACATGTCCATGTTCTTTATATACCTAGTAGAGTTGATATGCTTGTTGTTTTGTGCCTCCGAAGGCAGCATCGTGATGATGTTTTTGCCTTCCCAGATTTTGACTAAGTCTGGATAATTTTATTGCAACTTGCCATGCTTGGTTAACTATGTTCCAGCAAGCTTTTGGGTGTGTTCTAAGTTCATGCTTGTTAAGCATCATGTCTATTTCACATCCATGCCTCTTGCTATCATGTTTGGGTGCTACAGCATATATTTTGCTTGCTCCAAAGATGCTATGTGGTTGTTAACTTCATCATGTTGTTATATCTTGTTTCGTGTGTATATGTTGATCCGTTGCTCCGTTTTGAGCGTGCCCTATATGAAACTTGTGTGATTTTGCATGTAGAAGCATAATATCATGTTGTTTTCATGTTTGGAGTGTGTTTGCTTGATTTTTGGGTGCATCTTGCACCGTTGCCATGTTTGTCTTGTTTTGCTCATATCTTCTAGGCCGTAGCTCCGAATTAAACAAACTTTATATGAAACTTGACTAGAATTTCGTGTAGATCATCATGGTGCATGTTAACCTGTTGTTTAACAACTTTAACTTAAGGTTTTTTCAGATCTGGACCAAATTCAAAATGTGCATATGAGGACTTACCGGATTTGTTATATGTAGTTTCCGGCCTCATTTAAACTTGTTGGTTTGTGTTGTTCTTGTGTGCTTCATCCCTTGCCATGAAATGCATCATATAGTATTGTCTTGCATCATACTTGGTTGAGCATATTGTCATGTTCTTGTGTTGTGTGTTTACCTTGTTGTGTGATTTCTTCTCGCTAGTTCTGTTCCGTTGCGTTCATGAGGATTCGTTCGACTACATGTGGTTTGTCTTAGAGGCTTCTTATTCGTCTTCTTCATGGATCCGTTCTTCTTCCTTGCGGGATCTCAGGCAAGATGACCATACCCTTGGATACCTTTACTACCATTGCCATGCTTAGTTGTCTCGATGTTATAGTTATATGTCGAGCTACCTATCTATTTGTCAGCCCTCTCCTTTTTGCCATGAAACCTCTAACCTTTGAAACCTTCCCAGCAAAACCATTGTTTGGCTATGTACCCGCTTGCTCAGCCCCTCTTATAGCATTGTTAGTTGCAGGTGAAGACGAAGATCGTTCCATGTTGGAACTTGTTGTTGGCATATCACAATATGTCTTATCTATATTAACACACCTATATACTTGGCAATGGGTGGAAGGCTTGGCCTTTTGCTCGGTGTTTTGTTCCACTCATGCCACCTTAGGAGCCGATAAACTGGCATTATGTTCCTTGATTTTGCGTTCCTTACACGGTTGGGTATATGGGGACCCCTTGACAGTTCGTCTTTGAATAAAACTCCTCCAGCAAGGCCCAACATTGGTTTTAATTTGCTCATAATAACAACTTAATTAATTATTAATTGCATAGGGAGTTAGTGCTACCCGAGGATTCTTTCTACATAAGCAAGGGGGCCAGTGCTGATGGTGTTGGTCCCAAACGGGGGTTCGACGGGGCCGCCACGTGGAAACTCGAGGTATCTGGCTCCCGTAAAATCACCCATCCGAACATGGCCTGAGACGAGATATGCGCGGCTACTATCAGGGTGTCGGCACGCCGGGAGGTCTTGCTGGACTTGTTTTACCATTGTCGAAATGTCTTGTGCACCGGGATTCCGAGCGTGATCGGATTGTCCCTAAGATAAGGGGTAATATTATTATTACTTCTGCTGATCGTGAGAGCTTGTGATGGGCTAAGTTGGGACACCCCTGCAGGGTTATGATCTTTCGAAAGTTGTGCCCGTGGTTATGTGGCATATTGGAATTTGTTAATGTCCGGTTGTAGAAAACTTGGCAGAGGATCCGAAGTAAAACACACAACTGTGTGAGTAACTGTGACTGTCTCTTTTCACTTTGAGAAGAGAACACGGTGGGGTTATGTTTAACTCGTAGGTAGTTCAGGATCTTTAGCGATCACTGCTAGTTTGCGACCGTTTGCATAGATGGTCATCTTATTCTTGTAGTCGTAAGTTAGCCACCATATATATGCTTAACCGCTGCTGCAACCTCACCACTTTACCTCTTCCTACCCATTAAGCTTTGCTAGTCTTGATACCCATGGTTATGGGATTGCTGAGTCCTCGTGGCTCACAGATACTACAACAACAGTTGCAGGTGCAGGTTTCCGATGACTTGACGTGAGAGCGATGATTGTTGTGTTGGAGTTCTTTCTTCTTCTTCTTCTTCTTCTTCTTCTTCTTCTTCTTCTTCTTCTTCTTCTTCTTCTTCTTCTTCTTCTTCTTCTTCTTCTTCTTCTTCTTCTTCTTCTTCTTCTTCTTCTTCTTCTTCTTCTTCTTCTTCTTCTTCTTTAATCTTGGGTTAGGTTCCGGGTCGGCAGCCTGGGATAGCAGATGGATGTCTTTGTGCTTTTCATGTTTGCATCCGTAGTCGGATGCCTTGTATTGATGTTGTTGTATTCATGTGACTTGTATGTATTGTTGTATCCCCCATGTATGTATGTAATGGTACGATGTAATGATATCCATCTTGCTAAGCGCCCGAAATGCGGTTGTGCCCCAATCACGTAAGTGTCACGTGATGGGGATAGAATCGCATCTTGGGCCTGACAGGCCACCACTGGCCCGAATGATATCCGAAATCATAGTTGGGGTTGTACTGTGCAGCGGCAGCTACTGCTTGGCGAGCTGTTTCCCGGAGGCGAGCGGCCTTCGCCGCTCTCTCATACTCGTTTGCCTCCTCTCTGGTTATAAAATATCTCCCATTTACTGAAAGTTAAAGGAGGTAGGAGCAGGAAGGGTAATATGGACAACATGACGTCTGTCAGAGATTAGTCGGTATTGGAGGGACTATTCACTCCTCTCAATAAACTGGTAGCGTACCATAGCATTGTAATCAAGAGAAGCAGGTGGTAATTCAATGGCATTCCCTTTTATGGGCACTCCAAGATAATTAGCTAAACGAGTGGCATAAATTCCACCAAATAAATCTCCATCCTTAGCATTATGATGTAACCTCCTAGCAATATTGGCCCCTAAGTTATATCGTTAATCACCCAACACTGCACGCTTGAGGATACTAAGATCTGGAACACAAAGGTGGCTATGCTCATGTTTACCGTTAATGCATCTACCTATAAAGAGAGCAAAATAATGTATAGCAGGAAAGTGAATGCTCCCTATAGTAGCTTGCGTAATATTTCTAGTTTCTCCCATCGTGATGCTAGAAAGAAAATCATTATACTTAGTCTTATGAGGTTCACTAAGAATGTCCCCTTGTGAAATTTTGCATGCATCACAAAAATCTTCAAGGTTCATGGTATAAGATTTATCATAAAGATCAAACAAAATAGTATGATTATTGCATTGAGATGTAATTTAAATCTTCACACAAATGAATCAGTGAGTTGATAGTACTACTGGCACTTATCTGACACAAACTCCTCAAGGTCAGCAGTTCGTACGTATGCATCAAATTCCTCCTTGAAACCTACTTGAATCATGGATTCATCTAACGACCATTCACAAGGTCGTACTTGAGCTTCTCTTGGCGGTTCAAGATCAGGTTCACGTCGCAAGCCTTGGGGCTTGCTTCCTCGAAGTACCACCTTGGTATATTTTCCTAAACATTTTTCTTCCTCTGAAATATTTCTGAAATTTTTAGTGACTCAAAATAAAAGTGAGCCAAACTCAATAAAATTGATAGCAACTACTCCTACAAGTGCCTAGAGGCTATATCATGCGTCAAAACTACTTTGGACCATATCAATTTGACATGCAATCCCAAGAACAAGGTCACCACAGCAGCAAGAATTTGCAATAAATAAAGCACTAGAACAAAAACTAATTGAACCATTGAAGGAGTCACATACCGAAGAACAATCCCCTAAAATAGTTTTGCGAATGATGATTTGATCAAGGAGAGCGAAAATGGCAGCAATATGAGCTAGAACACGGGTTTGAGCAATAGTGGGATTTTTCTAGAGGAAGACGAAGTGGATGGGTGCTGCAATAAGTGGAGGGGCCCTACATGGGACCCACAAGATAGGGGCGTGCCCAGGGGGGTAGGGCGCGCCCTCCACCCTTGTGGCCCACTAGTGCAGCCCCCTGGTGCATTCTCAGTGCCAGAAATTCTAAAATATTCTACAAAAAATCATACTAAATTTTCAGGGCATTTTGGAGAACTTTTATTTTTGGGGCATTTTTTATTGCATGAGTAATTCAGAAAACAAATGGATAATCCTATTTTTTGCTTTATTTAATCTAAATAACAGAAAGTAAAAAATGGATACAGAAAGTTGTGCTTTCTAAATTCCTCCATCTCATGCTCATCAAAAGGAATCCGTTAACAAGGTTGATGAAGTCTTATTAACAAACTTCTTTCGAACAACATAAAACCGGAGAATTTTTGAATAACAATAGGTTACCTCAATGGGGATATGCATGTCCCCAACAATAAGAATATCATATTTCTTTTTGACAGTAGGAATAGGGAATTCAAAACCTCCAATAGCAATAGTTGAAAATTTTCCAATAGAATTGATGCTATTAACTTGAGGTTGTTTGTTCAGAAAGTGTAGCGTATGCTCATTACCATTAACATGAAAAGTGACATTGCCCTTGTTGCAATCAATAACAGTCCCTGCAGTATTCAAAAAGGGTCTACCAAGGATGATCGACATACTATCGTCCTCGGGGATATCAAGAATAACAAAGTTTGTTAAGATAGTAACTTTTGCAACCACAACATGCACATCCTCACAAATACCAATGGGTATAGCAGTTGATTTATCAGCCATTTGCAAAGAAAATTCAGTAGGTGTTAACTTATTCAAATCAAGTCTACGATATAAAGAGAAAGGCATAACACTAACACCGGCTCCAAGATCACATAAAGTAGTTTTACCATAGTTTCTTTTAATGGAGCATGGTATAATGGGTATTCCTGGATCTCCTAATTACTTTGGTATCCCACCCTTAAATGTGTAATTAGCAAGCATGGTGGAATTTCATCTTCCCGTATCTTTCTTTTATTAGTGACAATTTCTTTCATATACTTAGCATAAGGAGACATTTTCAGCATACCAGTCAAACGCATGCACAAAAAGATAGGTCTAATCATCTCACAAAAGCGTTCAAATTCCTCATCACCATTTTTCTTGGATGGTTTAGGAGGAAAAGGCATGGGTTTCTGAACCCATGGTTCTCTTTCTTTACCTTTTTTCCTAGCAATAAAGTCTCTCTTATCATAGTGTTGATTCTTTGATTGTGGGTTATCAAGATCAACAACAGGTTCAATCTCCACATCATTATCATTACTAGGTTGAGCATCAGCATGAACATCATTATTAACATTATCACTAGGTTCATGTTCATCACCAGATTGTGTCTCAGCATCTGAAATAGAAATATCATTGGGATTCTCAGCATGCAAAGTCCTATCAGTTTACTTTTTCTTTTTTATTACAAGGATTGGGTTTATCAGTATTAATTCTCTGAGAATCTTGCTCAACTCTCTTAGGATGGCCCTCGAGATACAAAGGTTCCTGAGTCATTTTACCACCTCTAGTCACAACTCTGATAGCATTATTATTATTCTTACTATTCAACTCATTATTTGCTTTAAGTACTTGTTCCACTTGAGTTGTAACCATGGAAGCATGTTTACTAATAAGCTTAAGATCAGTAATATTTCTAGTCATATAATCACCCAAGCATTCAAGCGTATAAGCATTACGTTTCAATTGTCTACTAACATAAGCACTGAAGTTTTCTTGTTTCACAATAAAATTATCAAACTCATCCAAGCATTGAATAGCAGACTTATTATGAGAATATCACCTTCATCAAATCTATAAAGAGAATTTACCTCTACTACCTGTGTCGGGTTATCAAGACCATGTATTTTTTCAATAGGTGGTAAACTCTTGACATCTTCAGCTTTAATACCTTTTTCTTTCATAGATTTATTTGCCTCTTGCATATCTTCAAGACTTAAAATAGAATACCTCTTTTCTTCGCAGTTGGATTCAAAGGTGGTTCGGGAAGATTCCAATCATTATCATTGCTCAATATATTGTTCAATAGTTTTTCAGCTTGCTCAATAGTTCGTTCCCTGGAAACACAACCAACACAACTATCTAGGTGGTCCCTAGAAGCATGAGTTAGTCCATTATAAAAGATATCAAGTATTTCATTTTTCTTGAGAGGATGATCAGGCAAAGCATTAAGTAATTGGAGAAGCCTTCCCCAAGCTTCTGGGAGACTCTCTTGACTCTCTTGTTCAATTTGCACAAAATTAAATATTTCCTGTAAGGTAGCTTGTTTCTTATGAGTGGGAAAATATTTTGCAGAGAAGTAGTATATCATATGCTGGGGACTACACACCCTAAATGTGTAATTAGCAAGAGAATTAAACCATAACTTAGCATCACCCTTTAATGAGAAAGGAAACAACTTAAGAATATAGAAATAGCGAATTTTTTCCTCATGAGTAAATGATACGTCCAAAATGCATCACTATTTTAAATCGTAATTCATCCTTATTCATTGATATATTTCACATTACGATGATGTTCTTATGTTGTTTTGGCCTATTTTACACAGTTTGCAACTTTCCGGTGCCGAAGCAGCAGACGCAGGATTCAGCGGTAAAAAGTGGACGCTGAGTTGCTGAAGAAGAATACCTCCAAATTACCTGAAAATCGACGGAGAGTATTTTCCAGAAGGATCACGAAGGCACGCAAAAGAGCAACCAAAGGGGGGCCACAGGGTGCCCAGGCGGCCACCTGGCGCGGGCCCCTCCCTGGCCGCACCGGGGGGGGCGCCTGGAGCCCCTGGCCCACTTCCGGCTGCCCCCTTTGGCATATATATTCCTCGTCATCCAAAAACCCTAAAAAAGAGAGTTTTGACAGAGTTCCGCCGCCGCTCCGTGGCGGAAACCTACAGAGAAGAAAAAGCCATCTCCGGCGGGCAGATTCCGCCGGGGAGATCACCTCCCGGAAGGGGAGATCATCGCCATCGTCATCACCATCGTCACGGGCATCATCGAGATCATCATCAACATCATCCCCAACATCAGCACCATCTCCATCTTCATCCAATCTCATCTCATCATTGCAACTTGTGTTGTAATCCGTACTATCTATCCTCTCTACTCTATCGGTGTTGATTACTACTTTGTGGTGAATGCTATTGAGTTTTGTTGGAGAAATATCATTATGTCCAGATTGTTTATCATCCATTTATCTCCACTGATCATGATCTCTTTTATGTCTTGTGAGTAGTTACTTTAGTTCTTGAGGACATGGGAAAAGTCTTGTTGTTAGTAGTCATATGATGTTGAAGTAATATGTGTTGTTTGATACTTAAGTTGTGTTGTTATTTTACTAGTGGTGTTGTGTGAGTCGAACACTCAACACTTCGCCTTATTAAGGACCTAGGGGAATACATTGTGTACAAAGAATGCTTACGGTGGGTTGCCGGAGTGACAGAAACCTGAACCCCAGTTCGCATGCTTTTGCACAAGGGAACAATGGATCATCGATCGTATTGCTATGTGATAACCCTCAACCGTAAGGGATCGAGATAGTCTTCGCGGGTAAGAATAACCCAATTTATTGATTCGACACACGGGGAGCCAAAGAGTATTTATAAGCTTTGACAGTTGAGTTGTCAATTCAACCGCACCTGAAATATACTTACTTGCAACAAAAGATAAATGGTAACAGTGATATGATAGCGATGATGGTGATAGTAAAAGTAAACAGCAAAAGTAAATAGTAAAGGTAAATGGCAAAAGTAGCAACTAGTGACAAGCAGGATTTAAAACACTGTAGGCTAGGGAGATGGATGGTTGGGCGCTGCATGGATGAGATATATCATGATTCTAACTTGGGACACGGCACACGGAAAAGTAATGATCATCTAGGCAAATATCAAACATTAGGCATGTATCCCGTAGGTAGTTGTGCGTGCTTGCAATAAGAACTTGCACAACATCTTTTGTCCTACCATCCCGCTACGAACGGGGCCAAAAGGAACTTATGGAGATTAAGGTGCTCCTATCAAAGAGCACCGGAACAAAGCAATGAACTCAATGGATACATGTAATCCTCAAACTACAGACCATCCCCTTTGGTGTCCCAAGCTGTCACTTTTGGGATCGCCGGTTCCGAACCGTAACAGGTGCAAACAACTCATAGATAGGATCAGGAACACAAATATATTCATGCAAACACATATGGTTCAGATCTGAAATCATGGCACTCGGTCCCTAAGTGTCAAGCATTAAGAATAACAAGTTGAAGAAAAGATGATAAACACCATAGTAGATGATAGGCAACATGCCCCCAACGATCTGACAAACTATTACATGATCTAACTCATCCAATCCCTACCACCCCCTTCGCCTACAGCAGGGGAATTACTCACACATGGAAGGAGAAGTCATGGAGGGACGATGGAGTGGTGATGGTGATGACGATGGCGACGATCTCCCCTCTCCGGAGGCCAATTCAGCCTCCAGATTAGCCCTCCCGAAGAAGAACAGAGGGTGGCGGCGGCTCCGCGACGAAAACTGCGAAAAGAACTTCTGATCTGGGTTTTTTTCCGTCACGGGTAAAAATACGAGTCAAAGTAGGGCACCAGGGGCGTGGGGCCCACCCAGGCGACCCCCCGGCGCGTTCAGGGGCTGGGTCGCGCCACCAGGGCGCCTAGGCCCCCCTGGTCCCCCTCTGGTCCCCCTTCTGGCTCCTGGTTCCTTCGGGTGCATGGATTTTCTGTGATTTTTCATGGATTTTTCTGAGATACCTAAAAATCCGTTTTCCTGCACATCTTAAAACCATACAGGCAGCTCTGCTGAAAACAGCGTCAGTCCGGGTTAGTTTAGTTCAAATCATGCAAGAATGAGGTCAAAACAATATCAAAAGTGTTTGGAAAAGTAGATACGTTTGAGACGTATCAACTCCCCCAAGCTTAGCATATTGCTTGTCCTCAAGCAATTCAGTTTAACGAACTGGACGCGACAAAGAAAACTTTGACAAACTCTTTTGCTTCATTAGATGTATATAAGCATGTACTACGAAAAGAGTCTAGTAAGTATTGAAACAGTACTATGAGGATAATGCAAGGAGCAATCCTTCTTTCAGGTGACCAATCACAAATACTTAAAAGTAAATAATATATTACTGAAAATCAAGACAAGATTACATTGCACATAGCTTGAGCATATTTGGGTGGTATCTCGCTAGCCTCCATGAGTGAAGCAAAACATAAATGCAGAAACTCCTCCAAAGTTTTAAAGGAGACTAGAACTAAGAATTTCAGAATAAATCATATCACAAGCATGCAGAAGACAATGTAATACTTTGGGACAATGCACATTACACTCAGAGTGACAATTATGCTCTCCTAGTTAGTGCTTTGAAGAAAGAAGGTGGAGACTCTCGAACCGTGGCTTTTGTTGGCAAGGTTGAAAACCCGTGGTCGGAAACAAAAACTAAACATGTACCAGAGCTCTTGGTTTTAAAAACAGAGGTAAAAACGTTTTTTGAGAGGTGCATATTTCGTCAACGAATGCTAGCAGATAACTCAATCACTTCTTGAGCTGGACAAGTCTCGAGGAACGGCTCCCGCGTGAGGACGATCACATCCTCTTAATCTCCTTTGTTTATCACTGCCAAAGTTTTCTGATTTCTCATGAACAAAGCGTGAAGGAGGGTTTGTTTGTTATATTATCTTTTTGAGCCGGGCGCACTCTATGCCAGTTCCTTCTCGTATTAAGGGTTTGCACATTAGACATGCAATCCAGGGGTGAAACTTGTCCAACTTCAAAAAAAATCATGAATTAACTACTACTTCCTCATGAGCTAAAGCATGGGCACAAAAAGAGAAATGCTTTTGATTAATTTCGAGGTGGTACACGAAAGTCTTCGTTGGGAATGGCAGGTAAATACCATGTATAGGAAGGTATGGTGGACTCATATGGCATAACAGGTTTTAAGGATTTTGGATGCACAAGCAGTCAGTCCGCTTAGTACAGGTGGAGGTTAGCAAAAGACTGGGAAGCGACCAACTAGAGAGCAATAACGGCCATAATCATGCAGAGCGGCAAAGCAACATTGAATCGGGCATGAAAGTGATATAACTATTCTAAAACTCAAAGATCATCAAGGCAGAGCAGACTTTTTAGTCTCAAACATGTGTAAGCATGTGCCAAGTCAATCCAGAAATTCTCTAAAGGGAAATACCACCTTAGTATACCGAACTATGAACAATGCAATGCATGTAGATCATTTCGATAACACATTATATACTCTAGTTATTCGAGACTAGCCACAAGGAAAGCATGAACCACTGGAAGAGCATTATAAACATAGCACTATGTCGCTACAAGCTGGTCTCTAGATCATAAGTACAGACATATGTACAAAAGTAGAAATAAGAAGAGTTCATACCGGTCTTCCTTGTTGCTTCCCTTCAGTCGATCTTCGTCATTACTGCTTGTCACTTGCACGACCGAACGTAGGAAATATAATTAAATGCCATCACGGACTCGAGCTGAACTCTGAAAACAAAGCAAACTAAAGAGAAAAGGAAATCTTTTTGGATTATTTCAAAGGTTAAACGAAAGCAAAAGAAAGAGAAAATCTTTTTGTTGTTTTTGCAAAGAGATAAATAAAGAAGAATGGGCAAAAACTTCGAAAAGATCAAAGCGAACAAAACGGATAATACAATGGAAAAGTGAGAGGGGCACGTACTCCCCCAAGCTTAGGCTTTTGTCCTAAGTTGGTAGCAGCTACTGCCCCAGGAGCCTCCTACTCCGGGGGTATGGTGGTGAGACCAAGGGTCATAGAAGGATGCTGGCGCGTATACCGAACTCCTCGGAGTCTCCCACGAGGAAGGGTCCGTACGCCAAGCAGAGGAAGACCCTTCACCAAACTCGGTGGCGGTATCTCCCTGGAAAGGTGGTAACTCACCGTGCTCCTCCTCGTCGGGCACAACCCCCTCCATGGGGTTATGAAACTGATACTAGACCATGAACTCATCGAACTAGACAACATCAAAGGACCATCCGTTCCTGCGAGAAAAATCAAACAAAAGAGGTGCAGGTAGATGGATCTCGCGTTCCGTGGTAGTTCCGAAACGTAAGATATAAACAAGATTATCCAGCTCAAAAGCCATGGTAACAAACTTATGCCTTTTCATAGCAGCAAGATCAAAGCTTAAATAAGTAAAAGGATTATCATCAGGGTGTGGGGTGCCTCCAAGATGTTCTAAGATAAGTGTGGCATAAACGCCACCATATAAGTCCCCCTTGTTACCGTTCATAGCAAGGCATCGAGCAATTAAGGCACCCAGATTATAATCAGACCTCCTTGAGAGGGCTGCTGCCAGGATAGCAATATCCGGAGCAGAAATGTTGCTCGTGTTGTCACGAGCTAACACCCCTCTAGCAACATAATATGCAAAATACCTGAGGTGAGGAAATAAGATGCTGGAGATCTTCGACCGATGAATATCCCTCGTACCCATGCTGCAGAGAGAGTTAATGACGGTTTTCAGCTCGGAGGGCTGAGTGGCCATCCTAGCCGTCCTCCCAACGTTTGGCACACCTATTATTTCACAAAACCTTCCCAAAGTCATGGTGATAAGATCATTGTAAATTTTAAACTCAATAGCACCTGAATCAGGATTATATCTAAAACTGTTAATAAAACTGGAGGTGAGTTTTTGATATTGAGTAACACGGCACGTGACGAGCCGTGTCAAACCTGCATTAGCACAAAGATTATAAAACTCATCCTTAATTCCCACAGCTTCAAGGAATTCATCACATGGAAACGTCATTGCACGTGCTGGACTTGTGTCTTCCAACAACTCCAGGGGCACATGATCTTCATTATAGCTCACCCTAGCAGTCAAGGGTGAAGCTGCCGCTCTAGTAACTCGATCGGAGTGTGCAGGCCTCCTCTTCTCAAGCCACCCTTTTGCCCTTCCTAACAAACTCATTTCTGAAATTTTTGGCAATTTACAAAAACGAGGATTAAAACAAGGTGAGGTAAGGCAAACTACTCAACTCACTTTCCCAAGGCATAAACTTGCATCAAAACTTGGAAAATAACTTTCTACACATGCATGCAAGCTCATCTATACAGCACCAAGAACTACTAAATACTCACAAATGAAGCCACCAATCAAAAATCTAATTGGAGGGGTGGAGGAGTCACATACCAGGGAGTATTTGTTCAAAATCTCAGCTCAAATGATGGGCTGTAGAGAGAGATCGAAGAATCGCCTCCAAGAACAGCAAGAACACAAGAACAAGTGCAGAACTCGCGTTTTTGGAGAAAAAGAGAGAGGGAGGAAGAAGGCATACCTGGAGGGGGGCCATGTGGGCCCCAGGCGCCCTGTGGGCGCGGCCAGGGGCTGGGCCGCGCCAGCTGGCCGCCTGGGCCACTGGTGGGTCCCCCTGGCTGGCCCCAGGTCCCTCTGGGTCTCTCCTGTCGTGGAAATTTTTATTTAAATTTTTCTGGAATTCTTCTGAAAACTTCACTGTTGAAATTTTTTCGAAGTTCAAAAAGCTGCGAAACTCTCTGAAAACTTGAAGTAGTGAGTAGTATTGCGAAGCTTCAAAACATAAATACTTGGTACAACAAGTAGGACAAAAACTAAAAACAAATGAAAACATAACAAGCTCAACTTTTTATCTATATAAAACATGTTTACTAGTAAGGTTGATCAAGTCTTACCAACAAACAGGCGATATATAGAGCAAAAAGTCTCACCTCTCACGAAGTAATCACTGAACCTTTACCTTGATGGACATTGTCCCCACCATGATAGTTTTGTATTTGTGAGGCACATGTAGTGGACAATCCCATTCTCCAATCTTCATGGTCTCGATATTTTCTATAAAGTTGAGGCCATGCCTCCTGTCGATCTTCTTTGGAAAATATACCGTGTGTTCTTTATCATGCACATGGAAGGTAACTTTCCCTTTATTGCAATCAATAATAGCACCTGCGGTGTTAAGAAAAGGTCTACCAAGAATAATGGACATGCTTCCATCCTCGGGCATGTCAAGCACAACAAAATCAGTAAGAATCAAACAATTAGCAACTTCTACAGGAACATCCTCACAAATACCTATCGGGACGGCGGTTGACTTGTCAGCCATCTGAAGGGAGATATCTGTAGGAATTAGTTTCTCTAAACAAAGCCTCTCGTAAAGAGAGAGAGGTATAACACTCACTCCTGCTCCAAGATCACATAAAGCAGTTTTGACATAATTATTCATTATGGAGCAAGGAATGGTGGGTATACCTGGATCACCGAGCTTCTCAGGAATCTTGCCACTGAAAGAGTAGTTAGCAAGCATAGTAGATATTGCTTCATTAGGAACTTTTTTTTTATTAGTGACAATATCTTTCATATATTTTGAATAAGGAGGTAACTTAATAGCTTCAGTCAAAGGAATTTGAAGAAAAAGAGGTTTAATCCACTCATAAAACTTATTGTAATGCTCTTCTTCTTTGGATTTGATGGACTTACCTGGAAAGGGCATGGGTTTCTGCACCCATGGTTCTCTTTCCTTCCCATGTTTTCTTGCGATGAAGTCTTCTTTAGTGTATCTCTTACGTTTGTCAGGTGCTTCTTCTTCTTGAACTTCTGGCGGATCATTCTTCTCATTATCATTACCTTCAGGTTCAGCACCGTCTTCAGTCTCAGCATCGGAGATAGATACACTGTTTGGATCAATAGTTGGCTCTTCTTCTGCAATAGGATCATTAGAATTGTCAGCCTCCTTATGTTTCTTCTCTTTCTTTGGAGAGCCAAAAATTTCTTCTTCCTGCATTTGAGAATCTTGCTCGATTCTCTTCGGATGCCCCTCTGGATAGAGAGGATCTTGAGTGATAGTTCCTCCTCGGGTCTTAATCCCAAAAGCCTGCAAATTATCTTGTTTGGCATTGTTAGCAAGCAAATATTTTTGCATATTAGAAATTTGGTCAAGCTGAGTTTTAACCATATGAAAATGCTTCACAAGACATTGAACATCATTAACTGTTCTAGCTAGAACATCAAGCAAACTTTTGATAGCAAGGGAATTATCATGCAATTGACTTTGTATCCTCTCATTAAAATGATTTTGTTTCATAATAAAATTATCAAACTCATCTAAACATTGATCAGGAGGCTTACCATGAGGGATGTCACTTGCGCTGAAATCTAAAAGAGAGTGTACCTCTACCATAGGAGGGTGAGTGGTAGGCTCACACAGCTTCTCAATAGGGGGTAGATTCTTCACATCTTCAGCTTTAATACCTTTCTCTTTAATAGACTTCTTTGCTTCTCGCAAATCTTCGGGGCTTAGAACAAACATGCCCCTCTTCTTTGGTGGTGGAGGTGGTTCAGGGACGGACCAATCTTCATGATTTTTGGCAATCCTGCCCATCAAATCTTCTGCATCTTCCGGCGTCCTTTTCCTGAAAACACAACCAGCACAACTGTCCAAATAGGACCTGGATCATCAGTTAAACCACCATAGAATATATCGATTAATTCGTTCTTAGGGACTTCATGTCCTGGTCTAGCCCGAATCAGACCGCAGTACCTCCCCCAAGCTTTAGGGAGGGACTCATCCTGCAACTGGTTAAAGTTATAAATTCTTTGTAAAGCAGCATGTTGCATGTGAGCAGGAAAGTACTTATCAACAAAACAGTGAGCTAAGTCTTGAGGACTCTTAATGGAACCGCATGGAAGCGAATCATACCATGCTTTAGCACCTTCCTTCAAGGAGAAAGGAAGAAGCTTGGTGATATAAAAGTATCGTATCTTCTCATCTGTGGTAAACAGGCCACCCAACTCACCGAGTTTTGTTAGGTGTGCAATAGCATCATCATTTTCTCTGCCATAAAAGGGGTCAGCTTCAACCATATGTATAAGTGAAAGATCAACAGAGAAATCAAAATCAGGATCATCAATGCATATAGGAGATGTAGCAAATTCAGGATCAGGAACGGTTTTGTTCTTCAAAGAGTGTTTTTCAAACAGTTTCTTAATAACTTCAGGGTCAGAGCCAGAAAACTCTGTTAGTTCCCTGCATAAATCTTCATCAAGCATATAGTAATCATCATCAAGGAGTCTCTCCTTGAGTTTACTCAAATCAGGATAATCATAAGTTTCACCAATAGGGTAGCGAGTAACAGGAATTTCAATTCCAGACTTTTTAGCAGCAGCAGCAATTTGTTTTTCAAGAGCATAACCAAGTGAGCTAATATCATCAACAGTAGTAGAAGCATCATCAAGAGTATCGGACATAGTAACTGATTCAGTAGGAGCATCATGTGGTGGTGGCGAGGCAAACTTACTCATAACAGAAGGCGAATCAAGTGTAGCACTAGTGCTCAGAACAGTACCTCTTCTTGTAGTAGATAGTAAGATCGGAACCTTGGGGTCTCCTTTCTTACCCATAGTGGATGAAGTGCAGCAGGTAGGATACTTCAAGTATACTTGTAAATATTGCTATGCTCCCCAGCAACGGCGCCAGAAAACGGTACTTGATAACCCTCAACCGTAAGGGATCGAGATAGTCTTCGCGGGTAAGAATAACCCAATTTATTGATTCGACACACGGGGAGCCAAAGAGTATTTATAAGCTTTGACAGTTGAGTTGTCAATTCAACCGCACTTGAAATATACTTACTTGCAACAAAAGATAAATGGTAACAGTGATATGATAGCGATGACGGTGATAGTAAAAGTAAACAGCAAAAGTAAATAGTAAAGGTAAATGGCAAAAGTAGCAACTAGTGACAAGCAGGATTTAAAACACTGTAGGCTAGGGAGATGGATGGTTGGGCGCTGCATGGATGAGATATATCATGATTCTAACTTGGGACACGACACACGGAAAAGTAATGATCATCTAGGCAAATATCAAACATTAGGCATGTTTCCCGTAGGTAGTTGTGCGTGCTTGCAATAAGAACTTGCACAACATCTTTTGTCCTACCATCCTGCTACGAACGGGGCCAAAAGGAACTTATGGAGATTAAGGTGCTCCTGTCAAAGAGCACCGGAACAAAGCAATGAACTCAATGGATACATGTAATCCTCAAACTACGGACCATCCCCTTTGGTGTCCCAAGCTGTCACTTTTGGGATCGCCGGTTCCGAACCGTAACAGGTGCAAACAACTCATAGATAGGATCAGGAACACAAATATATTCATGCAAACACATATGGTTCAGATATGAAATCATGGCACTGGGGCCCTAAGTGTCAAGCATTAAGAATAACAAGTTGAAGCAAAGACGATAAACACCATAGTAGATGATAGGCAACATGCCCCCAACGATCTGACAAACTATTACATGATCTAACTCATCCAATCCCTACCATCCCCTTCGCCTACAACAGGGGAATTACTCACACATGGAAGGAGAAGTCATGGAGGGACGATGGAGTGGTGATGGTGATGACAATGGCGACGATCTCCCCTCTCCGGAGGCCAATTCAGCCTCCAGATTAGCCCTCCCGAAGAAGAACAGAGGGTGGCGGCGGCTCCGCGACGAAAACTGCGAAAAGAACTTCTGATCTGGGGTTTTTTACGTCACGGGTAAAAATATGAGTCAAAGTAGGGCACCAGGGGGCGTGGGGCCCACCCAGGCGACCCCCCGACGTAGCCAAGGGCTGGGCCGCGCCACCAGGGCGCCTGGGCCCCCCTGGTCCCCCTCTGGTCCCCCTTCTGGCTCCTGGTTCCTTCGGGTGCGTGGATTTTCTGTGATTTTTCGTGGATTTTTCTGAGATACCTAAAAATCCGTTTTCCTGAACACAATAAAACCATACAGGCAGCTCTGCTGAAAACAGCGTCAGTCCGGGTTAGTTTAGTTCAAATCATGCAAGAATGAGGTCAAAACAATATCAAAAGTGTTTGGAAAAGTAGATACGTTTGAGACGTATCACTATGGTTAGGCTTTTGCCTTAAATACTATCTTGTATTTGCGTATGCTTGCAATGTGTTTAATCATAAGAGTGCACTCATCTTAGTCTAGAGAGTGTACTAGCATAGATCCACCCACTCAACACTTATCAACACATCACATAGTACCGATATGGAATATGGCGAAAGCACATGACCACCTCTCCCGTGTGTCCTCAAGAACACTTTAGCCTTTATAAGTTCAGTTGCTAGGCCTCTCCTTTGCTCAGAAAGGATTGGGCCACTTGTTACTCTCCAGTGCCTTTTACTTTGCTCGCTTTTACTTTCCTGTTGCTTATATCAAGAAAACCCCTAAAAGTTATCTTTCAGTGCTTGCAGTTATTCCTTGCTCAGAATCGCTTATCAATACCTTCTGCTCCTCGTTGGGTTCAACACTCTTACTTATCGAAAACGCTGCAATAGATCCCTTACGGTTGAGGGTCATCAAGTACCGTTTTCTGGCGCCGTTGCCGGGGAGTGTAGCGCTATTGGTAAGTGAAGACGGTAAGGAAGTTTTTATATTTCTGTTTTTATTTTGCTGTTGTTGCTCTTTGTCCTTATGGACAACCTTGCTATTGGATCGTTGCTTGAGGGAAGACGCCCCACACCTGTGGTGATTGCTCCTCCCCCTACTGAAATTGTGCCCTATAAAATAACAGCTGGTATTATCGATTATGTTTTGGCTAATCGTTATGCAGGAGACAGACATCCCGGTGAACACTTGCTATATCTGTCACAACTATGTTCATTATTTAAGCTTGTAGGTGTATCAATGGAGTTTGTCATGAGGAAATTGTTCTTCGTATCACTTATAGATAAAGCTTCAGATTGGTATAAGCTTCTCGATAACTCACACTTGCTTGATTGGCAAGAGCTTATGTCTCTCTTTTATACCAAGTTTTATCCTCTTCATGAAATTCATCGAGACAGGAACTATATCTATAACTTTAGGTCTCGTGACGGAGAAAGCATTGCTCAAGCTTGGGGGAGATTGAAGTCCCTAATGCTCAAATGTCCTATTCATGAGCTCCCCAAGGAAATTATACTTACAAATTTTTATGCCAGGCTTTCTCGTCAGGATAAGGAGATGCTGGATGCCTCCTCTAGTGGGGTATTTCAGACGAAGAGTGTTGAAGAAAGGTGGGATCTCATTGAAAGAATCCAGAGGAATACTGAAGATTGGGAAATCGATAAAGGTATTGAACCCGCTATAAATTATGAGCATGATTATATTGAGAGCTATGTGAAAACTGATTACTTCAATACCTTTTGCTCTAAGATTGGTCTTGATTCTCATCTAATGATTGATTTCTGTAAGGATTTTGCCTCTCACGTTGATTCTTTTAAAAAGAAGAGAGACCAGCATCATGAACCTTTCAAAGAGTTACCTATTGATATTCATGTTGTTGACCCTATTTTGCCTGCAGTTATATATGAAAATCCTCCTTTTCCCGCAAAGATAAGGGAGCACTGTCTTGTGGCAGGCATAATAAATAAAAGTGAGAGAAGAATTGATGAGCCTGAGGACCAGATCAAGGTCGATCCTCAAGTTGCATTGGTTAAAGACCTTGTTACTAATGATGTTTTGGACTCCAATGTAAATTTTTGTGCTGTTTCCACGAACCTTGTCACAGCCAAGAATAAAGGCCCAATTTCAGGTACTCCAGTAGTATCTGTTAAAATAGGAGATCACAATTATTATGGGCTATGCGATTTGGGATCGAGTGCTAGTGCTATCCCCTATTCACTTTATGAAGAGATCATCGGTGAGATTTCCCCTTGTGAACTTGAAGGAGTTGATGTTACCATTCATCTTGCAAACAGAGCAACTATCTCTCCTATCGGAATTGTGAGAGACGTTGAAGTCCTATGTGGAAAGGTAAAATACCCTACCGACTTTCTAGTACTTGGTTCAGAGAGGGACAATTTTTGTCCTATTATTTTTGGTAGACCTTTTCTTAGAACTTGTGGAGCTATAATAGATTGCAAGAAAGGTAAAGTTTCTGTTGAATTCAACGGTGAGCCATATGAATTTAACTTTTCTAAGTTCTCTAAGCAGCCTCGTGGTACCGATTTACCTAGTGATGATAAAATTATTGAAAGTGTTGCTTCTATTGCTATTCCCCCTAATGATCCTTTGCAACAATATATGGAGGACCACGAGAATGATTTGCATATGCAGGAAAGAAATGAACTAGATGAAATATTCTTGAGACAACCTGCTATCCTGAAGCACAACCTTCCGGTTGAACCTTTGGGAATTTTATCAAAACCAAAAGAAGACCCGGTGTTCGATCTTAAACCTCTTCCCGATACGCTCAAGTATGCTTATTTATATGAAAAGAAAGTATATCTTGTTATTATCAACTCTAACCTTTCAGGATATGAAGAAGAGCGACTATCGGAAGTACTTCGTAAACACCGAGGTGCAATTGGCTATACCCTTGATGACCTTAAGGGGATTAGTCCATCTATCTGTCAACATACAATCAACCTTGAGCCCGATGCTAAACCAGTTGTTGATCATCAACGACGGTTGAACCCGAAGATGATGGATGTTGTAAGAACTGAGATTCTCAAGCTTCTAGCCGCAGGTATTATCTACCCTATAGCTGATAGTAAGTGGATAAGCCCGGTACATTGTGTTCCTAAGAAAGGAGGTACAACTGTGGTTCCTAATGATAAGAATGAACTAATACCTCAGAGAATTATTATTGGATATAGAATGTGTATTGATTACAGTAAGCTGAACAAGGCAACCAGGAAGGATCACTACCCGTTGCCGTTCATCGACCAAATGCTTGAAAGGTTATCCAAAAATACCCACTTTTGTTACCTCGAAGGTTATTCTGGTTTCTCTCAAATTCATGTTAACACTGTTGATCAAGAGAAGACCACTTTTACTTGTCCCTTTGGTACTTATGCTTACAAGCGTATGCCTTTTGGTTTATGTAATGCCCCTGCTACTTTTCAAAGGTGTATGTCTGCTATCTTTCATGGTTTCTGTGAGGAGATTGTGGAAGTCTTCATTGATGATTTCTCCGTCTATGGAACTTCCTTTGACCATTGTCTCCACAACCTTAATAAAGTTTTGCAGAGATGTGAGGAGACAAATCTGGTACTCAACTGGGAGAAGTGCCACTTCATGGTTAATGAAGGAAT
Source organism: Secale cereale (assembly GCA_902687465.1). NCBI lineage: Eukaryota > Viridiplantae > Streptophyta > Magnoliopsida > Poales > Poaceae > Secale > Secale cereale. Next base: position 503,608,374 of record LR738709.1, on the reverse strand, counting down.
TTTTCTTGGCCACAAGATTTCCGAAAGGGGAATTGAGGTGGACAAGGCCAAGATCGAAGCAATTGAGAGGATGCCCTACCCAAGGGACATCAAAGGTATTCGTAGTTTTCTTGGTCATGCTGGTTTCTATAGGAGATTTATTAAAGACTTTTCTAAGACTTCGAGACCCCTCACTAATCTTCTCCAGAAGGACGTTCCTTTTGTATTTGATGAAGATTGTAGGGAGGTTTTTAAAGTTCTCAAGAAAGCTTTAACAACCGCTCCTATAGTACAACCACCTGACTGGAATTTACCTTTTGAGATTATGTGTGATGCTAGTGATTTTGCTGTTGGAGCTATTTTAGGGCAAAGGGTTGATAAGAAATTGAATGTTATACATTATGCTAGTAAAACCCTTGATAGTGCTCAAAAGAATTATGCTACTACTGAGAAGGAATTCTTAGCTGTAGTGTTTGCTTGTGATAAGTTTAGGCAGTATATTGTTGATTCCAAAGTTATTATTCATACTGACCATGCTGCGATTAAGTACCTTATGACAAAGAAGGATGCCAAGCCAAGGCTTATTAGATGGGTACTCCTTCTTCAAGAATTTGATTTGCTGATTGTTGATAGGAAAGGAGAAGACAATCCGGTGGCGGACAATCTTTCAAGGATGGAAGATATACCCCATGATCCCATCCCACTCAACAACAGTTTTCCAGACGAGCAACTTGCCGTTGTAAAAGTACAATCTCTTTCCGATCCTTGGTTTGTAGATTATGCTAATTTTATCGTTGCAAAGTATTTGCCTCCAGGTTTAACATTTCAGCAAAGAAAGAAGTTCTTTCATGATTTGAGGCACTACTTTTGGGATGACCCACATCTTTCCAAAGAAGGTCCAGACGGGATCGTGAGAAGATGCATACCGGAACATGAGCAGAAGGACATTCTCAGACAATGTCATGATAGTCCCTATGGAGGACATCATGTCGGTGAGAGGACCGCACATAAGGTTCTTCAATCAGGTTTTTATTGGCCTACTCTCTTCAAGGATGCTAGAAATTATGTTTTAGCCTGTGATAAATGTCAGAGAGTTGGTAACATTAGTAGAAGGAATGACATACCTATGAATTACTCACTAGTGATTGAACCTTTTGATTGCTGGGGTTTTGATTTTATGGGTCCTTTTCCTTCTTCGCACAAGTACACTCACATTTTAGTAGCTGTTGACTATGTAACCAAGTGGGTTGAAGCAATCCCCACTGAAAGTGTTGATCACAAGACATCTTTGAAAATGCTCAAAGATGTGATTTTCCCTAGATTTGGTGTACCTAGGTATCTCATGACTGATGGAGGATCACACTTCACGCATGGAGCTTTTAGAAAAGCTTTAGCCAAGTACGATGTCAATCATAGAATTGTTTCACCGTACCATCCTCAAACTAGTGGGCAAGTTGAGCTCACCAATAGAGAGATCAAGTTGATCTTGCAGAAGACAGTTAATAGAAATAGAAAGGACATGTTTGCCATGATTTGATGAGTTTCCTTAGCCCTACTTTTGATTATAGGTGTTACCACTCTTTTATAAGGGCTTTATGAGTTGAAGATTGCTGTCGAGGATATTTGAGTTTGATGAAGAGACTTTGATGCTTCTTGTCCGTAATCTATTTATCGACACTTCACTCTCTAAACTTGTGGACAGGTTTACCGAGCTCAGTATTCGCTTGGGGACAAGCGAGGTCTAAGCTTGGGGGTGTTGATACGTCCAAAATGCATCACTATTTTATATCGTAATTCATCCTTATTCATTGATATATTTCACATTACGATGATGTTCTTATGTTGTTTTTGGCCTATTTTACACAGTTTGCAACTTTCCGGTGCCGAAGCAGCAGACGCAGGATTCAGCGGTAAAAAGTGGACGCTGAGTTGCTGAAGAAGAATACCTCCAAATTAGCTGAAAATCGACGGAGGGTATTTTCCAGAAGGATCACGAAGGCACGCAAAAGAGCAACCAGATGGGGGCCACCGGGTGCCCAGGCGGCCACCTGGTGCGGGCCCCTCCCTGGCCGCGCCGGGGGGGCGCCTGGAGCCCCTGGCCCACTTCCGGCAGCCCCCTTTGGCATATATATTCCCCGTCATCCAAGAACCCTAAAAAAGAGAGTTTTGACGGAGTTCCGCTGCCGCTCCGTGGCGGAAACCTACAGAGAAGAAAAGCCATCTCCGGCGGGTAGATTCCGCCGGGGAGATCACCTCCCGGAAGGGGAGATCATCGCCATCGTCATCACCATCGTCACGGGCATCATCGAGATCATCATCAACATCATCCCCAACATCAGCACCATCTCCATCTTCATCCAATCTCATCTCATCATTGCAACTTGTGTTGTAATCCGTACTATCTATCCTCTCTACTCTATCGGTGTTGATTACTACTTTGTGGTGAATGCTATTGAGTTTTGTTGGAGAAATATCATTATGTCCAGATTGTTTATCATCCATTTATCTCCACTGATCATGATCTCTTTTATGTCTTGTGAGTAGTTACTTTAGTTCTTGAGGACATGGGAAAAGTCTTGTTGTTAGTAGTCATATGATGTTGAAGTAATATGTGTTGTTTGATACTTAAGTTGTGTTGTTATTTTACTAGTGGTGTTGTGTGAGTCGAACACTCAACACTTCGCCTTATTAAGGACCTAGGGGAATAAATTGTGTACAAAGAATGCTTACGGTGGGTTGCCGGAGTGACAGAAACCTGAACCCCAGTTCGCACGCTTTTGCACAAGGGAACAATGGATCATCGATCGTATTGCTATGGTTAGGCTTTTGCCTTAAATACTATCTTGTATTTGCGGATGCTTGCAAGGTGTTTAATCATAAGAGTGCACTCATCTTAGTCTAGAGAGTGTACTAGCATAGATCCACCCACTCAACACTTATCAACACATCACACAGTACCGATACGGAATATGGCGAAAACACATGACCACCTCTCCCGTGTGTCCTCAAGAACACTTTAGCCTTTATAAGTTCAGTTGCTAGGCCTCTCCTTTGCTCAGAAAGGATTGGGCCACTTGTTACTCTCTAGTGCCTTTTACTTTGCTCGCTTTTACTTTCCTTTTGCTTATATCAAGAAAACCCCTAAAAGTTATCTTTCAGTGCTTGCAGTTATTCCTTGCTCAGAATCGCTTATCAATACCTTCTGCTCCTCGTTGGGTTCGACACTCTTACTTATCAAAAACACTGCAATAGATCCCTTACGGTTGAGGGTCATCAGCAAATAGGGTGGCTATATCATTTAATTTAGTAAGATGTGCCACAACAATTTCAGATTCATAACCATGGAAAGGATCAGATTCAACCAAAGTAATTAACTCGGGATCAACAGAGAACTCATAATCCTTATCAGTAACATGGATAGGTGAAGTAGCAAACTCAGGATCATATTGCATTCTAGCATTCAAAGATTTTTCTTTCCACTTGCATAATAATTTCTTAAGATCATTCCTATCCTTACAAGCAAGAAAGTCTCTAGCAACCTCTCCCTCCATAACATATCCCTCGGGCATAACGGGAAATTCATATCTAGGAGATCTAGGTCTAACAGGTGTTTCAAAGTTTTCAGTTTTCAATAATTTCATCAGCTTCAGAAATATCATCATCTTCATCATATTCAACATTTCTTACTTCAGCAAGATGTTTATCAAGTAGTTCGCCCAGTGGCACAGTTTCATCAAGCAGAGTAGTAGCATCGTAAGCATCATTCATAGTAGAAGTGGCATCATCAATAACATGTGACATATCCGAATCAATAGCAGGTGTAGGTGTCGCAAGCTTACTCAAAACAGATGGTGAATCAAGTGCAGAGCTAGATGGCAGTTACTTAACTCCCCATGTTCTAGAGGGAACAATCTTGGTTCTATCATCCTTTAGTGGCCTCATAGTGATCGACTCATATAAATCCCAAGTAACTCAAAGAATAGAGCTATGCTTCCCGGCAACGGCGTCAGAAAAAGGTCTTGATAACCCACAAGTATAGGGGATCGCAACAATTTTTGAGGGTAGAGTATTCAACCCAAATCTATTGATTCGACACAAGGGGAGCCAAAGAATATTCTTGAGTATTAGCAGCTGAGTTGTCAATTCAACCACACGTGAAAGACTTAATATCTGCGGCAAAGTATTTAGTAGCAAAGTAGTATGGAAGTAACGGTAACGGTGGCAAAAGTACCAATACCAGTTTTGTAGTGATGGTGACAGCAGCAGTAGCGAAAGTAACGAAGCAAGTATCAGTACAAAACGAACTTGTAGGCAATGGATCGGTAATGATAGGTATCGGATAATATTCATCATGTAGCAGTTATAACCTAGGATGACACAGAACTAGCACCAATTCATCAATGTAATGTAGGCATTTATTCCGTATATAGTCATACGTGCTTATGGAAAAGAACTTGCATGCCATCTTTTGTCCTACCCTCTCGTGGCAGCGGGGTCCTAATGGAAACTAAGGGATATTAAGGCCTCCTTTTAATAGAGAACCAGAACAAAGCATTAGCACTTAGTGAATACATGAACTCCTCAAACTACGGCAATCACCGGAAAGAATCCCAATTATTGTCACCTAGGGGTATGCGGATCATAACTCGTAATAGGTGTCTACAACTTGCAAGATCGAATCAAAAACACGTGTATATTCATGAAAACATAATAGGTTCAGATCTGAAATCATGGCACTCGGGCCCTTGTGACAAGCATTAAGCATAGCAAAGTCATAGCAACATCAGTCTCAGAACATAGTGGATACTAGGGAGCAAACCCTAGCAAAACTAACTCGATTACATGGTAAATCTCATCCAACCCATCACCGTCTAGCAAACCTACAATGGAATTACTCACACACGGCGGTGAGCATCATGAAATTGGTGATGGAGGAAGGTTGATGATGACGACGGCGACGGTCTCCACTCTCCGGAGCCCCGAACGGACTCCAGATCTGGTCTCCCAAGGAAGAACAAGAGATGGTGGCGGCTCTATATCGTAAAACATGATGAATCCTTCCCTCTTATTTTTTTCTCCCGAACATGAATATATGGACTTGGAGTTGAGGTCGGTGGAGCCGAGGGCGCGCCCCCATCCTTGTAGACAGCCGGTGGGTCCCCTCTGGTAGATTCTTTCGCCATTATTTTTAATATTTTCCAGAAATATTCTTCGTGGATTTTCATGTCATTTCGAGAACTTTTATTTCTGCACAAAAATAACACCAAGGCAATTCTGCTGAAAACAGCGTCAGTCCGAGTTAGTTCCATTCAAATCATGCAAATTAGAGTCCAAAACAAGGGCAAAAGAGTTTGGAAAAGTAGATATGATGGAGATATATTAAAAGCCACAACAGTGATATGTGAACCGCTATTCAACCTTCTACAAGGACCGCCTTTGTCGAATCCAATTCAACTAAGGTGGGAGAGACAGACACACGCCAACCATCTTTATGCAACAAGTTGCATGTCTGTTGATGGAACCGGTCTCACGTACGTGGACATGTAAATTTGGTCTGAGACGCTTCATCCCACAATCCCGCTAAATCAAAATAAGACTAGGGAAGGAAGCAATCTAAATATCAACGCCCACAAACTTCTTTGTGTTCTACTAATGATATCATCTACGCATAGACCTAACTGGAAGCTTTAAGAAACACGGTTGATGTAGTCAAACGTCTTCGCTATCCAATCATGATCCGTCCCGCGAACTTCGATCTAGCCCCGAACGGACGTGTAACACCCTAGATGTAACCTTTCCAAATTTGGAAATATATTGAACTTGGTCCTCATCCTTTCCTTGGGGTCTTTCCTTTTATTTTGCTTGTTTCATTCATGCATTGTCATCATTATTGCATTGTCATGGCATATTGCATCATTGTCATATCATTTTGCATTCTTTCCTATTGTCATCTTGCATTCTCATTCTCACCATGTGCATTGTCTGTTTCTTGCATGATATCTTGTGGCTTGAACCATGTGTATGATCCATGCTTGATCACCTCCATGCATCACCACCTCTCCTTCCCTCTCTTCTTACCTGTTCTTCCCCTTCTTATTTTTGTGACAAACTAATCTCCTAGCCTCTTTAAATGTTCATCTTCTCCCTATAAATCTTGCACCATGTCCTAAACCTCTATGCCAAATTTCACTCTATTTGAAGCTGATTTGGTTAGGTTAAAAAATACCTCAAGTTTGAAGCAAATTCAAACTTGTTATATTTTTCTACCTCTAAAAATGTCCAACTCATTTTTGTTAAATAGAGCATAATTCCAGGATCTCACGGATATTTTTATTTCTTCCTAATTCCTCTTCTAGCCCCCTGTGCTTTTTCTTTTGATTTTCTGTCTGAAGAAAAAGAAAAGGAAAAAGAAGAAAGAAGCAGTAGTAGCCACCCGCAGCCCACAGAGCCACCTGGGCCTCACCAACCACGTCGGCCCAGCCAAACCGCGCCCGTAGTCCAAACCAGCCCGCACGCACATCCCTCTCTTCCCTTCTCAACCGCGCACCCACTCGCCCCCCTCTGCCCATGGTCCACGTGGCCGAACCGTACCAGCCTGGCAGCGTCTGCCTGCTCTTCCTCACCCACCTTTTCTTCCTCCTCGGTCCCCCTCTCGCTCATGTGCACATGGAGATGGCGTGGGTGTCGTCGCGCGTCCCCGTTACCCTGTCCCCCTTTTTAAGCCCCTCCTCATGTCCTACCGCCTCCTTCGGGTTTCCCTCGTCCGTCGCCGTCGCCTCCACGTGAGATTAACCACTGAATCCGTCACCCTCAACACGCCCGAGCGCATCTAGGAGCGTGTCATTGTCCCCGGCGTGCTCCCCGTCCTCCTCCGCGTCGCCGACCCTGTCTAGCTGCATCCCCGACGTCGACTACGTCGTCCACGCAGAGTCGAGCGCCTCATCTTCTTCCCCTACGTCTTTGTATTAGACACCGTCCGCCGCGGGCGTTCATCAACCCTTGTCGTCGTCTCCGACCCCCTCTCGCTGAGCCGAACACGTCTTTGTGTTTGTGGTGAGCCCCCGGATCTCCCCATGCCTTTTCCCCTTCAATTTCATGCTCTAGCCGCGTCTACGCCGTCCGCCCGAAGCCACCGCCGTCGGACCTCGTCGACGGTGAGTGTTACGACCCCCTAATCCCTCCTTCTCGTTGCCTTCGTGTTTGCCGTCGTCCGTACGGTCGTTTTGTGGTCTCAGCGCGCCGCCTAGGCCACCGTAGCATCGTGTCCGAGCACCTCGCCGCCGTTCGCTTCTACAGTTTGTCTCCGGCGTCGACTCTGTCGTCGTCCGGTGCGCCTAGCTGCACCCAGGGATGCAGGATTCCCTTGCGAACCCGTTGCGCACCTCCGTCGTCCTCTTAGGTCGCCGGAGCAGCCCCGTAGCTCATCGCCGCCGTCTCTGCATCGCCGGCGTCGTGATTGGTTTTGTCCGCCTGGTGATTTTATTCATCAGGTGATGTGCATTTGCTTTGTCAGTCGCAGCCGCGTAGCGCAGTGGTATATCCCTTGCTCTGTTAACCAACTGACCTGGGTTCGATTCCCCCTCGGGCCAGTGGGGATAAATGCCCATATTTTTGCATTTGTGCACTCTATGACACCAGGGACCCACCTGGCACACACTGCACGCGCACACACCCAATTGCCACCTCAGCACCTCCTGGACCCACTAGTTATAGACTGTGGCTAGTCCAGGCCGGGTTAGTTCTGTTTTTTTCTGTTTTTTATTTTCAGTTTTGTATTCCATTTTGAATTGCTTACATCTTTTAAACTGTGCGTCCAATTCAAATGAAGTTAAAATGAAACCTGTTTAGTTTTTAGTGTAGTTTCATAATATGTAATTTTTTACCATTGGTAAAATATTTAAAATGATGTTTGTTTATGTTTTGTTAAATAACATGTTGAATTGGTTTAATTCACAACTTTTAAAACATAGCTCAGTTTAAAATGTTCTTTATATGCTTTTGGGGTAGAATTTTGCATATAACAACATTGTGCAATCTGATTATTTGTTTAAACCAATATAGTGGGGTAATGAGCAGATCAGGACCTAATATAAATATGCACATGGGGATTTTCCGGAATTGTTGTTTGTTTCTTCTGCCCCATTTAATTTGCTTGTATGTTGTAGTTGGTATTGTGATGCACTCCTTGCCATGTTAAACAACATTTAAATTGGTTGGGTGCTTAGCTAGTTTGAACTATATAACCTTATGTGGTGTTATGCCAATATGCTTTCTCTTGCATCTTGGATTCCACTTAAATGAGTTGTGGTTGTTGCATTTTTCCTTGCCACATGTTGCACACATCATGTTCCATTTGTGATGCATCATACTATGTTCATGCTCATATGCATCATGTCTTGCACCATGTGCTTGTGCATTGCATTGTTATTGATTTTGTTCCGGTGTTTGTATTATTGTGTTGGTTAGAGCCCGGTGACGATTCAGAGTTTGAGGGTCCTGTCGAGACCCTGTTCGAGGACCAAGTTTACGATCCCACCGAAGACATAACAGGCAAGATGACCATTCCTTGATATCACCTCTATCGTTTCTATGCTAGTTATCTTGCTCAATTGCTTTATCGCGATACCCATCCTTTTGCATGTCAGCCCCTTCCTTGCCATGAAACCTCTAACTACCTTCCCAGGAAACCGTTGTTTGGCTAGATTACACTTTTTCTCAAGCCCCTCTTATAGCGTTGTTAGTTGCAGCTGAAGTTTTCTCCATAAGGATTGGATATTTTGGGAATAACACAATATCTCTATTTAAAATAATGCACCATATATACTTGGCAATGAGTGGAAGGCTTGGCCTTTTGCTTGGTGTTTTATTCCACTCATGCCGCCTTAGGAATTGATACGTCCATTTTGCATCATGCTTATAAGTTGATATTAATTGCATTATGGGTTGTTCATACATGTTTTGTCACTATACGTATGCCTTTTCTCTATTATTTTACAAGGTTTACATGAAGAGAGAGAATGCCGGCAGCTGGAATTCTCGGCTAGAAAAGGAGCAAATTCTGGAAACCTATTCTGCACAATTCCAAAAGCCCTGAAACTCCACAAAACATCGTTTCGGAAAATATAAAAAATATCTGGCGAAAGAAACCCACGAGAGGGGCCACCGGCTGGCCTCGAGGGTGGGGGCGCGCCCCCCCTTCCCAGGGCCCCCCCCCGTCTCGTGGGCCAGCTGGCAGGCCCCCGATGCCCATCTTCTCCTATATGAAGTGTTTTCACCTGGAAAAAATCATAAGGAAGCTTTCGGGACCAGCCGCCGCCGTCTCGAGGCAGAACCGAGGCGGAAACCAATCTAGGGCTCCGGCAGAGCTGTTCTGCCGGGGTTACTTTCCTCCGGGAGGGGGAAATCGTCACCGCCGTCATCACCAACAACTCTCCCATCTTGGGGAGGGATATCTTCATTAACATCTTCACCAGAACCATCACCTCTCAAACCCTAGTTCATCTCTTGTATCCAATCTTTGTTCCCAAACCTCAGATTGGTACCTGTGGGTTGCTAGTAGTGTTGATTACTCCTTGTAGTTGATGCTAGTTGGTTTATTTGGTGGAAGGTCATATGTTCAGATCCATTATGCATATTAATACCCCTCTAATCATGAACAATATTATGTCTTGTGAGTAGTTACTTTTGTTCCTGAGGACATGGGAGAAGTCTTGCTATTAGTAGTCATGTGAATTTGGTCTTCGTTCGATATTTTGCTGAGATGTATGTTGTCTCTCCTCTAGTGGTGTCATGTGAACGTCGACTACATGACACTTAACCATTATTTGGGCCTAAAGGAAGGCATTGGAAGTAATAAGTAGATGATGGGTTGCTAGAATGAAAGAAGCTTAAACCCTAGTTTATGCGTTGTTTCGTAAGGGGCTGATTTGGATCCATATGTTTCAGGCTATGGTTAGGTTTACCTTAATACTTCTTTTGTAGTTGCGGATGCTTGCATTAGAGGTTAATCATAAGTGGGAGGCTTGTCCAAGTAAGGGCAGCACCCAAGCACTGGTCCACCCACATACCAAATTATCAAAGTACCGAACGTGAATCAGATGATCGTGATGAAAACTAGCTTGACGATAATTCCCATGTGTCCTCGGGAGCGCTTTACTTTATATAAGAGTTTGTCCAGGCTTGTCCTTTGCTACAAAAAGGATTGGGCCACCTTGCTGCACCTTATTTACTTTTACCTTTTGTCACTTGCTACCATTTACCTTATCACAAAACTATTTGTTACCTATAATTTCAGTGCTTGCAGAAAATACCTTACCGAAAACTGCCTATCATTTCCTTCTGCTCCTCGTTGGGTTCGACACTCTTACTTATCGAAAGGACTACGATAGATCCGCTACACTTGTGGGTCATCAAGACTCTTTTCTGGCGCCGTTGTCGGGGAGTGAAGTGCCTTTGGTAAGGAAAAATTTATATAGTGTGCTGAAATTTATTGTCGCTTGTTACTATGGCTCAGAATCCTTTGAGGGGCTTGTTTGGGGTATCTTCACCCCGAGCAGAAGAGCAAAGAGTTTCTCCTCAACCTACTGCACCTATTGAAAATGTTTGCTTTGAGATTCCTTCGGGTATGATAGAAAAACTGCTTGAAAACCCTTTTACAGGAGATGGAACACTGCATCCCGACTTACACCTAATCTATGTGGATGAAGGTTGTGGATTGTTTAAGCTTGCAGGTATGCCCGAGGATGTTATCAAGAAGAAGGTCTTCCCTTTATCTTTGAAGGGAGATGCATTGACATGGTTTAGGCTATGCGATGATATGGGATCTTGGAACTATAATCGTCTGAAGTTGGAATTTCATCAGAAGTTCTACCCTATGCACCAGGTTCATCGTGATCGTAATTATATTTATAATTTATGGCCTCGCGAAGGAGAAAGCATCGCTCAAGCTTGGGGGAAGCTTAAGTTAATGTTATATTCATGCCCCAATTTTTTATGCTCGGCTTTCTCTCAATAATCGCACCATGCTCGATAATTCTTGTTCTGGCTCTTTTATGATGAAGACGGTTGAATTCAAATGGGATTTATTGGAAAGAATTAAACGCAACTCTAAAGATTGGGATCTCGAAGAAGGTAAGGAGTCAGGTATGACCCCTAAGTTTGATTGTGTTAAAGATTTTATGGATACCAATGTTTTCCGTGAGTTTAGCACTAAATATGGACTTGACTCTGAGATAGTAGCTTCTTTCTGTGAATCCTTTGCTACTCATGTTGATCTCCCCAAGGAGAAGTGGTTTAAATACCACCCCCCTATTAAAGTAAAAGTAGTTGAACCTATTAAAGTTGAAGAAAAGACTATCACTAATAATGTTGATCCTGTTATACCTACCACTTATATTGAGAAACCACCTTTCCTCGTTAGGATAAAGGATCATGCTCAAGCGTCAACTGTAGTTCGTAAGAGTAATACTAGAACACCTACACCCTCTGAGCAAATTAAAGTTGAACCTAGTGTTGCTATGGTTAAAGATCTCTTGGTAGAAGATTTAGATGGACATGTTATTTATCTCCAAGAAGAGTCTGCTAGAATAGCCAAACCCAATGCTAGGAATAGACATAAACCTGTTGTAGGCTTGCATGTTATCTCTGTCAAGATAGGAGATCATTGCTATCATGGTTTATGTGACGTAGGAGCTAGTGCGAGTATAATCCCTCTTGATTTGTACAACGAAATTATGCATGATATTGCACCTATTGCGTTAGAAGGGATTGACGTTACTATTAAGCTTGCCAGTAGAGATACTATTTCACCAGTTGGGATTGTTAGAGATATTGAAGTCTTGTGTGGGAAGGTTAAATACCCTGCTAATTTTCTCGTTCTTAGTTCCCCACAAGATGCATTCTGTCCCATTATATTTGGTAGACCCTTCTTGAATACCGTTAATGCTAAGATAAACTGCGTGAGAGATATTGTTACTATTGGATTAGGGGATATGTCTCATGATTTTAACTTTGCTAAATTCCGTAGACAACCCCTTGGAAAGGCACCACCCAGTAAAGATGAAATTATTGGTCTTGCTTCTATTGCCGTGCCACCTAATGATCCTTTAGAACAATACTTGCTAGACCATGAAAATGATATGCATATGAATGAGAGAAGGGAAATAGATGAAATATTCTTTAAACAGGGACCCGTATTGAAAAACAACTTGCCTGTTGAAATCCTAGGGAATCCCCCTCCACCCAAGGGTGATCCCGTGTTTGAATTTAAACCTTTGCCTGATAATCTTAAGTATGTTTATCTTGATGAAAAGAAGATATATCATGTTATTATTAGTGCTAACCTTTCAGAGTAGGAAGAAGAAAAATTATTGAAAATCCTGAAGAACCACCGAGATGCTATTGGATATACTCTGGATGATCTTAAGGGCATTAGTCCCACTATATGCCAACACAAGATAAAATTGGAAGAAAATGCTAAACCAGTTATTGATCATCAGCGACGGTTAAATCCTAAGATGAAAGAAGTGGTAAGGAAGGAAATACTAAAGCTCCTAGAAGCAGGTATTATCTATCCAGTTGCTGATAGCCAGTGGGTAAGTCCTGTCCATTGTGTCCATAAGAAGGGAGGTATGACCGTTGTTCCTAATGATAAAGATGAATTGATCCCACAAAGAATAGTCACATGTTATAGAATGGTAATTGATTTCCCCTTGCATTTTATTGATCAAATCCTAGAAAGGTTATCCAAACATACTCATTTTTGCTTTCTAGATGGTTATTCTGGTTTCTCTCAAATACCTGTGTCAAAAGGGGATCAAGAAAAGACCACTTTTACTTGTCCTTCTGGTACCTTTGCTTATAGACGTATGCCTTTTGGTTTATGTAATGCACCTGCTACCTTTCAAAGATGCATGATGGCTATATTCTCTGATTTTTGTGAAAAGATTGTTGAGGTTTTCATGGATGATTTTTTCGTTTACGGAACTTCTTTTGATGATTGCTTGAGCAACCTTGATCGAGTTTTGCAGAGATGTGAAGACACTAATCTTGTCTTGAATTGGGAGAAGTGCCACTTTATGGTTAATGAAGGCATTGTCTTGGGACAGAAAATTTCTGAAAGAGGTATTGAAGTTGACAAAGCTAAAGTTGATGCTATTGAAAAGATGCCATGCCCTAAGGACATCAAAGGTATACGAAGTTTCCTTGGTCATGCTGGGTTTTATAGGAGGTTCATAAAGGACTTCTCCAAAATCTCCAGGCCTCTGACTAATCTCTTACAAAAAGATATTCCTTTTGTCTTTGATGATGATTGTCTAGAAGCATTTCAAATACTTAAGAAAGCATTGATCTCTGCACCTATTGTCCAGCCTCCTGACTGGAATTTACCCTTTGAGATTATGTGCGATGCTAGTCATTATGTTGTAGGAGCTGTTATAGGGCAAAGAGTTGATAAGAAATTGAATGTTATCCAGTATGTTAGTAAAACTCTAGATAGTGCCCAAAGAAATTATGCTACCACTGAGAAAGAATTTATAGCAGTTGTGTTTGCTTGTGATAAGTTTAGACCCTATATCGTTGATTCTAAAGTAACTATTCACACTGATCATGTTGCTATCAAATATCTTATGGAAAAGAAAGATGCTAAACCTAGACTTATTAGATGGGTTCTCTTACTGCAAGAATTTAACTTGCATATTATTGATAGAAAGGGAGCTGAGAACCCCGTTGCAGATAACTTGTCCAGGTTAGAGAATATACTTGATGACCCACAAACTATCGATGATAGCTTTCCTGATGAACAATTAGTTGTCATAAGTACTTCTTGTACTGCTCAATGGTATGCTGATTATGCTAATTACATTGTTGCTAAGTTTATACCTCCTATCTTCACATATCAGCAAAAGAAAAGGTTCTTGTATGCTAAGACTTTGTGCATCCAACCATAAAAACACATGATAACCTCTGCTTCCCTCTGCGAAGGGCCTATCTTTTATTCTTGTCTTATAAGTGTCAAGGTGAAATCTACCTTTCCTTTTTACATTTTATCCTTAATCACATTGTGATGGAAAGATCCTGACATATATACCCACTTGGATGTAAGTTTTCATGATCTATTACTGTTGACATTACCCTTGAGGTAAAAGGTTGGGAGGCAACACCATAAGCACCTATCTTTCTCTGTGTCCGATTAAAACTCCATAAACATAAGTATTGCGTGAGTGTGAGCAATTGTGAAATACTATATGATAGTTGAGTATGTAGGCTTGTTGAAAAGCTCTTATATTAACTCTTTCCGATGTTACGATAAATTGCAATTGCTTCAATGATCGAGACCAAAGTTTGTTAGTTTCCAATGAAGTTTATGATGCATACTTGATATTGTGGATGAATTGTAACTTTAGCATAAGAATCGTATGAATACATTTATATAAGTTGCTGTTATGAGAATGATCATGATACCCCCATGTCAGTATTCTGTTTTTATCGACACCTCTATCTCTAAACATGTGGACATATTCTTCGATATTGGCTTTCGCTTGAGGACAAGCGAGGTCTAAGCTTGGGGGAGTTGATACGTCCATTTTGTATCATGCTTATAAGTTGGTATTTATTGCATTATAGGCTGTTCATACATGTTTTGTCACAATACTTATGCCTTTTCTCTCTTATTTTACAAGGTTTACATGAAGAGGGAGAATGTCGGCAGCTAGAATTCTGGGTTGGAAAAGGAGCAAATTCTGGAAACCTATTTTGCACAACTCCAAAAGCCCTGAAATTCCAGAGAACATTGTTTCGGAAAATATAAAAAATATCTGGCGAAAGAAACCCACGAGACCAGGCGCCTATATGAAGTGTTTTGACCTGGAAAAAATCATAAGGAGGCTTTCGGGACCAGACGCCGCTGTCTCGAGGCGGAACCGAGGCGGAAACCAATCTAGGGCTCCGGCAGAGCTGTTCTATCGGGGTTACTTCCCTCTCAGAGGGGGAAATCGTCATCGCCGTCATCACCAACAACTCTCCCATCTCGGGGAGGGCTATCTTCATCAACATCTTCACCATCACCATCTCCTCTCAAACCCTAGTTCATCTCTTGTATCCAATCTTTGTACCCAAACCTCAGATTGGTACCTGTGGGTTGCTAGTAGTGTTGATTACTCCTTGTAGTTGATGCTAGTTGGTTTATTTGGTGGAAGATTGTAACGCCCGGGTAATCACGCTACAGTAATTCCCTGCTAATGATGCCACGTCATCGTGTTACTGTTGATAGCATCACGCTAATCGAAAACCCGTTCGGAATAAGAGCCCGAAAAAGAAATAAACAAAATAAGTTTTCAAAATGGTAATTAAAAATGTTCGGGCGGTGCTAAATATTGTAAGATCAATTATGGACTAGTTATTACAATTTCTAAAATTGCCTAAGTATTTTAAATAAAGTAAAACAGAAAAGAAATAGTTAAATAAAAGAAAAGGAAAGGCAAACAACAAAAATAAAATAAAAGCTAAACTAACCTAACCTACTGGGCCTCGGCCCACTATCATCTAGCCTAGTTATAACCCCACCCCTCGGTGGGATATTTCCCAC
>LR738709.1:503529530-503592450 GCA_902687465.1 Secale cereale | reverse complement strand
AAGCTGCTGCTGCTGCGTCGCTATCTCCGCTCCGGCCATCGGCGCCCGCAGCCCCGCGCCCGCGCTGCTCGCCCCGCCGTCCTCGCCACCGCACCGCAGCCCCGCACCCGCGGCCCCTCCCCGCCTCCTCTGGCCGCCTGCCTCACCGGCCGGCCGCACCGCGGCGGCCTCGCCCTGCCACTCCGGCGTCCAGCGCCGGCGCCCCGCCGTGCTCAGGCCCGTGCTGCCTCGAGCACGGGCGCCACGCCCGATCTAGCGCCCGCACACCCGCCCCGCTTGGCCCTCTGGGCCACTGCCAGGGGGGCCCCGCGCCCCAGAACGAAAAAAAAGGGGTTTAAAAAAAATAAAAATAAAAATAAAAAATAAATAAATAAATAAATATATTAATTAATTAATTAATTAACAAATTAATTAAGTTAATTAATCACCTTTAGATTAATCTAATCTTTAATTAACCTAATCTGTAATTAACTAAAACCTAATTAAACTAACTAAACTGTTAGTTAGTTTACTGCCTATGACACACGGGCCCCACTGGTCAGTTTGACCAGTCAACCATGATGACGGTAGCATGATGTCATGCTGATGTCATAAATCATTTTTCGAATTAAGTTAAATAATATTAAATTCTAGAAATTAATAAAACCTTTAGAAAATCATATCTTTTAAACCGTAACTCGGATGAAAATAATTTATATATGAAAGTTGCTCAGAATTTCGAGACGCATCCGAATACGCAGACCATTCGTCCACCACACATCCCTAGCATACCGAACCGCAACTTTCCCCCTCCGTTTCATCCGCCCGAAAACGCGAAACGCCGGGAATACTTTCCCGGATGTTTCCCCCCTTCGTCAGTATCACCCGATACTGCGTTAGGGCACACTTAGCACCGTTACCTGTCATGTCATGCATCGTCATGCATCTGTTTGCATTGTATTCACTGTTTCTTCCCCCTCTTCTCTCCGGTAGACTACGAGACCGACGCTGCTGCTGCCCCGATCGACTACGGTGTTGACGACCCCACTTTGGCTGCCGAGCTTCCAGGCAAGCCCCCCCCCCTTTGATCACCAGATATCGCCTATTCTTCTCTCTACTTCTTGCATTAGAGTAGTGTAGCATGTTACTGCTTTCGATAATCCTATTCTGCTGCATAGCCTGTCATTGTTGCTACCACTGTTGATACTTACCTGCAATCCTAAATGCTTAGTATAGGATGCTAGTATTCCATCAGTGGCCCTACACCCTTGTCCGTCTGCCCTGCTATTCTATCGGGCCGTGATCACTTGGGGGTGATCACGGGTATATATTACATACACATATACATGATACTTGATGTGACTAAAGTCGGATCGGCTAGTTGAGTAACCGCGGTTGATTCACGGATTGGGGACTGAAAGGACATACTTTCCCGACGGCCCTCTGTGTGGATCTTGGTGGTGGAGCGACAGGGCAGGTTGAGACACCCAGTCGAGAGGTGGCCTGGCCCTGGTCGTTGTCCGCGGATATTTCATAATAACCCGCTTAACGAGTTTGGATATTTGATCTGAGTCTGGCCATTTGGAATATACGCACTAACCAGCTACGTGGGAATAGTTATGGGTACTCGACGTCGTGGTATCAGCCGAAGCCTTCTTGACGTCAGCAACTTAGCGGCGCGCGTCGGGTTGGACCGCGTAACGCAACTTCCTTAGTAATGGAGGTTGCTAGGTCTGCTCACCGGCCGCGTACGCAACGTGCAGGTGTGCGTTGGGCAATGGGCCCGGACCCCTGCGCGCCTAGGACTTAGACCGGCGTGCTGACCTCTCTGCTGTGCTTAGGTAGGGCTGCGACGTGTTGATCTTCCGAGGCCGGGCATGACCCTGGAAAGTGTGTCCGGCCAAATGGGATCAAGCGTGCTGGGTTATGTGGTGCACCCCTGCAGGGAAGTTAATCTATTCGAATAGCCGTGTCCCTCGGTAAAAGGATGACCCGGAGTTGTATTCCGACCTCATGATAACTAGAACCGGACACTTGATAAAACACACCCAGATGAGTTCCAGATATAACTCGGTGGTTGCTCTCTCACAGGGTGATGTGCGGGAGAATCGCCGAGTAGGATTATGCTATTCGATGTTACTTGGTGAACTTACCATCTATTCTCTTCTACTGCTGCAAGATGGAGGCTGCCAGAAGCGTAGTCTTCGTTTGGATTAGCTATCCCCCTCTTATTCCCGCTTGCTGCAGTTCAGTCCCCCGATATTCCCATATCATTGTTACCATTGCATATGTAGTATAGATCCTTGCTTGCGAGTACTTTGGATGAGTACTCACGGTTGCTTTGCTTCCCCTTTTCCCCCTTCTGTACCTTCTTCTCGGATGATGCAACCAGATGGTGGAGCCCAGGAGCCAGACGCCACCTACGACGACTCCTACGACACCGGAGGTGCCTACTACTACGTTCAGTCTGCCGACGACGACCAAGAGTAGTTAGGAGGATCCCAGGCAGGAGGCCTGCTCCTCTTTCGATCTGTATCCCAGTTTGTGCTAGCCATCTTATGGCACCTTGTTTAACTTTATGTCTGTACTCAGATATTTGTTGCTTCCGCTGACTTGTCTATGATCGAGCACTTGTATTCGAGCCCTCGAGGCCCCTGGCTTGTAATATGAAGCTTGTATGACTTATTTTACTTTTAGAGTTGTGTTGTGATATCTACCAGTGAGTCCCTGATCTTGGCCGTACACATTTGCGTGCATGATTAGTGTACGGGCAATTCGGGGGAGTCACAAAGATCATATGTTCAGATCCATTATACATATTAATACCCCTCTGATCATGAACAATATTATGTCTTGTGAGTAGTTACTTTTGTTTCTGAGGACATGGGAGAAGTCTTGCTATTAGTAGTCATGTGAATTTGGTCTTCGTTCGATATTTTGATGAGATGTATGTTGTCTCTCCTCTAGTGGTGTCATGTGAACGTCGACTACATGACACTTCACCATTATTTGGGCCTTGAGGAAGGCATTGGGAAGTAATAAGTAGATGATGGGTTGCTAGAGTGACAGAAGCTTAAACCCTAGTTTATGCATTGTTTCGTAAGGGGCTGATTTGGATCCATATGTTTCAGGCTATGGTTAGGCTTACCTTAATACTTCTTTTGTAGTTGCAGATGCTTGCATTAGAGGTTAATCATAAGTGGGAGGATTGTCCAAGTAAGGGAAGCACCCTAGCACTGGTCCACCCACATACCAAATTATCAAAGTACCGAATGCGAATAAGATGATCGTGATGAAAACTAGCTTGACAACAATTCCCATGTGTCCTCGGGAGCGCTTTACTTTATATAAGAGTTTGTCCAGGCTTGTACTTTTCTACAAAAAGGATTGGGCCACCTTGCTGCACCTTATTTACTTTTACCTTTTGTCACTTGCTACCATTTACCTTATCACAAAACTATCTGTTACCTATAATTTCAGTGCTTGCAGAAAATACCTTACCGAAAACTTCCTATCATTTCCTTCTGCTCCTCATTGGGTTCGATACTCTTACTTACCGAAAGGACTACGATAGATCCCCTACACTTGTGGGTCATCAGGTGTCGGTGTATTGGAAACGACACCTATGGGATCACAAGAATCCCTACTACGGTTGCGGGGTGCGGGGTTGAGAGAAGAGCGGATCAAACAGATAGCACACGGTTCCTTTACCCAGGTTCGGGCCGCGAGGATGCGTAAAACCCTAATCCTGCTTTGGTGGATTGTATATATGTGTCCTTCAGCTAGCTATGGGGCGTGAGGAGCTCCAAAAAGCCGAATCCTCCTCATGGTCGCCTCGGGCCTCCTTTTATAGGGAAAAAGGGGTCGCCACAGTGGCACACAGGAGGTGGAAAGGGTAAAGTGATGCGAGGTTATCCCTTGCATTACATGACAAGGCACATTTAATGCGCCTTGCTTAGGTGTCCTTGCTTTATCGGGGACGGGGGAGACATCCGTCTTGTCCGTCGCCGCTCCTTCTTGTGTCGACACGCGCCCTAGCCAGCGATGCCTAAGATGCCATGTAGGCAGGTAGGCAGCTGAGGTGGCGCAATGGTGGGTCTTCACGAAGATCTGCATGTCGCCACGCAGGTGCCTGCCCAGCTGGTTGGGTCGGCAGCTGCATGGGGCAGTGGAAGCTTAGTTGGCGTGGGCCTGATGATGGCCTTGTGGATGTCCTCGGCAAGGGCCTTGCCGGGGCCCCGGCAAGGGTCTTCCGTGGCGCCTGCTGTCATCCCCGGCAAGGTGCTTGCCAGAGGTCTTGTGGTCTTCCTTGGCTATGATCCCGCCAAGGGTCTCCGTCTTCTTAGTGTGTATCTGATCTCGAATGTCTTCACAAAGATCTGCATGCCACTACGGGGATGTCTCCCGAATCCTTGCCCCAAGGGGGCAGTGGACTCAAGGGGGATTTGCTCCGTAGGCATGGGGCGAATTGCCGCGGCAAGGGTCTTGCCGGGGCTGCTAAAGCCGGCCCCGGCAAGGATCTTGCCGGGGCTACTGAAACTGGCTCCCGGCAAGGATCTTGCCGGGGGAATCTGCTTCGTCCCCTTGTTCTTTGTGGTCTTGTTCTCTTGGGCTTCAGTCCCATCAAGCTTCGGTCTTACCCTCGCTCACCTCCCTTGCCGTGCTTGGTGTGGTGGTGCCCGTGGCTCAGACTGCCCGTGCACAGTCATAGGGGTACAAAAAGTGTACCCACCTTTTTGTACACCGACAGGAGCGCCCGGGCCTGGGCCACACATAAGCGCGACGCGTTGTTCGGCTAGGCCCAGAACGGTGCGCGGGCAGGCGGGACGGTTTTTACCGTGGTAAGATTTTCCGCGCGCTGCACCTCCCACGATCCGCGCGCATGGCGCGGTGTGGAGGGGTGTGCGTGACGTGGGCGGCATGCGCGGGGCTGTTTCCTCAGGCATGCGTCACGTCGCAGTAATGCGAAAGGAGGCGGCCCGCATTTCCCCCCATAAGAAGGAGTAACCGCGGGCGCGCTGGTCACTTCCCCCGCTTTCCTCGCACCTCTTCCAATCTCAGAGCCGCCGTTCCCTCTCTTCCTTCCTTCCGAAGCTTCCGCCGTCGCCTGCCGCCGTTGCTTCGCCATCCCCCTCCCTCAGTCCTCCAACTTAGCCGCCATGACGTCCAAACCCACCAAGGGCAAGGGGGTGGCCAAGGGCGCCGGGTTTGTGGAGCCGCCGGAGAGCGCGCTATTGGGGGACCGGACGAAGTCCGCCTTCTTCTTCCCGTCGACGGTTGACGTCCACAAGCTCCGGGCCGCCTTCAAGCCTCTTTGGGGGGTGAAGACGGGGGGAGAGAACTTGGGACATCCGACGACGTGCGTCTTTCCTGCCGCTTGCGCTGAACCTGGCCCAACTCGGTACCCCTTCTTCGTCGACTACTTTTCTTGCGGCTTATGTACCCCTTTCTCCAATTTCTTCTGCGATATCATGCACACCTTCGGCTTCCACCTCTTGGATTTTACTCCGAATGCGGTGGCGTGCATGGCTTTCTTCACGCACCTTTGCGAAGGCTTCGTCGGGGTGCAGCCCAACACGGTGCTCATCCGCCACTATTTCTCCCCTCGAATCCAGCCAGGAGGCGCCGTCTCTAGATGCATCACCTGGATCCCAAGATCCAAGGGGGCGTACCCGGCCGGTGCCGTGAAGATGAAGACCCACCAAGATTCTGCAGGGTCCACCGAGTGCCGCTGATAACCCTCAACAGTAAGGGATCGAGATAGTCTTTGCGGGTAAGAATAACCCAATTTATTGATTCGACACACGGGGAGCCAAAGAGTATTTATAAGCTTTGACAGTTGAGTTGTCAATTCAACCGCACCTGAAATATACTTACTTGCAACAAAAGATAAGTGGTAACGGTGATATGATAGTGATGGTTGTGATAGTAAAAGTAAACAGCGAAAGTAAATAGCAAAAGTAGCAACTAGTAACCAGCAGGATTTAAAACACTTTAGGCTAGGGAGATGGATGGTTGGGCGCTGCATGGATGAGGTATATCATGAATCTAACTTGGGGCAAGGCACACGGAAAAGTAATGATCATCTAGGCAAATATCAAACATTAGGCATGTATCCCGTAGGTATTTGTACGTGCTTGCAATAAGAACTTGCACAACATCTTTTGTCCTACCATCCCGCTACGAACGGGGCCAAAAGGAACTTATGGAGATTAAGGTGCTCCTGTCAAAGAGCACCGGAACAAAGCAATAAACTCAATGGATACATGTAATCCTCAAACTACGGACCATCCCCTTTGGTGTCACAAGTTGTCACTTTTGGGATCGCCGGTTCCGGACCGTAATAGGTGCAAACAACTCATAGATAGGATCAAGAACACAAATATATTCGTGCAAACACATATGGTTCAGATCTGAAATCATGGCACTCGGGCCCTAAGTGACAAGCATTAAGAATAACAAGTTGAAGCAAAGATGATAAACACCATAGTAGATGATAGGCAACATGCCCCCAACGATCTGATAAACTATTACATGATCTAACTCATCCAATCCCTACCATCCCCTTTGCGTACAGCAGGGGATTACTCACACATGGAAGGAGAAGTCATGGAGGGAGGATGGAGTGGTGATGATGATGACGATGGCGACGATCTCCCCTCTCCGGAGGCCAAATCAGCCTCCAGATTAGCCCTCCCGGAGAAGAACAGAGGGTGGCGGCGGCTCCGCGACGAAAACTGGGAAAACAACTCCTGATCTGGGATTTTCTCGTCACGAGCTAAAATACGGGTCAAAGTAGGGCACTAGGGGAGGTGGGGCCCGCCCAGGCGGCCTCCCGGCGCGGCCAGGGAGTGGGCCGCGCCACCAGGGCGCCTGGAGCCCCCCTGGCCCCCCTCTGGCCCCTCTTCCGGCACCAGGTTCCTTCGGGTGCGTGGATTTTCTGTGATTTTTCGTGGAATTTTCTGAGATACCTTAAAATCCGTTTTCCTGCACACTATAAAACCATACAGGCAGCTCTGCTGAAAACAGCGTCAGTCCAGGTTAGTTTAGTTCAAATCATGCAAGAATGAGGTCAAAACAATATCAAAAGTGTTTGGAAAAGTAGATACGTTTGAGACGTATCAACTCCCCCAAGCTTAGCATATTGCTTGTCCTCAAGCAATTCAGTTCAACGAACTGGACGCGACAAAGAAAACTTTGACAAACTCTTTTGCTTCATTAGATGTATATAAGCATGTACTACGAAAAGAGTCTAGCAAGTATTGAAACAATGCTATGAGGACAATGCACGGAGCAATCCTTCTTTCAAGTGCCAATCACAAATACCTAGAAGTAAATAATATACTACTGAAAATCAAGACAAGATTACATTGCACATAGCCTGAGCATATTAGGGTGGTATCTCGCTAGCCTCCATGAGTGAAGCAAAATATAAATGCAGAAACTCCTCCAGAGTTTTAAAGGAGACTAGAACTAAGACTTTCAGAACAAATGACATCACAAGCATGCAGAAGACAATGTAATACTTTGGGACAATGCACATTACACTCAGAATGACAATTATGCTCTCCTAGTTGGTGCTTTGAAGAAAGAAGGTGGAGACTCTCGAACCGTGGAATTTGATGGCGAGGTTGAAAACCCGTGGTCGGAAACAAAAACTAAACATGTACCAGAGCTCTTGGTTTTAAAAACAAAGGTAAAAATGTTTTTGAGAGGTGCATATTTCGTCAACAAATGCTAGTAGATAACCCAATTACTTCTTGAGCTGGACAAGTTTCGAGTAACGGCTCCCGCACGGGGACGATCACATCCCCTTAATCTCCTTTGTTTATCACTGCCAAAGTTTTCTGATTTCTCATGAACAAAGCGTGACGGAGGGTTTGTTTGTTGTATTATCTTTTATGAGCCGGGCGCACTCTATACCAGTTCCTTCTCGTATTAGGGGTTTGCAGATTAGACATGCAATCCCGGGGTGAAACTTGTCCAACTTAAAAAGATCATGAATTAACTACTACCTCATGAGCTAAAACAGAGGCACAAAAAGAGAGATGCTTTTGATTAATTTCGAGATGGTACACGAAAGTCTTCGTTAGGAATGGCCGGTAAATACCATGCATAGGAAGGTATGGTGGACTCATATGACATAACTGGTTTAAAGGATTTGGATGCACAAGCAGTCAGTCCGCTTAGTACAGGTGGAGGTTAGCAAAAGACTGGGAAGCGACCAACTAGAGAGCAATAACGGTCATAATCATGCAGAGCGACAAAGCAACATTGAATCGGGCATAGAAGTGATATACCTATTCTAAAACTCAAAGATCATCAAGGCAGAGCAGACTTTTTAGTCTTAAACATGTGTAAACATGCGCCAAGTCAACCCAAGAATTCTCCAAAGGGAAATACCACCTTAGTATACCAAACTATGAACAGTGCAATACATGTAAATCATTTCAATAACACATTATATATTCTAGCTATTCGAGACTAGCCACAAGGAAAGCATGAACCACTGGGAGAGCATTGTAAACATAGCACTATGTCGCTACAAGCTGGTCTCTAGATCATAAGTACAGGCATATGTACAAAAGTAGAAACAAGAAGAGTTCATACCGGTCTTCCCTTGTTGCTTCCCTTCAGTCGATCTTCGTCATTACTGCCTCGTCACTTGCACGATCGAACGTAGGAAATATAATTAAATGCCATCACGGACTCGAGCTGAACTCTGAAAACAAAGCAAACTAAAGAGAGAAAGGAAATCTTTTTGGATTATTTCAAAGGTTGAACGAAAGCAAAAGAAAGAGACAATCTTTTTGTTGTTTTTGCAAAGAAAGGAATAAAGAAGAACGGGCAAAAACTTCGAAAAGATCAAAGCGAATAAAACGGATAATACAATGGAAAAGTGAGAGGGGCACGTACTCCCCCAAGCTTAGGCTTTTGGCCTAAGTTGGTAGTAGCTACTGCCCCCAGGAGCCTCCTGCTCCGGGGGAATGGTGGTGAGTCCAAGGGTCGTAGAAGGATTCTGGCGCGTACACCGAACTCCTCGGATCCTCCCACGAGGAAGGGTCCGTACTCCAAGCAGAGGAAGACCCTTCACCAAACTGGGTGACGGTCTCCCCCTGAAAAGGTGGTAACTCACCGTGCTCCTCCTCGTCGGGCACAACCTCCTCCATGGGGTTATGAAACTGATGCTGGGCCATGAACTCATCGAACTGGATAACATCAAAGGACCATCCGTTCCTGCGAGAAAAATCAAACAAAAGAGGTGTAGGTAGACGGATCTCGCGTTCCGCGGTAGTTCCGAAACTCAAGATATAAACAAGATTATCAAGCTCAAAAGTCATGGTAACAAACTTATGCCTTTTCATAGCAGCAAGATCAAAACTTAAATAAGTAAAAGGCCTATCATCAGGGTGTGGGGTGCCTTTAAGATATTCTAAGATAGGTGTGGCATAAACGCCATCAAATAAGTCTCCCTGTTACCATTCATAGCAAGGCGTCGAGCAATTAAGGCACCCAGATTATAATCAGACCTCCCTGAGAGGGCGGCTGCCAAGATAGCAATATCCGGCGCAGAAGTGTTGCTCGTGTTGTCACGAGCTAACAGCCCTCTAGCAACATAATATGCAAAATACCTGAGGTGAGGGAATAAGATGCTGGAGATCTTTGACCGATGAATGTCCCTCGTACCCATGCTACAGAGAGAGTTGAAGACGGTTTTCAGCTCGGAGGGCTGAGAGGTCATCCTAGCCGTCCTCCCAACGTTTGGCACACCTATTATTTCACAAAACTTTCCCAAGGGCATGGTGATAAGATCATTGTAAATTTTAAACTCAATAGCACCAGAATCAGGATTATATCTAAAACTGTTAATGAAACCGGAGGTGAGTTTTTGATACTGAGTAACACGGCACGTGACGAGCCGTGTCAGACCTGCATTAGCACAAAGATTATAAAACTCATCCTTGATTCCCGCAGCTTCAAGGAATTCATCACATGGAAACATCATAGCACGTGCTGGACTTGTGTCTTCCAACAACTCTAGGGGCACATGATCTTCATTGTAGCTCACCCTAGCAGTCGAGGGTGAAGCTGCGGCTCTAGTAACTCGATCGGAGTGCGTGGGCCTCTTCTTCTCAAGCCACCCCTTTGCCCTTCCTAACAAACTCATTTCTGAAATTTTTGGCAAATTAAAAAAACAAGGATTAAAACAAAGTGGGTTAAGGCAAACTACTCAACTCACTTACCTAAGGCATAAACTTGCATCAAAACTTGGAAAATAACTTTCTACACATGCATGCAAGCTCATCTATACAGCACCAAGAACTACTAAATACTCACAAATGAAGCCACCAATCAGAAATCTAATTGGAGGGGTGGAGGAGTTACATACCAGGGAGTATTTGTTCAAAATCTCAGCTCAAATGATAGGCTGTAGAGAGAGATCGAAGAATCGCCTCCAAGAGAAGCAAGAACGCAAGAACAAGTGCAGAACTCGTGTTTTTGGAGAGAAAGAGAGAGAGAGGAAGAAGACTTACCTGGAGGGGGGCCTTGTGGGCCCCAGGCGCCCTGTGGGCGCGGCCAGGGGGCAGGCCGTGCCAGCTGGCCGCCTGGACCACTGGTGGGTCCCCCTGGCCGGCCCCAGGTACCTCTGGGTCACTCCCGGCATGGAAATTTTTATTTTTATTTTTCTGGAATTTTTCTGAAAATTTCACTGTTGAAAATTTTTCGAAGTTCAAAAAGCTGCAAGACTTTCTGAAAACTTAAAGCAGTGATTAGTATTGTGAAGCTTCGAAACATAAACACTTAGTACAGCAAGGAGAACAAAAACTAAAACAAATGAAAACGTAACACGCTCAACTTTTTATCTATATAAAACATGTTCACTAGTAAGGTTGATCAACTCTTACCAACAAACAGGCGATATATAGAGCAAAAAGTCTCACCTCTTGCGAAGCAATCACTGAACCTTTACTTTGATGGACATTGTCCCCACCATAATAGTTTTGTATTTGTGGTGCACATGTAGTGGACAGTCCCATTCTCCAATCTTCACGGTCTCGATACTTTCTATAGAGTTGAGGCCATGCCTCCTGTCGGTCTTCTTTGGAAAATACACCGTGTGTTCTTTATCATTCGCATTGAAGGTAACCTTCCCTTTATTGCAATCAATAATATCACCTGCGGTGTTAAGAAAAGGTCTACCAAGAATAATGGACATGCTCCCATCCTCGGGCATGTCAAGCACAACAAAATCAGTAAGGATCAAACAGTTAGCAACTTCTACGGGAACATCCTCACAAATACCTATCAGAACGGCGGTTGACTTGTCAGCCATCTGAAGAGAGATATCTGTAGGAATTAGTTTCTCTAAACAAAGCCTCTTGTAAAGAGAGAGAGGCATAACACTCACTCCTGATCCAAGATCACATAAAGCAGTTTTGACATAATTATTCTTTATTGAGCAAGGAATGGTGGGTATACCTGGATCACCAAGCTTCTCGGGAATCTTGCCACTGAAAGAGTAGTTAGCAAGCATAGTAGATATTGCTTCATTAGGAACTTTTCTTTTATTAGTGACAATATCTTTCATATATTTTGAATAGGGAGGTAACTTAATAGCATCAGTCAAAGGGATTTGAAGGAAAAGAGGTTTGATCCACTCACAAAACTTATTGTAATGCTCTTCTTCTTTAGATTTGATAGACTTACCTGGAAAGGGCATGGGTTTCTGTATCCGTGGTTCTCTTTCCTTCCCATGTCTTCTTGCGACGAAGTCTTCTCTAGTGTACCTCTTACGTTTGTCAGGTGCTTCTTCTTCTCGAATTTCAGGCGGATCATTCTTCTCATTATCCTTACCTTCAGGTTCAGCACCGTCTTCAGTCTCAGCATCGGAGATAGATACACTGTTGGGATCAACAGCTGGCTCTTCATTTGTAATAGGATCATTGGAATTGTCAGCCTCCTTATGTTTCTTCTTCTTCTTTTTTTGAGAGCCAACAATTTCTTCTTCCTGCATTTGAGAATCTTGCTCGATTCTCCTCGGATGCCCCTCTGGATAGAGAGGATCTTGAGTGCTAGTTCCTCCTCGGGTCTTAATCCCGAAGGCCTGCAAATCATCTTGTTTGGCATTGTTAGCAAGCAAATCTTTTTGCACATTAGAAATTTGTTCAAGCTGAGTTTGAACCATATGAAAATGCTTCACAAGACATTGAACATCATTAACTGTTCTTCCTAGAACATCAAGCAAACTTTTGATAGTAAGGGAATCATCATGCAATTGACTTTGTATCCTCACATTAAAATGATTTTGTTTCATAATAAAATTATCAAACTCATCTAAACATTGATCAGGAGGCTTACCATGAGGGATGTCACTTGCGTTGAAATCTAAAAGAGAGTGTACCTCTACCATGGGAGGGTGAGTGGTAGGCTCACACAACTTCTCAATAGGGGGTAGATTCTTCACGTCCTCAGTTTTAATACCCTTCTACTTAATAGACTTCGTTGCTTCTCGCATATCTTCGGGGCTTAGAACAAACATGCCCCTCTTCTTTGGTGGTGGAGGTGGTTCAGGGACGGACAAATTTTCATGGTTTTTGGCAATCCTGCCCATCAAATCCTCTGCATCATCCGGTGTTCTTTTCCTGAAAACACAACCAGCACAACTGTCCAAATAGGACCTGGATTCATCAGTTAGACCAGCATAAAATATATCGATTAATTCGTTCTTAGGGACTCCATGTCCTGGTCTAGCCCGAATCAGACCGCAGTACCTCCCCCAAGCTTTAGGGAGGTGCTCATCCTGCAACTATTTAAAGTTATAAATTCTTTGTAAAGCAGCATGTTGCATATGAGCAGGAAAGTACTTATCAACAAAAGAGTGAGCTAAGTCTTGAGGACTCTTAATGGAACCACATGGGAGTGAATAATACCATGTTTTAGCACCTTTCTTCAAAGAGAAAGGAAGAAGCTTGGTCAATTAAAAGTTTTGTATCTTCTCATCCATGGTAAACAAACCGCCCAACTCAGTGAGTTTGGTCAGGTGTGCAATAGCATCATCATTTTCTCTGCCATAAAAGGGGTCAGATTCAACCATAGGTATAAGTGAAAGATCAACAGAGAAATCATAATCAGGATCATCAATGCATATAGGAGATGTTGCAAATTCAGGATCAGGAACGGTCTTGTTCTTCAAAGAGTGTTTTTCAAACAGCTTCTTAATAGCTTCAGGGTCAGAGCCGGCAAACTCTGTCAGTTCCCTGCCTAAATCATCATCAAGCATAATGTAATCATCATCAAGGAGTCTCTCCTTGAGTTTACTCAAATCAGGATAATCGTAAGTTCCACCAATAGGGTAGCGAGTAACAGGAATTTCAATTCCAGACTTTTTTGCAGCAGCAGCGATCTGTTTCTCAAGAGCATAACCAAGTGAACTAATATCATCAAGAGTAGTAGAAGCATCATCGAGAGTATCGGATATAGTAACAAATTCAGTAGGAGCATCATGTGGTGGCGGTGAGGCAAACTTACTCATAACAGAAGGTGAATCAAGTGTAGCACTAGTGTTCAGAACAGTACCTCTTCTTGTAGTGGATAGTAAGATCGGAACCTTAGGGTCTCCTTTCTTACCCATAGCGGACGAAGTGCAGTAGGTAGGATACTTCAAGTAGACTTGTAAATATTGCTATGCTCCCCGGCAACGGCGCCAGAAAACGGTACTTGATAACCCTCAACCGTAAGGGATCGAGATAGTCTTCGCTGGTAAGAATAACCCAATTTATTGATTCGACACACGGGGAGCCAAAGAGTATTTATAAGCTTTGACAGTTGAGTTGTCAATTCAACCGCACCTGAAATATACTTACTGGCAACAAAAGATAAGTGGTAACGGTGATATGATAGTGATGGTTGTGATAGTAAAAGTAAACAGCAAAAGTAAATAGCAAAAGTAGCAACTAGTAACCAGCAGGATTTAAAACACTGTAGGCTAGGGAGATGGATGGTTGGGCGCTGCATGGATGAGGTATATCATGAATCTAACTTGGGGCAAGGCACATGGAAAAGTAATGATCATCTAGGCAAATATCAAACATTAGGAATGTATCCCGTAGGTAGTTGTACGTGCTTGCAATAAGAACTTGCACAACATCTTTTGTCCTACCATCCCGCTACGAACGGGGCCAAAAGGAACTTATGGAGATTAAGGTGCTCCTGTCAAAGAGCACCGGAACAAAGCAATAAATTCAATGGATACATGTAATCCTCAAACTACGGACCATCCCCTTTGGTGTCCCAAGCTGTCACTTTTGGGATCGCCGGTTCCGGACCGTAATAGGTGCAAACAACTCATAGATAGGATCAAGAACACAAATATATTCATGCAAACACATATGGTTCAGATCTGAAATCATGGCACTCGGGCCCTAAGTGACAAGCATTAAGAATAACAAGTTGAAGCAAAGATGATAAACACCATAGTAGATGATAGGCAACATGCCCCCAACGATCTGATAAAATATTACATGATCTAACTCATCCAATCCCTACCATCCCCTTTGCCTACAGCAGGGGATTACTCACACATGGAAGGAGAAGTCGTGGAGGGAGGATGGAGTGGTGATGATGATGACGATGGCGACGATCTCCCCTCTCCGGAGGCCAAATCAGCCTCCAGATTAGCCCTCCCGGAGAAGAACAGAGGGTGGCGGCGGCTCCGCGACGAAAACTGGGAAAACAACTCCTGATCTGGGATTTTCTCGTCACGAGCTAAAATACGGGTCAAAGTAGGGCACCAGGGGAGGTGGGGCCCGCCCAGGCGGCCTCCCGGCGCGGCCAGGGGGTGGGCCGCGCCACCAGGGCGCCTGGAGCCCCCTGGCCCCTCTTTTGGCACCAGGTTCCTTCGGGTGCGTGGATTTTCTGTGATTTTTCATGGAATTTTCTGAGATACCTAAGAATCCGTTTTCCTGCACACAATAAAACCATACAGGCAGCTCTGCTGAAAACAGCGTCAGTCCGGGTTAGTTTAGTTCAAATCATGCAAGAATGAGGTCAAAACAATATCAAAAGTGTTTGGAAAAGTAGATACTTTTGAGACGTATCAGCCGCCGGTCCGCAGCAGTGATTGGAGCGATGTCGACGCCACCGATGGTAGGCTCACCGTCGCCACCACCAGGATTCTCCGGCTCACCCAGGCCGGACTCACCCTTGAGATGATCGGGGCGGACTTCATTCACCGTCGGATCGCCCCGTTGCATAACAAGGGGAGCCCAGCCTGGCTCTTCAAAAATCCGGCTGACGTTATGCGACTCCGCCCCGGCCTCGACCACAACTTCACGATGATGCCACATGCCCATTTCTGCCAGCGGCTCTTCCAGCTTGACGTGGGTCGCAATGGCGAGGTCGAACGGACCGGCAAGGCCGTGAGGGCTGTCGTGATGGCCGGCAAGGCCATCAAGGGGCTGTTCTTCAAGCTGCCAGCAAGGGTGGTCCCGCTGTGCAACAATTCGCGCCAGTGCGAGATCATCGCCATGATCCCGGAATGCAACGCGCACGGCCCTGTCCCGAGATGGAAGGAGCCGGCGGACGAGGACGTGCAGCAATTCTTCGACTCTCTGATTGAGGTGTATGTCAAACCTGACGCCGAGCGGTGGCTTGTCATGGAAACCACCCAGGCAGAGCTGGACTACATTGCCACTAGGGCGAGGGAGGCGCAGCTTGCCATGGAGGCCGGCGGCGCCGGGAGTGTGGAGGACAAGGCCCCAGTGGCTGCGGAGGAGGAGGAGCTCGCCCAATGGGCGGCGGCCGCCGGGGAGGCTAACAGCACCAACACTGGAGCTCCGCTTGTTGAGGACGTGGCCGACGAGTCGTCGGAGGAGGAGGACGCGGCAGCGGGCTCGACGCCAGCCATGGGAAGAGGGCGAGTCCTGCGGCGGGCTAGTTCCGGCAAGCCGATCCGGCCCGGCAGGGCCACGCGGTCTCAACTGACCCTGGAGGGGTCCGGGCGCCACACGAGGGCCACGGCAGCGAGGAGGCTGACAAAGGCCGCTGAGAAGAAGAAGGCAACAACCCCTTCTCTAACTGGGCACGCACCAACTCCGCCTTCTTCGCCTCCCCCGGCAGACGTTGACTCGGATGTCGACGCGGAGTTCCCTTTTGATCTTGGGCCTCTCAGCCCGAAGAGGAAAAGGAAAGCGGTGGAGGAGGAGGAGATGGACGACGAGTAAGTACTCCGTTCCTTACTGCCATTTCCATTCTCCTGACCCAAGTCACCCATCTTGATCTCCTTTTGCTTTGCAGGGATGCAGAGACGTTGGCCCAGAGGGTGAAGTGAGCGAAGGCCTCGGCGGGCAGTCAGCCCCCGGCCGGGGCTTCAGAGACACCGCTGGTGGTGTTGAGCAGCCCGGACCGCGGCCCTCGGCACATCTCACAGCGTAAGTTCGTCACCCTCCTCTTACTCGACATGTGGTAGGCGTTTGATGCTATGGTGTTGACCTTGTCGGTTTTGTAGGATGGGAGCGGCAGCAGGAGGATCCGCAGGGGGCTACCCCCAACACACCACCCCCATCGACTACGCCGCCGTGAGGGGCGACCCCGGAAAGGGCACCAAGCATGGAGCCCACACACATGGAGGAAGAGGGGAACTTGGGCGCTGGTGGCTCTGCCACGGCGCCAAACGCTGGCGGGGAGGGGACTTCTGCTTCACAGCCTGGCACTGGTGAGTCGCCTGTCTTCTGTCTCTGCTTTTCCCTTATTATTTTTCTTGGCTTCACCATCCCCATTACTGCCCAGGCCCTCCTTCCAAAGATATGGAGGACGTGGACACCGTCATCGGGGATATTGCTGAGGAGGCCGCGGCGGAGGCCAACAGGATTGCCGCCGAGGAGGCCGTCAAGGACGCTGTCGAGGACACCGCTGCGGGGGCCGCCAAGGCGACTGGTGAGGCTTCTGCCGAGGGTGCCAGCGGTGGGCCTCCCGGGGAGGCCGGCAAGGCCACAGCCGAGGAAGAGGTGGTTGATGAACATCCTTCTTCCTCCCCAACCTCGGGCCCCGGTAGGTATCTGAAGGTGGGCGACGATCTCTTCGTCCACCTCGCAAGGGCGTCAAGTTCCCGAGCGCTTGCCGAAGGGGAAGTGTTCGACGGCGAGGTGCTCGCCGCCACCGGGCTCGAGGTGGTTGATGAACCGGGCATCGGCCGCGATGGTTCCCCAGAAGAGCAGCTCTTTCGCGCTATGGGGGCCAATTTCCGGAAGCTCCAAGCACTCTATCGTGCCCGTCTGGACAAGGTTAAGTCCAGGATGGCAACAGTGGACGAGGCGGAGGTGGACTTCAAGGCGCGCGTTACTGAGGCGCAGACCTGGTTTCACCAGACCCGCGAGGAGTAGAGGGCCTTTCAGGGGGAATTGGCCAGGCGCGAAGTAGAGCTCGCCATGAAGATGGCTGGCATCGAGAAGGCCCAGGAAGAGGCGGCGAACTTGGCTGCCGCGGCCGAGGCCGCCCGGAACCAGCATCAAGCCGCCTTGGATTCCCAGGAAGAAGACCTATCCGCGCGTGAGGCGAAGCTTGCCGCAATGCTCCGCGGCAAGGATGAGGAGCTCGAGGTCCTTGTCGAGCGGCGGACTCGCGAGCTGGAGCAGAGGTACAAGGAGGCACTCGATGCCCAGGCTCTGGCCCACGCCGGCAAGGTGAAGGAGCGGGACGAGCTGAAGGAACAGGCCCTCAAGCTGCCCGACGAGAAGAGCACGCTCAACTGCGCCTTGGCGGAGGCGCATGGAGCGGCCATCAGCAGGGCTGGGGAGCTCTCCGAAGCGCAAAACTCCATCAGAGATCTCAAGTTGAAGCTGGAGAACCTCGAGAAGATGTTGTCGGAGAGCTCGGCTCAGGAGGAGACCTTGACCAGGAGCCTGGAGGAGGAGAAGCAGCTATGGGCGGACGAGGCCGCCTCCTACCAGGAATACGTGGCGGGCGAGAACAGATGGATCAGCCGGCTGGAGGACATCGCCGGCAGGGTCACCTTGCAGTTGGCTCTCATGGGGATGCCAAACGTGAGGTATGCCCCTGAGTGGAGCGGGACCGTCAACGCCAAGCTGACCCTGTTCTTCGAGGGCGTCATCGGCGCCTTGGCTGATCTTCACTCCAACAGAACGGCCACGCTGGCCGGGGAGGCCCGGCGACTCTGCCCGGGGGTCATGACCAAGGTCCTCGCAAGATGGCATACTGGAATCCCGCCCTTGACTTCGAAGTCGTGATGGATAGCTTGCCGGAGGGTACTGACCTCACGGTGCTCAAGGAGCGTATCAAGCCCGTCATCAGCTGCATTGACAAAATCAAAAGGGTGGAAGGTCAGCGCCGGGATTAGGCATCCCGTTCTTCTTCGCCGCTGCGGGTTCATGACCAGGACAAGTTTTATCTTTAGTTAGAACTGCATCGATGATATGATGTAACATAACTTTGTAATATTTCTGGGATTATGCATGCTATTTTCTTGTTTGTTATTTCTTTGTACGTCCACCCTACGCTAGCTGGGTAGGCTTGCCGGCGCGAAAAACCCAGGGCGGCGTCTTGGGGACGGGTCTGTTGGGGAACGTAGTATTTTAAAAATTTCCTACGATCACGCAAGATCTATCTACCAGATGCATAGCAACGAGAGGGGAGAGTGTGTCTACGTACCCTCGTAGACCGGGAGCGGAAGCGTCAAGTGACGCGGTTGATGTTGTCGAACTTCTTCACGATCCAACCGATCAAGCACCGAACGTACGGCACCTCCGCGTTCAGCACACGTTCAGCTTGATGACGTCCCACGAGCTCTTGATCCAGTTGAGCTTCACGGGAGAGTTTCATCAGCACGACGGCGTGGTGACGAATATGATGTGTTCACCGGCGCAGGGCTTCGCCTAAGCTCCGCGACGGTACGACCGAGGTGTGATTCTGTGGAGGGGGGCACCGCACACGGCTAAAACAATTCAACTTGTGTGTCTTTGGGTGCCCCCTGCCCCCGTATATAAAGGAGCAAGGGAGGAGGGGCCGGCCACCTCCTATGGTGCGGCTAGGGAGGGGACTCCTACTAGGAATAGGATTGCAATCCTATTCTAGTAGGATTCACCGGAAGGAAGAAGGGGGAAAGGTTTAGGAGAGGTGGCGCCCCCCCAATCCTAGTCCAACTAGGATTCCTAGGTGGGGGCGCCGGCCAGCCCTATGGGCTGCCTCTCTCTCACCCTTTAGTCCCACTATGGACCATCCCCTCTCGTAGGGGGTTCCGGTAACCCCCTCCGGCATTCCCGATAAATCCGAAAATTTTCCGGTATACTTCCGGTGTCCGAATATAGCCGTCCAATATATCAATCTTTATGTCTCGGACATTCCGAGACTCCTCGTCATGTCCGTGATCTCATCCGGGACTCCGAACTACCTTCGGTACATCAATACTCAAAAACTCATAATACCGATCGTCATCAAACGTTAAGCGTGCGGACCCTACGGGTTCGAGAACTATGTAGACATGACCGAGACTCATCTCTGGTCAATAACCAATAGCGGAACCTGGATGTTCATATTGGCTCCTACATATTCTACGAAGATCTTTTATCGGTCAGAACCGCATAACAACATACGTTGTTCCTTTTGTCAAACGGTATGTTACTTGCCCGAGATTCGATCGTCGGTATCTTTATACCTAGTTCAATCTCGTTGCCGGAAAGTCTCTTTACTCGTTCCGTAACACATCATCTCGTGACTAACTCATTAGTCTTTTTGCTTGCAAGGCTTATTGTGATGTGTGTTACCGAGAGGGCCCAGAGATACCTCTCCGACACTCGGAGTGACAAATCCTAATCTTGATCTATGCCAACACCACGAATACTTTCGGAGACACCTGTAGAGCATCTTTATGATCACCCAGTTATGTTGTGACGTTTGATAGCACACAAGGTGTTCCTACGGTATTCGGGAGTTGCATAATCTCATAGTCATAGGAACATGTATAAGTCATGAAGAAAGCAATAGCAGTTAAACTAAACGATCATATTGCTATGCTAACGGATGGGTCTTGTCCATCACATCATTCTCCTAATGATGTGATCCCGTTGATCAAATGACAACTCATGTCTATGGCTAGGAAACATAACCATCTTTGATCAATGAGCTAGTCTAGTAGAGGCATACTAGGGACATACTGTTTTGTCTATGTATCCACACATGTACTAAGTTTCCGGTTAATACAATTCTAGCATGAATAAAAGACATTTATCATGATATAAGGAAATACAAATAACATCTTTATTATTGCCTCTAGGGCATATTTCCTTCAGTCTCCCACTTGAACTAGAGTCAATAATCTAGATTACAAAGTGATGATCCTCACACCCATGGAGTCTTGGTGATGATCATGTTTTGCCCGTGGAAGAGGCTTAGTCAACGGGTCTGCAACATTCAGATCCGTATGTATTTTGCAAATCTCTATGTCTCCCTCCTTGACTAGATCGCGGATGGAATTGAAGCGTCTTTTGATGTGCTTTGTTCTCTTGTGAAACCTGGATTCCTTCGCCAAGGCTATGGCTCCAGTGTTGTCACAAAAGATTTTCATTGGACCCGATGCACTAGGTACTACACCTAGATCGGATATGAACTCCTTCATCCAGACTCCTTCATTTGCTGCTTCCGAAGCAGCTATGTATTCCGCTTCACACGTAGATCCCGCCACGACGCTCTGCTTGGAACTGCACCAGCTGACAGCTCCACCGTTCAATAAAAATACATATCCGGTTTGTGACTTAGAGTCATCCGGATCAGTGTCAAAGCTAGAATCGACGTAACCGTTTACGACGAGCTCTTTGTCACCTCCATATACGAGAAACATATCCTTTGTTCTTTTCAGATACTTTAGGATGTTCTTGACCGCTGTCCAGTGATCCACTCCTGGATTACTTTGGTACCTCCCTGCTAGACTTATAGCAAGGCACACATCAGGTCTGGTACACAGCATTGCATACATGATAGATCCTATGGCTGAAGCATAGGGAATGACTTTCATTTTTTTCTCTATCTTCTGCAGTGGTCGGGCATTGAGTCTTACTCAACTTCATACCTTGTAAAACAGGCAAGAATCCTTTCTTTGACTGATCCATTTTGAACCTTTTCAAAATCTTATCAAGGTATGTGCTTTGTGAAAGTCCAATTAAGCGTCTTGATCTATCTCTATAGATCTTGATGCCTAATATGTAAGCAGCTTCTCCGAGGTCTTTCATCGAAAAACTTTTATTCAAGTATCCTTTTATGCTATTCAGAAATTCTATATCATTTCCAATTAACAATATGTCATCTACATATAATATTAGAAATGCTACAGAGCTCCCACTCACTTTCTTGTAAATACAGGCTTCTCCAAAAGTCTGTATAAAACCATATGCTTTGATCACCTCATCAAAGCGTATATTCCAACTCCGAGATGCTTGCACCAGTCCATAGATGGATTGCTGGAGTTTGCATACTTTGTTAGCACCTTTTGGATCGACAAAACCTTCTGGTTGCATCATATACAACTCTTCTTTGAGATATCCATTTAGGAATGCAGTTTTGACATCCATTTGCCAGATTTCATAATCATAAAATGCGGCAATTGCTAACATGATTCGGACAGACTTAAGCATCGCTACAGGTGAGAAAGTCTCATCGTAGTCAACTCCTTGAACTTGTCGAAAACCTTTCGCAACAAGTCAAGCTTTGTAAACAGTAACATTACCGTCTGCGTCGGTCTTCCTCTTGAAGATCCATTTATTTTCGATGGCCTGCCGATCATCGGGCAAGTCAACCAAAGTCCATACTTTGTTCTCATACATGGATCCCATCTCAGATTTCATGGCTTCAAGCCATTTTGCGGAATCTGGGCTCATCATCGCTTCCTCATAGTTCGCAGGTTCATCATGGTCTAGTAACATGATTTCCAGAACTGGGTTGCCGTACCACTCTGGTGCGGAACGTACTCTGGTTGATCTACGACGTTCAGTAGAAACTTGATCCGAAGTTTCATGATCATTATCATCAACTTCCTCACTAATTGGTGTAGGAATCACTGGAACAATTTCCTGTGATGTACTACTTTCCAATATGGGAGAAGGTACAATTACCTCATCAAGTTCTACTTTCCTCCCACTCACTTCTTTCGAGAGAAACTCCTTTTCTAGAAAGGATCCGTTCTTAGCAACGAATATTTTGCCTTCGGATCTGTGATAGAAGGTGTACCCAACAGTTTCTTTTGGGTATCCTATGAAGACACATTTTTCCGACTTGGGATCAAGCTTATCAGGTTGAAGTGTTTTCACATAAGCATCGCAGCCCCAAATTTTAAGAAACGACAACTTTGGTTTCTTGCCAAACCACAGTTCATAAGGCGTCGTATCAACGGATTTAGATGGTGCCCTATTTAACGTGAATGCAGCTGTCTCTAAAGCATAACCCCAAAACGATAGTGGTAAATCGGTAAGAGACATCATAGATCGCACCATATCTAATAAAGTACGGTTACGATGTTCGGACACACCATTACATTGTGGTGTTCCAGGTGGCGTGAGTTGTGAAACTATTCCACATTGTTTCAAATGAAGACCAAACTCGTAACTCAAATATTCTCCTCCACGATCAGATCGTAGGAACTTTATTTTCTTGTTACGATGATTCTCTACTTCACTCTGAAATTCTTTGAACTTTTCAAATGTTTCAGACTTGTGTTTTATTAAGTAGATATACCCATATCTGCTCAAATCATCAGTGAAGGTCAGAAAATAACGATACCCGCCGCGAGCATCAACGCTCATTGGTCCACATACATCAGTATGTATGATTTCCAACAAATCTGTTGCTCGCTCCATAGTTCCGGAGAACGGAGTTTTAGTCATCTTGCCCATGAGGCACGGTTCGCAAGCACCAAGTGATTCATAATCAAGTGATTCCAAAAGTCCATCTTTATGGAGTTTCTTCATGCGTTTTACACCAATATGACCCAAACGGCAGTGCCACAAATAAGTTGCACTATCATTATTAACCTTGCATCTTTTGGTTTCAATATTATGAATATGTGTATCACTACAATCAAGATCC
Source organism: Secale cereale (assembly GCA_902687465.1). Classification (NCBI taxonomy): domain Eukaryota; kingdom Viridiplantae; phylum Streptophyta; class Magnoliopsida; order Poales; family Poaceae; genus Secale; species Secale cereale. The sequence continues at coordinate 503,569,383 of LR738709.1, read as the reverse complement.
AGTAAGAATAGACCACTCTTTAAGGGTGCATGACCATAAAAGATATTATTCATAAAAATGGAACAACCATTATTCTCTGATTTAAATGAATAACCGTCTCGCAATAAACAAGATCCAGATATAATGTTCATGCTCAACACTGGCACCAAATAACAATTATTTAGGTCTAAAACTAATCCCGAAGGTAGATGTAGAGGTAGCGTGCCGACGGCGATCACATCGACTTTGGAACCGTTTCCCACGCGCATCGTCACCTCATCCTTAGCTAATCTTCGTTTAATCCGTAGTCCCTGTTTCGAGTTACAAATATTAGCAACCGAACCGGTATCAAATACCCAGGTACTACTACGAGCATTAGTAAGGTACACATCAATAACATGTATATCATATATACCTTTGTTCATCTTGCCATCCTTCTTATCCGCCAAATACTTGGGGCAGTTCCGCTTCCAGTGTCCAGTTCCCTTGCAGTAGAAGCACTCAGTTTCAGGCTTGGCTCCAGATTTGGGTTTCTTCGTTGAAGTAGCAACTGATTTGCTATTCTTTTTGAAGTTCCCTTTCTTTCCCTTGCCCTTTTTCTTGAAACTAGTGGTCTTGTTAACCATCAACACTTGATGCTCCTTTTTGATTTCTACCTCCGCAGCTTTGAGCATAGCGAAGAGCTCGGGAATTGTCTTTTGCATCCCTTGCATGTTATAGTTCATCACGAAGCCTTTATAGCTTGGTGGCAGTGATTGAAGAACTCTATCAATAACACTATCTTCGTCAACATTGCAACCAAGTTGAGTCATATGATTGTAGTACCCAGACATTCTGAGCAAGTGTTCACTGATAGAACTATTCTCCTCCATTTTGCAGCTATAGAACTTATTGGAAATCTCATATTTCTCAATTCGGGCATTTGCTTGAAATATTAACTTCAACTCCTGGAACATTTCATATGCTCCATGACGTTCAAAACGTCGTTGAAGTCCCGGTTCTAAGCCGTAAAGCATGGCACACTGAACTATCGTGTAGTCATCAGACCGCGACTGCCAGACGTTCACAGCATCTGCATCAGGGAAGGGGGCTTGTCACCTAGCGGTGCTTCAAGGACATAATTCTTCTGTGCAGCAATGAGGATAATCCTCAGGTTACGGACCCAGTCCGTGTAATTGCTACCATCATCTTTCAACTTAGCTTTCTCTAGGAATGCATTAAAATTCAAAGGAACGGTAGCACGGGCCATTGATCTACAACGACATAGATATGCAAAAACTATCAGGACTAAGTTCATGATAAATTAAAGTTCAGTTTAATCATATTAATTTAAAGAACTACCACTTAGATAGACATCCCTCTGGTCATCTAAATGATCACGTGATCCAAATCAACTAAACCATGTCCGATCATCACGTGAGATGGAGTAGTTTTCAATGGTGAACATCTTATGTTGATCATATCTACTATATGATTCACGCTCGACCTTTCGGTCTCCAGTATTCCGAGGCCATATCTGTATATGCTAGGCTCGTCAAGTTTAACCCGAGTATTCTGCGTGTGCAAAACTGGCTTACACCCGTTGTATTTGAACGTAGAGCTTATCACACCCGATCATCACGTGGTGTCTCGGCACGACGAACTTTCGCAACGGTGCATACTCAGGGAGAACACTTATACCTTGAAATTTAGTAAGGGATCATCTTATAATGCTACCGTCGTTCTAAGCAAAATAAGAAGCATAATAAGATAAACATCACATGCAATCAAAATATGTGACATGATATGGCCATCATCATCTTGTGCTTTTGATCTCCATCTCCAAAGCATCGTCATGATCACCTTCGTCACCGGCTTGACACCTTGATCTCCATCGTAGCATCGTTGTCGTCTCGCCAACTATTGCTGATAAACTAAAGCAATTACATGGCGATTGCATTTCATACAATAAAGCGACAACCATATGGCTCCTGCCAGTTGCCGATAACTTTACAAAACATGATCATCTCATACAAAACCATATAACTCATCATGTCTTGACCATATCACATCACAACATGCCCTACAAAAACAAGTTAGACGTCCTCTACTTTGTTTGTTGCAAGTTTTACGTGGCTGCTACGGGCTTAGCAAGAACCATTCTTACCTACGCATACAAAACCACAACGATGTTTCGTCAAGTATGTGCTGTTTTAACCTTCACAAGGACCGGGCGTAGCCACACTTGATTCAGCTAAAGTGAGAGAGACAGACACCCGCCAGTCACCTTTAAGCAACGAGTGCTCGTAACGGTGAAACCAGTCTCGCGTAAGCGTACGCGTAATGTCGGTCCGGGCCGCTTCATCTCACAATACCGCCGAAGCAAAGTATGACATGCTGGTAAGCAGTATGACTAGTATCGTCCACAATCTCATTGTGTTCTACTCGTGCATATCATCTACGCATAGACCTGGCTCATGATGCCACTGTTGGGGAACGTAGTATTTTAAAAATTTCCTACGATCACGCAAGATCTATCTACCAGATGCATAGCAACGGGAGGGGAGAGTGTGTCTACGTACCCTCGTAGACCGGGAGCGGAAGCGTCAAGTGACGCGGTTGATGTTGTCGAACTTCTTCACGATCCAACCGATCAAGCACCGAACGTACGGCACCTCCGCGTTCAGCACACGTTCAGCTTGATGACGTCCCACGAGCTCTTGATCCAGTTGAGCTTCACGGGAGAGTTTCATCAGCACGATGGCGTGGTGACGGATATGATGTGTTCACCGGCGCAGGGCTTCGCCTAAGCTCCGCGACGGTACGACCGAGGTGTGATTCTGTGGAGGGGGGCACCGCACACGGCTAAAACAATTCAACTTGTGTGTCTTTGGGTGCCCCCTTGCCCCCGTATATGAAGGAGCAAGGGAGGAGGGGCCGGCCACCTCCTATGGTGCGGCTAGGGAGGGGACTCCTACTAGGAATAGGATTGCAATCCTATTCCTAGTAGGATTCACCGGAAGGAAGAAGGGGGAAAGGTTTAGGAGAGGTGGCGCCCCCCCCCCCAATCCTAGTCCAACTAGGATTCCTAGGTGGGGGCGCCGGCCAGCCCTATGGGCTGCCTCTCTCTCACCCTTTAGGCCCACTATGGACCATCCCCTCTCGTAGGGGGTTCCGGTAACCCCCTCCGGCATTCCCGATAAATCCGAAACTTTTCCGGTATACTTCCGGTGTCCGAATATAGCCGTCCAATATATCAATCTTTATGTCTCGGACATTCCGAGACTCCTCGTCATGTCCGTGATCTCATCCGGGACTCCGAACTACCTTCGGTACATCAATACTCAAAAACTCATAATACCGATCGTCATCAAACGTTAAGCGTGCGGACCCTACGGGTTCGAGAACTATGTAGACATGACCGAGACTCATCTCTGGTCAATAACCAATAGCGGAACCTGGATGTTCATATTGGCTCCTACATATTCTACGAAGATCTTTTATCGGTCAGAACCGCATAACAACATACGTTGTTCCTTTTGTCAAACGGTATGTTACTTGCCCGAGATTCGATCGTCGGTATCTTTATACCTAGTTCAATCTCATTGCCGGCAAGTCTCTTTACTCGTTCTATAACACATCATCTCGTGACTAAATCATTATTCTTTTGCTTGCAAGGCTTATTGTGATGTGTGTTACCGAGAGGGCCCAGAGATACCTCTCCGACACTCGGAGTGACAAATCCTAATCTTGATCTATGCCAACACCACGAATACTTTCGGAGACACCTGTAGAGCATCTTTATGATCACCCAGTTACGTTGTGACGTTTGATAGCACACAAGGTGTTCCTATGGTATTCGGGAGTTGCATAATCTCATAGTCATAGGAACATGTATAAGTCATGAAGAAAGCAATAGCAGTTAAACTAAACGATCATAGTGCTATGCTAACGGATGGGTCTTGTCCATCACATCATTCTCCTAATGATGTGATCCCGTTGATCAAATGACAACTCATGTCTATGGCTAGGAAACATAACCATCTTTGATCAATGAGCTAGTCTAGTAGAGGCATACTAGGGACATACTGTTTTGTCTATGTATCCACACATGTACTAAGTTTCCGGTTAATACAATTCTAGCATGAATAAAAGACATTTATCATGATATAAGGAAATACAAATAACATCTTTATTATTGCCTCTAGGGCATATTTCCTTCAGGGTCCCCATTGGCCTGCCGGGCTAGCGTGCTGCCGGGTGAGCCACCTTACCGCCCTTAACGCAGCCGCTCGAACTGTCGAGTTTGACTCGAGTCAGAGTCGAGAGCCTTGCCAATTGCGGAAGCCTACCCTACCGTTTCCAACGCATCCCTTTGAACCATTGAGCGGACTCGAAACAGAACAAAGGCATTGCCGGTCGGGAAGGGCCCCATTTGCGTGCAGGTTTCTTTTTGTACAAAGAACAACAGCTCCGAGGATAATAACTTTATATAATAGAATGGAAATATTCGGGGCTCAATGTAACTTAGCTTCTGTTTGCAGCCACTCGAGCGCTGATCTTCCGGCCTCCTTCCTTCTCAAAGAGCCACGGAGATGAAGGAGTGCTGGGGTAACTGCTAGAGCCGATTCTCACAACGGCGCACCCCCTACCTGGCGCGCCAAAGATGTCGGTGTATTGGAAACGACACCTATGGGATCAGAAGAATCCCTACTACGGTTGCGGGGCGCGGGGTTGAGAGAAGAGCGGATCAAACAGATAGCACACGGTTCCTTTACCCAGGTTCGGGCCGCGAGGATGCGTAAAACCCTACTCCTGCTTTGGTGGATTGTATATATGTGTCCTTCAGCTAGCTATGGGGCGTGAGGAGCTCCAAAAAGCCAAATCCTCCTCCTGGTCGCCTCGGGCCTCCTTTTATAGGGAAAAAGGGGTCGCCACAGTGGCACACAGGAGATGGAAAGGGTAAAGTGATGCGAGGTTATCCCTCGCATTACATGACAAGGCGCATTTAATGCGCCTTGCTTAGGTGTCCTTGCTTTATCGGGGACGGGGGAGACATCCGTCTTGTCCGTCGCCGCTCCTTCTTGTCTTGACACGCGCCCTAGCCAGCGATGCCTGAGATGCCATGTAGGCAGGCAGGTAGCTGAGGTGGCGCAATGGTGGGTCTTCTCGAAGATCTGCATGTCGCCACGCAGGTGCCTGCCCAGCTGGTTGGGTCGGCAGCTGCATGGGGCGGTGGAAGCTTAGTTGGCGTGGGCCTGATGGTGGCCCTGTGGATGTTCTCGGCAAGGGCCTTGCCAGGGCCCCGGCAAGGGTCTTGCCGCGGCGCCTGCTGTCATCCCCGGCAAGGTGCTTGCCGGAGGTCTTGTGGTCTTCCTTGGCTAGAATCCCGCCAAGGGTCGCCGTCTTCTTAGTGTGTATCTGATCTCGAATGTCTTCACAAAGATATGCATGCCACTACGGGGATGTCTCCCGAATCCTTGCCCCATGGGGGCAGTGGACTCAAGGGGGATTTGCTCCGTAGGCATGGGGCGAATTGCCGCGGCAAGGGTCTTGCCGGGGCTGCTAAAGCTGTCCCCGGCAAGGATCTTGCTGGGGCTGCTGAAACTGGCTCCCGGCAAGGATCTTGCCGAGGGAATCTACTTCGTCCCCTTGCTCTTTGTGGTCTTGTTCTCTTGGGCTTCAGTCCCATCGAGCTTCGGTCTTACCCTGGCTCACCTCCCTTGCCGTGCTTGGTGTGGTGGTGCCCGTGGCTCAGACTGCCCGTGCACAGTCATAGGGGTACAAAAAGTGTACCCCCCCCTTTTTTGTACACCAACATTAGGAACCGATAAACCGGTGTTATGTTCCTTGATTTTGCCTTCCTAACACGGTTGGGGTTTATGGGCCCCCTCGATAATTCGCTTTGTTTAAAGCTTTTCCAGCAAGCCCCAACCTTGGTTTTACATTTGCCTAATAACTAAAACTTGCATAGGGACTTTCCGGAGCCCGTGGATTCCTAATCAACCCCCGGGCCAGTGCTCCTCATGCGTGTTGGTCCAACCTAGAGCACTTTGCGGGGCCACCCCTCGACAACTTGGGTGTTTGGCACCTGTACGCGTAGCTTATGTGATCGTGGCCTGAGATGAGATACACGCGGCTCTTATCAGAGTGACGACACATCGGGAGGTCTTTCTGGATTAGTTATACTATTGCCGAAATATCTTGTGCACGGGATTCCGAGAACACTCGGACCTTCCCAACATGGAATTGTTACTCCGCCGATCATGAGAGCTTGTGATGGGCTAAGTTGGGACACCCCTGCAGGATTATGATCTTTCGAAAGCCGTGCCCGCAGTTATGTGGCAGATTGGACACTACCGTGTGAGTAGTCGTGATGGTCTCTTTTTGAGGGAGTTCGGGAAAAGAACATGGTTGGGTTATGGATGACTCGTAGGTAGATAGGATCATCTAGTGATCATGACTAGTTCACGGTCGATGGATTTCCATTCTCTTCTCGCTCTGAACTAACCTAAATTAGCCACATCATCTACGCTTAGTGCTTGCTGCAGCCCCCTTTTGTACCTTTCTCCTCACCTAATGGCCTTGCTAGTTTTGATACCCGGGAATGGGATTGGTGAGTCCTCGTGACTCATGGTTTACTACAAACACAGATGCAGGTACAACCGAGTACGATACAGGTGATGGCCAAGAACTCAAGTGGGAGTTCGACGAACAGTGTGGCCATATGTACGAGACATACCCTAACGATCAGTTGTGATTCCTACTAGGGCCGATCGGGCAAAGTGGGTGGTTATCTTCTTTTCATTTGGATTTGTCCGTGGTCGGACTATGTGTGTACTCTGGATGAATGTATGACTTATTTATGCAATGTGTGAAGTGGCGATTGTAAGCCAACTATATTATTTTCCTTTTGTTCTTGTACATGGGAATGTGTGAAGATCACCATCTTGCGATCATACCAAAATGCAGTTATGCCTCTAAGTCGTGCCTCGACACGTGGGAGATATAGCCGCATCTTGGGCGTTACAAGTTGGTAATCAAAGCCTTCCCTGAACTAGGAGCCCCTACTTGATCGAACAGCTGCCGATGTTGAGTCTAGAAACAAAAATGTTTTGTGTCTTAGGATTATATATATATATATATATATATCGGAGAGTAGGAATTCTTTTTCTCCTTATCCCATTCGTCGCTCTGGTGAGGACTCCTGACATAGTAGTTTTGACTTCCTACCCTCTTTTCCACTATTTTTTTAGGATCACGCGGGTATTGTTGGGATCGTTCCGATATCTTTGTGCTGAGAATTCCGTCTTGGTGCCTCCCGTCAGTTTAGGCTTAGCCCCGGGGAGTTGAGCTCTGAGGTCTTGATGTCTCATTGTGTATTGTTACAGTTCCGGAATACCAGAGGTGACCGACATCGAAAACGCTTCTATGCATGTCTGGTGGTGAGATAACCCCGACGTCACCCAGTACTGGGGGGATAGTTCGGGAGTATTACCACAGCTAGTATAGCGGATGCTTTTCAAAGGTCCGAGGTACACGGTTTCCAAAGGTGCCTGGTTATGTGTTGACGGATGGATACAGCTGGATGTAGCTATTGTTAGTTGGGTGAGATATATTTCTTCCCCTGTATCCCCAACACCAGATTGCATAACCATAAAGCTTCGGGAATTAATAGGTGGGAATTCAAGTAGCTCTTAGGTAATCTTCCAACGAATACATGATATGAGGTTGGGGTTCAACGTCTAGTGGTTCGTTTGTCACGGTCGATTTTACACTAGGGGTTGCATCTTAAAGAATCTTTGGCTATGCTGATTCTGGGATGCAATGTCCTTTGTAACGTCGTGCCAGGGGGGCCTCATCATGAAAAATTTGGATGAAACCTCTATCACGTATTTGTTCTAGTTGTTACCTTGTTGGTTATTCTTTAATCTCATTGTCGTGGCTTCTCAACAAGTTGATGTGTCATTTAAGCGTATGGAATTCATTCGTTCATGTCTTTGTTCGAATGATATTGTTAAGATTGATGTTGCAACATATCTATCCTTTAATTCAGTTTATCTATCTTGCAATTGGGATTCTAACGGTTGTCATCATCTCCAGGATGGCACCCAAAAGAGTTCCCAACCAGATCCCGGAGGTTGAGGATGAACCACCACCATCCCCTCCTCCCCCGCCTAAGGCATGGCGGGCTGTGATGCATTCTACCACCGCCAATACTCAGATGTTGCTTCAGATGATGCAAGCTTTTCAAGCAAGTCAGAACAGCCAGAACAACCAAGGAAATCAAGGCCAAGCTAACTTCAACAATCACCCCCCCCCCCCTGCTACTCTGAATCAATTCCTTGCAAATCAGCCCAAGTCCTTCAGCTACTGTGTCAATCCGCTCGATGCCGAGGATTGGCTCACAGACATCAAGAAGCATTTCGAGTGCAATGTCAGACCTGAGGATTATGTCAAGTTTGTCGCATTCCAACTGAAAGACCAAGCTGTAGATTGGTGGCAACAGTACAAAGACTCTAGGGAAGGTCAAGTAGTCAGCTAGACCGACTTTTGTCGTGATTTTTGTGCGCACCACATCCCTACCAGTGTCATTGAAGGAATGTGTGAGCTTTTCTGCAATCTGAAACAAGGCAACATGTCTGTCTACCAGTACAATGTCAAGTTCCAGAATCTGGCCCGTTATGCAAAGCAAGACATTCCCAATGCCAAGAGCAAAATCTACCAGTTCCTAGGTGGTCTAAAAGATGAACTCCAGCTTTCTCTCACTCTCTTCGAGCCATTCGAATTTGATCAATTCTACAAGATGGCTCTCAAACAAGAAGCTGCCCAACTCAAGTGTGAGGCTTCAAAGAAAAGAATCAGAGACGAGTCCACTCTTCTTCATCCTCACAAGTGATTGCTAAGCAGCAGAAGTTCTAGCTTCTGCCACATCCAGTGTTCCGTCCTCCAATACAGAACAAGCTCTCAGGTGGTCGTGGATCTTCCCACCCACCCAACCCAAGCAACCAGAACAAGTCTCAGTATCAGGCTCCAAGGCCAAGCGATCCTTATCATCGGCCACTCTCTGAGGTTATACCTGGCCATGGGCCGGGCCGGGCCCTAAAAAGCCCATGGTAGAAAACTGAGGCCCAGGCCCGCCCAGGCCCTATCATCGGGCCTACTTTTCAAGCCCAAGCCCGGCCATCTGGTAAAAAGCCCTGAAAAGCCCTTAGGGATTAGGGCCATGGGCCGGGCCCCTTCCTTAAAATGCCAATATGCCAAGCCCAAGCCCGTTCAGGCCCTGCTGGTGGGCTCAAAACTCAGGCCCAAGCCCAGCCCATGGGCAAGCCTGTCGGGCCTAGGCCCTGAATTTTAGGGCCGGGCCTGGGTGGGCCGATAGGGTCGGGCCGGAGATGGCCAGGACTATCTGAGGTTACTTGCAACAAGTGTGCTCATAAGGGTCACTATGAAAACAAGTGCCCCAACCAAAGGCGCCTTCCGCCTCCTCCTCGTGACAGACCTCCTCCTCGTGACAGACCACCATGGGCCGGGCCCCTTCCTTAAAATGCCAATATGCCAAGCCCAAGCCCGTTCAGGCCCTGCTGGTGGGCTCAAAACTCAGGCCCAAGCCCAGCCCATGGGCAAGCCTGTCGGGCCTAGGCCCTGAATTTTAGGGCCGGGCCTGGGTGGGCCGATAGGGCCGGGCCGGAGATGGCCAGGACTATCTGAGGTTACTTGCAACAAGTGTGCTCATAAGGGTCACTATGAAAACAAGTGCCCCAACCAAAGGCGCCTTCCGCCTCCTCCTCGTGACAGACCTCCAAGCACTCCTATGGTGAAGCACAACCCCAAGACAGCAAGAGTGAACATGATGAATGCAACTCAAGCGGAGGAGTCTTCTGATGTGATAATGGGTAATCTTTCAGTCAACTCTATTCCCGCAAGAGTTTTATTCGATTCTGGTTATTCGCATTGTTTCATGTCAAGACCCTTTGCATGGAAGCATGACTTGTTTTCTAAAGCCTTGCCAAAACCTTTGCGGATAATTTCTCCGGGTACCTTAATGAGCTCTAGCATGGCAGTTCCGGATATCTCCATCAAGATGGGCGACTATAAATTTCTGGCTTTCCCAGTTGTTCTAGGCAACTCCGACATTGATCTTATTCTTGGAATGGATTGGCTCTATAAGCATGATGCTCTTATCGATTGTGCTAACAAAGATGTGAATCTAACTCATCTTTTCGAAGATGAGATTATCTTCGCAGCTCGAGATAACAGAATCAGGCTATTCTCTCTCAATGACAAGGGTGAGATTAATGTCATATCCCAGATTCCGGTGGTCTGCGAATATGAAGACGTATTTCCTGAAGAATTGACAGGGAGGCCTCCCAAACATCCAGTTGAATTCTTCATTGAACTTGAACCTGGTACGGAGCCAGCCTGTCGGCGCCCGTACAAACTTTCTCCTACAGAGTTGAAGGAATTGAAGAAGTAGCTCGACGAGCAAGAACGCTTGGATTTGATTAGACCGAGTTCTTCTCCTTGGGGTTGTGGAGTTCTGTTTGTCAAGAAGAAGGAAGGCACGGAATGACTATGCATCGATTACCGTCCATTGAACAAGAAGGCAATCAAGAACGAGTACCCTCTTCCAAACATCAATGAACTGTTCGAGTAGCTCAAAGGAGCCAAGGTTTTCTCGAAGCTTGATCTCCGAATGGGCTACCATAAAATTCGTATCCGTGAGCAAGATATTCCCAAGACCGCATTCAGGACAAGTTTTGGCTCCTACGAGTACACAGTCATGTCCTTTGGGCTTGCAAATGCACCTCCCACCTTCTCTTGGATGATGCACTTCGTATTTAACACCTACAACAATGAGTTCGTCCTCGTCTATCTCGACGATATTTTGGTATTCTCCAAGACAAAAGAAGACCACGCCAAGCACATCCGTTTGGTTCTCGACAGGCTCAAAGAGCACCGCTTTTATGCGAAATTCTCAAAGTGTGAATTCTGGCTTGATGAAGTTCTCTATCTTGGCCATATCATATCTGCCAAGGGCATTTCAGTTAACCCCGAGAAGGTTGAAGCAATTGTTAAATGGGAACCTCCTCAAAACGTCAAGCAACTCCGAGGCTTCCTCTGGCTCGCAAGCTATTACAGAAGGTTCATGGAGAACTACTCCAAGATTGCTAAGCCTCTGTCCAACCTATTGCAAAAGAATGTCAAGTATTCTTGGAATCCTGAGTGTGATGTGGCATTCAATACACTCAAAGAGAAGCTTGTCTCCTCTCCAGTCTTAACTCCTCCTGATGAATCCAAACCATACCAAGTGTTTTGCAATGCCTCCTTGCAAGGTCTTGGTGGTGTCCTTATGCAAGATAAGAAGATTGTGGCATACACTTCTCGTTAGCTCAAGCCAAACGAGAAGAACTACCCCACTCACAATCTTGAGTTGGCGGTAGTTGTCAGCGCCTTGATAACATGGAGACACCTCTTGTTGGGCAGACACGTTGACATCTTCACCGATCACAAGAGCTTGAAGTATATCTTCACACGACTAAATCTCAACCTCCGTCAGACTCGTTGGGTCGAAATGATTCAAGAGTACAACCCAAGCATTGAGTATACTCCTAGCAAGGCCAACGTGATTGCAGATGCCTTGAGCAGAAAGGCGTATTGCAACAATCTCATCATCAAACCATTCCAACTGGATCTTTGTGAAGCATTCCAGAAACTCAACCTTCAAGTTGATCCACAGGGATTTCTTGCCAACTTTCAAGTCGCTCCAACCTTGGAAGATCAAATCCATGAAGCTCAACTTCTTGATGCTATGGTGAAAAAAGTGAAGCTTGGTATAGCCAAAGGAACTCCAAAGTAAAAGTGCTACCGCATTGATGACAAGGACACCTTATTCTTTGAGGACCGGATTACGGTTCCAAAAGGTGACTGATACGTCCAAAATGCATCACTATTTTATATCGTAATTCATCCTTATTCATTGATATATTTCACATTACGATGATGTTCTTATGTTGTTTTGGCCTATTTTACACAGTTTGCAACTTTCCGGTGCCGAAGCAGCAGACGCAGGATTCAGCGGTAAGAAGTGGACGCTGAGTTGCTAAAGAAGAATACCTCCAAATTACCTGAAAATCGACGGAGGGTATTTTCCAGAAGGATCACGAAGATATGCAAAAGAGCAACCAGAGGAGGGCCACAGGATGCCCAGGCGGCCACCTGGCGCGGCCCCCACCCTGGTCGCGCCGGGAGGGCGCCTGGAGCCCCTGGCCCACTCCAGGCTCCCCCCTCTGGCCTATATACTCCTCGTCATCCAGAAACCCTAAAAGGAGGGGAGTTTACGGAGTTCTGCCGCCGCTTCGTGGCTGAAACCTACAGAGAAGAAAAGCCATCTCCGGCGGGCAGATTCCGCCGGGGAGATCACCTCCCGGAAGGGGAGATCATCGCCATCGTCATCACCATCGTCACGGGCATCATCGAGATCATCATCAACATCATCCCCAACATCAGCACCATCTCCATCTTCATCCAATCTCATCTCACAATTGCAACTTGTGTTGTAATCCGTACTATCTATCCTCTCTACCCTATCGGTGTTGATTACTACTTTGTGGTGAATGCTATTGAGTTTTGTTGGAGAAATATCATTGTGTCCAGATTGTTTATCATCCACCTATCTCCACTGATCATGATCTCTTTTATGTCTTGTGAGTAGTTACTTTAGTTCTTGAGGACATGGGAGAAGTCTTGTTCTTAGTAGTCATATGATGTTGAAGTAATGTGTGTTGTTTGATACTTAAGTTGTGTTGTTATTTTCCTAGTGGTGTTGTGTGAGTCGAACACTCAACACTTCGCCTTATTAAGGACCTAGGGGAATACAATGTGTACAAAGAATGCTTACGGTGGGTTGCCGGAGTGACAGAAACCTGAACCCCAGTTCGCACGCTTTTGCACAAGGGAACAATGGATCATCGATCGTATTGCTATGGTTAGGCTTTTGCCTTAAATACTATCTTGTATTTGCGGATGCTTGCAAGGTGTTTAATCATAAGAGTGCACTCATCTTAGTCTAGAGGGTGTACTAGCATAGATCCACCCACTCAACACTTATCAACACATCACATAGTACCGATACGGAATATGGCGAAAGCACATGACTACCTCTCCCGTGTGTCCTCAAGAACACTTTAGCCTTTATAAGTTCAGTTGCTAGGCCTCTCCTTTGCTCAGAAAGGATTGGGCCACTTGTTACTCTCCAGTGCCTTTTACTTTGCTCGCTTTTACTTTCCTGTTGCTTATATCAAGAAAACCCCTAAAAAGTTATCTTTCAGTGCTTGCAGTTATTCCTTGCTCAGAATCACTTATCAATACCTTCTGCTCCTCGTTGGGTTCGACACTCTTACTTATCGAAAACGCTACAATAGATCCCTTACGGTTGTGGGTCATCAAGTACCGTTTTCTCGCGCCGTTGTCGGGGAGTGTAGCGCTATTGGTAAGTGAAGCTGGTAAGGAAATTTTTATATTTCTGTTTTTATTTTGCTGATGCTGCTCTTTGTCCTTATGGACAACCTTGCTATTGGATCGTTGCTTGTGGGAAGACGCCCCACGTCTGTGCTGGTTGCTCCTCCCCCTACTGAAATTGTGCCCTATAAAATACCAGCTGGTATTATCGATTATGTTTTGGCTAATCGTTATGCAAGAGACAGACATCCCGGTGAACACTTGCTATATCTGTCACAACTATGTTCATTATTTAAGCTTGCAGGTGTACCAATGGAGTTTGTCATGAGGAAATTGTTCTCTGTATCGCTTATAGATAAAGCTTCAGATTGGTATAAGCTTCTCGATAACTCACACTTGCTTGATTGGCAAGAGCTTATGTCTCTCTTTTATACCAAGTTTTATCCTCTTCATGAAAATCATCGAGACAGGAACTATATCTATAACTTTAGGTCTCGTGACGGAGAAAGCATTGCTCAAGCTTGGGGGAGATTGAAGTCCCTAATGCTCAAATGTCCTATTCATGAGCTCCCCAAGAAAATTATACTTACAAATTTTTATGCCAGGCTTTCTCGTCAGGATAAGGAGATGCTGGATGCCTCCTCTAGTGGGGTATTTCAGACAAAGAGCGTTGAAGAAAGGTGGGATCTCATTGAAAAGATCCAGAGGAATACCGAAGATTGGGAAATCGATAAAGGTATTGAACCCGCTATAAATTATGAGCATGATTATATTGAGAGCTATGTGAAAACTGATTACTTCAATACCTTTTCCTCTAAGATTGGTCTTGATTCCCATCTAATGATTGATTTCTGTAAGGATTTTGCCTCTCACGTTGATTCTTTTAAAAAGAAGAGAGATCAGCATCATGAACCTTTCAAAGAGTTACCTGTTGATATTCATGTTGCTGACCCTATTTTGCCTGTAGTTATATATGAAAATCCTCCTTTTCCCGAAAGGATAAGGGAGCACTCTCTTGTGACAGGCATAATAAAAAAAAGTGAGAGAAGAATTGATGAGCCTCAGGACCAGATCAAGGTCGATCCTCAAGTTGCATTGGTTAAAGACCTTGTTACTAATGATGTTTTGGATTCCAATGTAAATTTTTGTGCTGTTTCCACTAACCTTGTCACAGCCAAGAATAAAGGCCCAATTTCAGGTACTCCAGTAGTATCTGTTAAAATAGGAGATCACAATTATTATGGGCTATGCGATTTGGGATCGAGTGCTAGTGCTATCCCCTATTCACTTTATCAAGAGATCATCGGTGAGATTTCACCTTGTGAACTTGAAGAAGTTGATGTTACCATTCATCTTGCAAACAGAGCAACTATCTCTCCTATCGGAATTGTGAGAGACGTTGAAGTCCTATGTGGAAAGGTAAAATACCCTACCGACTTTCTAGTACTTGGTTCAGTGAGGGACAATTTTTGTCCTATTATTTTTGGTAGACCTTTTCTCAGAACTTGTGGAGCTATAATAGATTGCAAGAAAGGTAAAGTTTCTGTTGAATTCAATGGTGAGCCATATGAATTTAACTTTTCTAAGTTCTCTAAGCAACCTCGTGGTACCGATTTACCTAGTGATGATAAACTTATTGAAAGTATTGCTTCTATTGCTATTCCCCCTAATGATCCTTTGCAGCAATATATGGAGGACCACGAGAATGATTTGCATATGCAGGAAAGAAATGAACTAGATGAAATATTCTTGAGACAACTTGCTATCCTGAAGCACAACCTTCCGGTTGAACCTTTGGGAATTTTATCAAAACCAAAAGAAGACCCGGTGTTCGATCTTAAACCTCTTCCCGAAACGCTCAAGTATGCTTATTTAGATGAAAAGAAAGTATATCCTGTTATTATCAACTCTAACCTTTCAGGATATGAAGAAGAGTGACTATTGGAAGTACTTCATAAACACCGAGGTGCAATTGGCTATACCCTTGATGACCTTAAGGGGATTAGTCCATCTATCTGTCAACATACTATCAACCTTGAGCCCGATGCTAAACCAGTTGTTGATCATCAACGACGGTTGAACCCGAAGATGATGGATGTTGTAAGAACTGAGATTCTCAAGCTTCTAGCCGAAGGTATTATCTACCCTATAGCTGATAGTAAGTGGGTAAGCCCGGTACATTGTGTTCCTAAGAAAGGAGGTACAACTGTGGTTCCTAATGATAAGAATGAACTAATACCTCAGAGAATTATTATTGGATATAGAATGTGTATTGATTATAGGAAGCTGAACAAGGCAACCAGGAAGGATCACTACCCGTTGCCGTTCATCGACCAAATGCTTGAAAGGTTATCCAAAAATACCCACTTTTGTTACCTCGATGGTTATTCTGGCTTCTCTCAAATTCAAGTTAACACTGCTGATCAAGAGAAGACCACTTTTACTTGTCCCTATGGTACTTATGCTTACAGGCGTATGCCTTTTGGTTTATGTAATGCCCCTGCTAATTTTCAAAGGTGTATGTCTGCTATCTTTCATGGTTTCTGTGAGGAGATTGTGGAAGTCTTCATGGACGATTTCTCCGTCTATGGAACTTCCTTTGACCATTGTCTCCACAACCTTAATAAAGTTTGGCAGAGATGCGAGGAGACAAATCTGGTACTCAACTGGGAGAAGTGCCACTTCATGGTTAACGAAGGAATTGTTCTTGGTCACAAGATTTCCGAAAGGGGAATTGAGTTGGACAAGGCCAAGATCAAAGCAATTAAGAGGATGCCCTATCCAAGGGACATCAAAGGTATTCGCAGTTTTCTCGGTCATGCTGGTTTCTATAGAAGATTTATTAAAGACTTTTCTAAGACTTCGAGACCCCTCACTAATCTTCTCCAGAAGGACGTTCCTTTTGTATTTGATGAAGATTGTAAGGAGGCTTTTGAAGTTCTTAAGAAAGCTTTAATAACCGCTCCTATAGTACAACCACCTGACTGGAATTTACCTTTTGAGATTATGTGTGATGCTAGTGATTTTGCTGTTGGAGCTGTTTTAGGGCAAAGGGTTGATAAGAAATTGAATGTTATACATTATGCTAGTAAAACCCTTGATAGTGCTCAAAAGAATTATGCTACTACTGAGAAGGAATTCTTAGTTGTAGTGTTTGCTTGTGATAAGTTTAGGCAGTATATTGTTGATTCCAAAGTTATTATTCATACTGACCATGCTGCCATTAAGTACCTTATGACAAAGAAGGATGCCAAGCCAAGACTTATCATATGGGAACTCCTTCTTCAAGAATTTGATTTGCAGATTGTTGATAGGAAAGAAGAAGACAATCCGGTGGCGGACAATCTTTCAAGGATGGAAGATATACCGCATGACCCCATCCCAGTCAACGACAGTTTTCCAAACGAGCAACTTGCCGTTGTAAAAGTACAATCTCTTTCCGATCCTTGGTTTGCAGATTATGCTAATTTTATCGTTGCGAAGTATTTGCCTCCAGGTTTAACATTTCAGCAAAGGAAGAAGTTCTTTCATGATTTGAGGCACTACTTTTGGGATGACCCACATCTTTTCAAAGAAGGTCCAGACGGGATCGTGAGAAGATGCATACCGGAACATGAGCAGAAGGACATTCTCAGACAATGTCATGATAGTCCCTATGGAGGACATCATGCCAGTGAGAGGACCGCACATAAGGTTCTTCAATCAGGTTTTTATTGGCCTACTCTCTTTAAGGATGCTAGAAATTATGTTTTAGCCTATGATAAATGTCAGAGAGTTGGTAACATTAGTAGAAGGAATGAGATGCCTATGAATTACTCACTAGTGATTGAACCTTTTGATTGCTGGGGTTTTGATTTTATGGGTCCTTTTCCTTCTTCGCACAAGTACACTCACATTTTAGTAGCTGTTGATTATGTGACCAAGTGGGTTGAAGCAATCCCCACTGAAAGTGCTGATCACAAGACATCTTTGAAAATGCTCAAAGATGTGATTTTCCCTAGGTTTGGTGTACCTAGGTATCTCATGACTGATGGAGGATCACACTTCACGCATGGAGCTTTTAGAAAAGCTTTAGCCAAGTACGATGTCAATCATAGAATTGCTTCACCGTACCATCCTCAAACTTGTGGGCAAGTTGAGCTCACCAATAGAGAGATCAAGTTGATCTTACAGAAGACAGTAAACAGAAATAGAAAGGACTGGTCAAATAAGTTAGGAGATTCTTTGTGGGCGTATAGAACTGCTTACAAAAACCCCATGGGCATGTCCCCCTATAAGATGGTTTATGGCAAGGCTTGCCATTTGCCATTAGAATTAGAGCACAAAGCTTTCTGGGCTGTTAGAGAGCTTAATGCTGACCCAAAGTTAGCTGGTGAGAAGCGTCTCATGAACTTGACTTCTCTAGATGAGTGGAGAAGTGAAGCTTACAAGAGCGCTAAAATGTTCAAGGAAAAGGTAAAGAAGTGGCATGATAGGAGGATTCTGAAACGTGAATTTAATGTTGGTGATAAAGTTTTGTTGTTTAGATCCCGTTTCAGGTTTTCTCCAGGCAAACTACTTTCCAGGTGGGAAGGGCCATTTCATATTGAAGAAGTCTATCGGTCTGGTGCAATCAAGATTAACAATTTTGAAGGCACCAAACCTCAAGTTGTGAATGGGCAAAGACTTAAGCATTACATAGCAGGAGACCCTGTCAATGTTGATGTGAATATGATATACACAACAACTCACGAAGAACATGTTGCAGCCCTGTTTCAGACACCAGCAAAAGCAGAATAAGAAAAGGTATGTATTACGGTAAGGAAACATCGCGAACCGCCATAAAAGTTCCATATTATGAGTTTTTGCAAAATTAGGAAAATTCTAAGCCTAAGTGGAGCCGGAGACAAGCTCCAGGGGGCCCAGGCGCCCCCTGGCGCGGCCTACCTCCTGGCCGCGCCGGGAGGCCGCCTGGGCACCCAGGAGTCCATCTCCGACCCCACTTTAGCTTGTTACCTTCCTTTCTGTGCAGAAATTTTTGCTATATATTTGCCTGGATTGTTCCGGCAACGTATCTCGCGATTTCGTGTGTTTTCTTTTCGATCTGTTTCTGCCAGGGTAAAAAGTTATTGTTAGAGATGTCTTCTTGTGGCTCGAGCGGAGAGGACTTCTTGGGATGGCGTCTACGTCAAGTCCAGAAGGATCTTAATCAAGGGAAGCACGTTGACTGGGCTACCCAAGAAGAGATTGCCGCAAGACAAGCGGAGATGGAGCGCTCCGTGAGGGAGGAAGTCAAGACTATCACTGCCCAACAACAAGGAGGCCCAAGCAATCCCATCATGGTGGGATCTATCCAACCTCATTATGATCTTTCTCTTAACCTTTCAGGGCCCTCTACTTCACTTGAAGATCAACGTACGCTCTCCACCATCTCCGAGGCTTATCGCATCGCCAATCAGCTGTGCGAAGATTTCCGTGTACTAAAGGTACAAGTGGAGATCTTGGAGAAGGAAAACCAAACCCTTCGTCGTGTCATAAGAGATTTGAAGAATCAACGTCAACAAGAATGAGGAGTGAAATCTCCTTGGGTAATGGCATCCCCTTGGCTTGTTCCAAGCTTGGGGGAGTGCCCGATATCTTTATCTTTATCTTTTGTCTTTTAGAGTCAAGTAGAGTCGTATCATGTCTAGGGAGGTTATTATATGAAATAGGTGTGTGCATTGAGGTCTATCACTCCTTCTGTGGAGAGATTGTATCCGTGAGTGTGGAGTCGTCTATGATGGAATATTAATGAGAAGTCTATTGGTTCCTTTGCTGCACTCGGTATTCTCTTCATGCAATCGACCTTATATGATGATTCTTATGGGGAGTATTGACCTTATATCAGGTATGGCTTTGAAAACTTTATTTAATCTTGGCAAACATAGCTTGGGTCATAACAACAAGCATGATTTTCTTAAAGTAGAGACATAGCCAAAACCTTTATGTTATTATGCTTGAAGTGTTATGCTGACAAGGAAGACAACTTGATGTGTTATGCTTATTTTAATGTTTATGCTTTATATTGCTTTGCATCTTAGTCATCGTCAATTGTCTGTTCTCTCAAAGCCTTTGCTAGCCTAAACTCTATACTAAGCGGAATTCTGCTTGTGCATCCATACCCTTAAACCAATACCTTCCATATGAGTCCACCATACCTTCCTATTCGTGGTATTCCACTACCACCTCCTAAAGTATAGAATTTATGTGTTATCCTTAAATGTTCAAAATCTCCTATTTTGTGCCCCTGTTTTAGCTCATGAGGAAGTAGTAGTTAATTCATGATCTTTTTAAGTTGGACAAGTTTTACCCCGGGATTGCATGTCTAATCAGCAAACCCCTAATACGAGGAGGAACTGGCATGAGTGCGCCCGGCTCATAAAAGATAATACAACAAACAAACCCTCCTTCACGCTTTGTTCATGAGAAATCAGAAAACTTTTGGCAGTGATAAACAAAGGAGATTAAGGGGATGTGATCGTCCCCGTGCGGGAGCCGTTCCTCGAAACTTGTCCAGTTTGAGAAGTAATTGAGTTATCTATTAGCATTCGTTGACAAATCATGCACCTCTCAAAACTTGTTTTCATTCTGTTTGATTTAAGGATAGCACATGAGTTTTCCCTACTTCCCTAGAGCAGGGCCTATCTCTTAGTTTTAGGTTGAGTCAGTTATTCCTACTTCCTTCTATTCTTAAAGAGAGCAGACATTTGATGTTGACGAGGATTCATTCATATAAAGTTGCATTAAGATTTGTCATATCATATCCTTGTTGACATTATCATTTGATAAGTAAGTCGTTTGTCAAGCCCAGCTAAAGCAAACATCTTCCTTTGTGTTAACACTTTCACCTTCTTGCCTAATAACATGTTCTTTCAAAAGCTTCAATTAATCTCATCAAAACATAAAGAGAAAGAGCAAAAGTAAAAGCTATTAGTTGTTCTTTGACCAAAGGACATGTTTGCCATGATTTGATGAGTTTCCTTAGCCCTACTTTCGATTATAAGTGTTACCACTCTTTTATAAGGGCCTTATGAGTTGAAGATTGCTGTTGAGGATATTTGAGTTTGGTGAAGAAACTGTGATGCTTCTTGTCCGTATTCTATTTATCGACACTTCACTCTCTAAACTTGTGGACAGGTTTACCGAGCTCAGTATTCGCTTGGGGACAAGCGAGGTCTAAGCTTGGGGGTGTTGATACGTCCAAAATGCATCACTATTTTATATCGTAATCCATCCTTATTCATTGATATATTTCACATTACGATGATGTTCTTATGTTGTTTTGGCCTATTTTACACAGTTTGCAACTTTCCGGTGCTGAAGCAGCAGACACAGGATTCAGCGGTAAAAAGTGGACGCTGAGTTGCTGAAGAAGAATACCTCCAAATTATCTGAAAATCGACGGAGGGTATTTTCCAGAAGGATCATGAAGATACGTAAAAGAGCAACCAGAGGAGGGCCACAGGGTGCCCAGGCGGCCACCTGGCGCGGCCCCCACCCTGGCCGCGCCGGGAGGGCGCCTGGAGCCCCTGGCCCACTCCAGGCTCCCCCCCTCTGGCCTATACACTCCTCGTCATCCAGAAACCCTAAAAGGAGGGGAGTTTACGGAGTTCCGCCGCCGCTCCGTGGCGGAAACCTACAGAGAAGAAAAGCCATCTCCAGCGGGCAGATTCCGCCGGGGAGATCACCTCCCGGAAGGGGAGATCATCGCCATCGTCATCACCATCGTCACGGGCATCATCGAGATCATCATCAACATCATCCCCAACATCAGCACCATCTCCATCTTCATCCAATCTCATCTCACAATTGCAACTTGTGTTGTAATCCGTACTATCTATCCTCTCTACCCTATCGGTGTTGACTACTACTTTGTGGTGAATGCTATTGAGTTTTGTTGGAGAAATATCATTGTGTCCAGATTGTTTATCATCCATCTATCTCCACTGATCATGATCTCTTTTATGTCTTGTGAGTAGTTACTTTAGTTCTTGAGGACATGGGAGAAGTCTTGTTATTAGTAGTCATATGATGTTGAAGTAATATGTGTTGTTTGATACTTAAGTTGTGTTGTTATTTTCCTAGTGGTGTTGTGTGAGTCGAACACTCAACACTTCGCCTTATTAAGGACCTAGGGGAATACATTGTGTACAAAGAATGCTTACGGTGGGTTGTCGGAGTGACAGAAACCTGAACCCCAGTTCGCATGCTTTTGCACAAGGGAACAATGGATCATCGATCGTATTGTTATGGTTAGGCTTTTGCCTTAAATACTATCTTGTATTTGCGGATGCTTGCAAGGTGTTTAATCATAAGAGTGCACTCATCTTAGTCTAGAGGGTGTACTAGCATAGATCCACCCACTCAACACTTATCAACACATCACATAGTACCGATACGGAATATGGCGAAAGCACATGACTACCTCTCCCGTGTGTCCTCAAGAACACTTTAGCCTTTATAAGTTCAGTTGCTAGGCCTCTCCTTTGCTCAGAAAGGATTGGGCCACTTGTTACTCTCCAGTGCCTTTTACTTTGCTCGCTTTTACTTTCATGTTGCTTATATCAAGAAAACCCCTAAAAAGTTATCTTTCAGTGCTTGCAGTTATTCCTTGCTCAGAATCACTTATCAATACCTTCTGCTCCTCGTTGGGTTCGACACTCTTACTTATCGAAAACGCTGCAATAGATCCCTTACGGTTGTGGGTCATCAGTGACCTACGGAAGCTCATAATGAACGAGGCTCATAATTCCCTTCTCTCGATACATCCAGGCAGCTCAAATATGTATCATGACCTCAAGCAATCCTATTGGTGGACTCACATGAAAAGAGAAATTGCTCAATTTGTCAACGAGTGTGATGTCTACCGCAGAGTCAAAGCAGAGCATCAACGTCCAGCTGGACTTCTCCAACCTTTGCCTATTCCCGAGTGGAAATTTGATCACATTGAGATGGATTTTGTCACCGGCTTCCCCAAGTCCAAGTGAGGAAACAACGCTATCTTTGTGGTGATTGATAAGCTCACAAAATTGGCTCGTTTTCTTCCAGTCAAGGAATCTATCAACGCATTGATAACCCACAAGTATAGGGGCTCGCAATAGTTTTCGAGGGTAGAGTATTCAACCCAAATTTATTGATTCGACAAAGGGGGAGCCAAAGAATACTCTCAAGTATTAGCAATTGAGTTGTCAATTCAACCACGCCTGGAAGACTTAATATCTGCAACAAAGTATTTAGTAGCAAAGTGGTATGGAAGTAACGATAACAGTGGCAAAAGTAATGATAGCAGTTGTGTAGTAATTGTAACACTGGCAACGGAAAAGTAAATAAGCAAAGAGCAATATGTGAAAAGCTCGTAGGCATTGGATTAGTTATGGATAATTATGTCGGATGTGATTCCTCATGTAATAGTTATAACGTAGGGTGACACAGAACTAGATCCAGTTCATCAATGTAATGTAGGCATGTATTCCGAATATAGTCATACGTGCTTATGGAAAAGAACTTTCATGACATCTTTTGTCCTACCCTCCCGTGGCAGCGGGGTCCTATTGGAAACTAAGGGATATTAAGGCCTCCTTTTAACAAAGTACCGGACCAAAGCATTAACACTTAGTGAATACATGAAATCCTCAAACTATGGTCATCACCGGGAGTGGTCCCGATTATTGTCACTTCGGGGTTGCCGGATCATAACACATAGTAGGTGACTATTGACTTGCAAGATAGGATCAGGAACTCACATATATTCATGAAAACATAATAGGTTCAGATCTGAAATCATGGCACTCGGGCCCTAGTGACAAGCATTAAGCATGGCAAAGTCGTAGAAACATCAATCTTAGAACATAGTGGATACTAGGGATCAAACCCTAACAAAACTAACTCGTTTACATGGTAAATCTCATCCAACCCATCACCGTCCAGCAAGCCTATGATGGAATTACTTACGCACGGCGGTGAGCATCATGGAATTGGTGATGGAGGAAGGTTGATGATGACGACGGCTACGATCTCCACTCTCCGGAGCCCCGAATGGACTCCAGATCAGCCCTCCCGAGAGAGATTAGGGCTTGGCGGCGGCTCCGGATCATAAAGCACGATGCATCCATCTCTCTGATTTATTCTCTCCGAACGTGAATATATGGAGTCGGAGCTGAGGTCGGTGGAGCGTCAGGGGGCCCACAAGACAGGGGGCACGCCCGGGGGGGGCGCCCCCCACCCTCGTGGACATGGTGTGGGCCCCTGGTCTTTATTTTTTCGCCAGTATTTTTTATATATTCCAAAAATAATCTCCGTTGATTTTTAGGTCATTCCGTGAACTTTTATTTCTGCACAAAAATAACACCATGGCAGTTTTGCTGAAAACAGCGTCAGTCCAGGTTAGTTCCATCCAAATCATGCAAGTTAGAGTCCAAAACAAGGGCAAAAGTGTTTGTAAAAGTAGATACGTTGGAGACGTATCACGCATCCCAACTGGCAGAGTTGTACACCTCCAGAATTGTCTCTTTGCATGGTATCCCTCAAGTAATCTCCTCGGATCGTGGAAGCTTGTTCACTTCCAAATTCTGGGATTCCTTCCAGTCAGCTATGGGTACCAAGATTCGCTTCAGCACAACTTTCCACCCTCAGACAAGTGGTCAAGTCGAGAGATCGAACCAAATTCTCGAAGATATGTTCAGGGCATGTGTCATCTCCTTTAGTATGAAATGGGAAGATTGTCTTCCGTCTGCCGAATTCTCCTACAACAACAGCTTCCAAGAAAGTTCAGGCAAAGCACCATTTGAAATTCTCTATGGCTGAAAGTGCCGTACCCCTCTCAATTGGTCTGAGATTGGTGAACATCAACTCCTTGGCAATGATTTGATCTCAGAGGCCAAAGAGATGTGCAAAGTCATACGTGAGAATCTCAAGGCCACGCAATTGCGCCAAAAGAGCTACTATGATGGCAAGCATCGTGACTTGGCTTTTGACATTGGAGACCATGTATATCTTTGTGTTTCTCCTATGAAGGGTACTCAGAGGTTCGGTATCAAGAGAAAACTAGCTCCAAGATACGTAGGTCCTTTCAAGATTGTTGGGAAAAGAGGCGACCTCGCCTACCAACTCGATATTCCTCCAAACTTCTCCAACATGCACGATGTGTTCCACGTGTCACACCTCCACAAGTACTTCAAGATGCCCGAGCACACCATTGACTTCGAAGAAATTGATCTTCAAGCCGACTTGTCTTATCATAAGCACCCCATTGCTATCCTTGAAGAGACCGAGTGCAAGACTCGCAACAAATCAATCAAATTCCTGAAAGTGAAATGGTCACACCATACCGATCAAGAAGCTACGTGGGAACGCAAACATCACCTCCTTTCTGAATATCAGAAGTTCTTTCAGTCCTAGATCTCGGGACGAGATCTTTTCGTAGTAGAGGAGAGTTTGTAATGCCCCAGATGTAACCTTTCCAAATTTGGCAATATATTCAACTTGGTCCTCATCCTTTCCTTGGGGGTCTTCCCTTTTATTTTGCTTGTTTCATTAATGCATTGTCATCATTATTGCATTGTCATGCCATATTGCATCATTGTCATATCATTTTGCATTCTTGCCTATTGCCATCTTGCATTATCATTCTCACCATGTGCATTGTGTGTTTCTTGCATGATATCTTGTGGCTTGAACCATGTGTGTGATCCATGCTTGATCACCTCCATGCATCACCACCTCTCCTTCCCTCTCTTCTTACCTATTCTTCCCCTTCTTAGTTTTTGTGACAAGCTAATCTCCTAGCCTGTTTAAATGTTCATCTTCTCCCTATAAATCTTGCACCATGTCCTAAAACTCTATGCCAAATTTCACTCTATTTGAAGCTGATTTGGTTAGGTTCAAAAATACCTCAAGTTTGAAGCAAATTCAAACTTGTTATATTTTTCTACCTCTAAAAATGTCCAACTCATTTTTGTTAAATAGAGAATAATTCCAAGATCTCAAGGATAATTTTACTTCTCCCTAATTCCTCTTCTAGCCCCCTGTGCTTTTTCTTTTGATTTACTGTGTGAAGAAAAAGAAAATGAAAAGGAAGAAAGCAGCAGCAGCAGCCAGCTAGAGCCCACAGAGCCACCTGGGCCTCACCAACCACCCTGGCCCAGCCAAACCGCGCATGCAGCCCAAAACAGCCCGCGCGCACGTCCCTCTCTTCCCTTCTGACCCGCGGACCCACTCGCCCCCCCCCCTCTACCTCTGGTCCACGCGGCCGAGCCGGACCTGCTGGCACTGTGTGCCTGCTCTTCCTCACCCACCTTTTCTTCCTCCTCGGTCCCCCTCTCGCTCACGCGCACATGGCCATGGCGTGGGCGCCGTCGCGTGTCCCCGTCTCCCTGGCCCCCTTTTAAGCCCCTCCTCGAGTCCTACCGCCTCCTTAGGGTTTCCCTCGTCCACCGTCGTGGCCTCCAGGTGAGATTAGCCATCGAATCCGTTGCCCCCAACATGCCCGAGCACATCCAGGAGCGCGTCATCATTGCCGGCGTGCTCCCCGTCCTCCTCCGCCTCACCGACCCTGTCCAGCTACATCCCCGACGTCGACTACATTGACTACATTGTCTACGCAGAGTCGAGCGCCTCATCTGCTTCCCCTACATCTTCATCGTCGACTTCAGCCGCCGCGGGCGTTCGTTCACCCTCGCCGTCGTCTCCGACCCCCTCTCGCTGAGCCGAACACGTCTTCGTGTTCGTGGTGAGCCCCCAAATCTCCCCATGCCTTTTCCCTCTTCTATTGCATGCTCTACACGCGTCCGCGCCGTCCGCCCAAAGCCACCGCCGTCAAACCTCGTCACCGGCGAGTGTTCCGACCCCCTTAGCCCTCCTTCTCATCACCTTCGTGTTCATCGTCATCCGTAGGTTCATTTTGTGGTCTTAGCATGCCGCCTAGGCCACCGTAGCATCGTGTCCGAGCACCTCGCCGCCGTTCGCTTCTGCAGTTTGTCTCCAGCGTCAACTCCATCGTCGTCCGGTGCGTCTAGCTGCACCCAGGGGTGCGGGATTACCTTGCGGTCCCGTTGCGCACCTCCGCCATCCTCTTAGGTCGCCGGAGCAGCCCCGAAGCTCATCGTCGCCGTCTCTGCATCGCCGGCGTCGTGATTGGTTCTGTCCGCCTGGTGAGTTTATTGATCAGGTGCAGTGCATCTCCTTTATCAGTCGCAGCCGCGTAGCGCAGTGGTCTATCCCTTGCTCTGTTAACCAGCCGACCTGGGTTCAATTCCCCCTCGGGCCGGTGGGGATAAATGCCCATATTTTTGCATTTGTGCACTCTATGACACCAAGGACCCACCTAGCACACATTGCACGCGCACACACCCACTCCCACACCCACTTGCCACCTCAGCACCTTCCTGGACCCACTAGTCATAGACGGTGGCTAGTCCAGGCTGGGTCAGTTATGTTTTTATTTTGTTTTGTTTTTATTTTCAGTTTTGTATTCCATTTTGAATTGCTTATATCTTTTAAAGTGTGCATCCAATTCAAATGAAGTTAAAATGAAACATGTTTAGTTTTTAGTGTAGTTTCATAATATGTAATTTTCTGCCATGGGTAAAATATTTAAAATGATGTTTGTTTATGTTTTGTTAAATAACATGTTGAATTGGTTTAATTCATAACTTTTAAACCGTAGCTCGGTTTAAAATGTTCTTTATATGCTTTTGGGGTATAATTTTGCATGGAAAAGCATGGTGCAATCTGATTATTTGTTTAAACCAATATAATGGGGTAATGAGCAGATCAGGACCTAATATAAATATGCACATTGGAATTTTCCAGAATTGTTGTTTGTTTCTTCTGGTCCCATTTAATTTTCTTGTACGTTGTAGTTGGTATTGTGATGCACTCCTTGCCATGTTAAACAACATTTAAATTGGTTGGGTGCTTAGCTAGTTCGAACTATACAACCTTATGTGGTGCTATGCCAATATGCTTTCTCTTGCATGTTGGGTTCCACTTAAATGAGTTGTGGTTGTTGCATTTTTGCCTTGCCACATGTTGCACCCATCATGTTCCATTTGTGATGCATCATACTATGTTCATGCTCATATGCATCATGTCCTGCATCATGTGCTTGTGCATTGCATCGTGATTGATTTTGTTCCGGTGTTTGTATTCTTGTGTTGGGTAGAGCCCGGTGACGATTTGGATTTCGAGGGTCATGTCGACACCGTGTCCGAGGAGCAAGTTTACGATCCCACCGAAGACATAACAGGCAAGATGACCATTCCTTGATATCACCTCTATCATTTCTATGATAGTTATCTCGCTCTATTGCTTTATCGCGATACCTATCCTTTTGCATGTCAGCCCCTTCATTGCCATGAAACCTCTAACTACCTTCCCACTAAACCATTGTTTGGCTAGGTTACGCTTTTGCTCAAGCCTCTTATAGGGTTGTAAGTTGCAGGTGAAGTTTCCTCCATGAGGATTGGATATTTTGGGAATAACACAATATCTCTATTTAAAATAATGCACCTTATATACTTGGCAATGGGTGGAAGGCTTGGCCTTTTGCTCGATGTTTTGTTCCACTCATGCCGCCTTAGGAACCGATAAACCGGTGTTATGTTCCTTGATTTTGCGTTCCTAACACGGTTGGGGTTTATGGTGTTGGGGAACATAGTATTTCAAAAAGTTTCCTACAATCACACAAGATCTATCTACTAGATGCATAGCAACGAGAGGGGAGAGTATGTCTACGTACCCTTGTAGACCGAAAGCGGAAGCGTTTATCAACGCGGTTGATGTAGTCGTACACCATCACGATCCGTCCCGATCTAGTACCGAATGTACGGCACCTCCGCGCTCAGCACACGTTCAGCTCGATGACGTCCTCACCTTCTTGATCCAGCAAGACGGGCGAAGTAGTAGATGAGTTTCGGCAGCACGACGGCGTGGTGACGGTTGTTGATGAAGAACAATCTATGTAGGGCTTCGCCAAGCACTACAGAAACTAGACGAAGGATAAAATAGAGGGTCGGGGTTGCCGGCACACGGCTTGGTGTATCTTGATGTGTTCCACGTGCTAGCCCGCCCCTCTATTTATATGTTGAGCCCTAGGGTCGAAACTTGGAGCAAAAGCCTCCTCAAAGTCGGTTTTGCCCGAAAGGCAAGACTCCCACTCGGACTCCAGGACCAAACGCCACAATCCTTGGCGTCTGGCCCAGACGCCATGGGCCTCGGCGTCTGGCCTAGGACCAGACGCCAGAGTCTCCGGCGTTTGCCCCCTGGCCTCCGCAAAACACCTTTTGCACCGACTTAATGCCCTGTGGGCTTGACCCCTTGGCCTAACCATATCATCCTATATATAAATTTTTACCTCCGGACCATTCCGGAGCTCCTAGTCATGGCCGTGATCTCATCCGGACTCCGAACAACATTCGGTCACCAACATACAGAACTCATTCAATACTATATCGTCAACGAAACGTTAAGCGTGTGGACCCTACGGGTTCGAGAACTATGTAGACATGATCGAGACACTTCTCTGGTCAATAACCAATAGCGGAACTTGGATGCCCATATTGACTCCTACATATTCTACGAAGATCTTTATCGATCGCACTGCATAACAACATATGTTGTTCCCTTTGTCATTGGTAGGTTACTTGCTCGAGATTCGATCGTCGGTATCTCAATACCTAGTTCAATCTCATTACCGGCAAGTCTCTTTACTCGTTCCGTAATACATCATCTCATGACTAACTCATTAGTCATTTGCTTGCAAGGCTTATTATGATGTGCATTACCGAGAGGGCCCAGAGATACCTCTCCGACACTCGGAGTGACAAATCCTATTCTTGATCTATGCCAACACCACAAACACCTTTGGAGACACCTGTAGAGCATCTTTATAATCACCCAGTTACGTTGTGACGTTTGATAGCACACAAGGTGTTCCTCCGGTATTCGGGAGTTGCATAATCTCATAGTCATAGGAATATGTATAAGTCATGAAGAAAGCAATAGCAGTAAAACTAAACGATCATAGTGCTAAGCTAACGGATGGGTCTTGTCCATCACATCATTCTCCTAATGATGTGATCCCGTTGATCAAATGACAACTCATGTCAACATAACCATCTTTGATCAATGAGCTAGTCTAGTAGAGGCATACTAGGGACACTCTGTTTTGTCTATGTATTCACACATGTACTAAGTTTCCGGTTAATACAATTCTAGCACGAATAATAAACATTTATCATGATAAGGAAATAAATAATAACATTATTATTGCCTCTAGGGCATATTTCCTTCATATGGGCCCCCCTCGATAATTTGCTTTGTTTACAGCTTTTCTAGCAAGGCCCAACCTTGGTTTTACGTTTGCCTAATAACTAAAACTTGCATAGGGACTTTCCGGACCCCGTGGATTCTTAATCAACCCCCGGGCCAGTGCTCCTCATGAGTGTTGGTCCAACCCAGAGCACTGTGCGGGGCCACCCCTCAACAACTTGGGTGTTTGGCACTTGTACGTGTAGCCTATACGATCGTGGCCTGAGACGAGATACACGCGGCTCTTATCAGGGTGACAGCACGTCAGGGGGTCTTGCTGGATTAGTTTTACTATTGCCGAAATATGTTGTGCATGGGATTCCGAGAACACTCAGGCCTTCCCAACAAGGAGTTGTTACTTCGCTGATCGTGAGAGCTTGTGATGGGCTAAGTTGGGACACCCCTGCAAGGTTATGATCTTTCGAAAGCCATGCCCGCGGTTATGTGGCAGATTGGAGTTTGTTAATATCCGGTTGTAGATAACTTGACACAATAACTTAAACATAATACACTACCGTGTGAGTAATCGTGATGGTCTCTTTTCGAGGGAGTTCAGGAAGAGAACACGGCTGGGTTATGGATGACTCGTAGGTAGACAGGATCATCTAATGATCATGACTAGTTCACGATCGATGGTTTTCCATTCTCTTCTCGCTCTAAACTAGCGTAAATTAGCCACGTCATCTACGCTTAGTGCTTTCTGCAGCCCCCTTTTGTACCTTTCTCCTCACCCAAAGGCTTTGATAGTTTTGATACCCGGGAATGGAATTGCTGAGTCCTCGTGCTCATGGTTTACTACAAGCATAGATGCAGGTACAACCGAGTACGATATAGGTGATGGCCAGGAACTCAAGTGGGAGTTCGATGAAGAGCGTGGCCGTATGTACGTGACATACCCCGACGATCAATAGTGGTTCCTACTGGGGCCGGTCGGGCATAGTGGGTGGTTATCTTCTTTTCATTTGGATTCATCCGTAGTGGACTATGTGTGTACTCTGGATGAATGTATGACTTATTTATGCATTGTGTGAAGTGGTGATTGTAAGCCAACTATATTATTTTCCCTTTTGTTCTTGTACATGGGAATGTGTGAAGATGACCATCTTGCGATCATACCAAAATGCAGTTATGCCTCTAAGTCGTGCCTCGACACATGGGAGATATAGCCGCATCTTGGGCGTTACAGGACGGCACCTCCGCATTCAACACACATACGGCTTGATGAAGCCTTCGCCTCCTCGATCCAGAGAGCGATGATGAAGTAGTAGCACGAGTCCTCCGGCAGCACGACGGCGTGGTGGCGGTGGTGGTGGAGAAATCTCAGGAGAGCTTCGCTAAGCACTACGGTGAAGAAGATGGCTACGAGGGAGAGGAGGAGCAGCGCCATGGCACGAATAGATCTTTATGGGTGCGGCTGCCCTCTCTCTACCTCTCTCTATATAGGGGGATGGGAGGGGGGCGCCCCTAGATCCCATCTAGGGGGCAGCGGCCAACAAGGGGAAACCCTAGATGGGTTTTGGCCCCCCACCCCTTAGGATACTTGCCCCCAAGGCGGTGCACAGCCCCTTAGTGGGCTGGTGTGCTCCCTCCGCTTGGCCCATGAGGCCCCCCAACACTTGTCGGGGCCCCCCGAAACCCATTTCGGTCATGCTAGTCATCACCCGGTACCCTCGGAACACTTTCGGACTCCAATACCCTTCGTCCAATATACCAATATTCACCTCCAAACCATTTCGAAGTTCCTCATCACATCCGAGATCTCATCCGGGACTCCGAACAACCTTCGGTAACCACCATAATGACTCAACTATACTTATATCATCACCAAACATTAAGTGTGTAGACCCTGCGGGTTCGAGAACTATGCAGACATGACCGAGACACCTCTACGGTCAATAACCAATAGCGGGACCTGGATGCCCATATTGTTTCCTCCATATTCTACGAATATCTTTATCGGTCGAACCTCCATGTCAAGGATTCAGCTAATCCCGTATGTAGTTCCCTTTGTCCATCCGTATGTTACTTGCTCGAGATTCGATCATCGGTATCTCCACACCTACTTCAATCTCATTACCGGCAAGTCTCTTTAATCGTTTCGTAATACAAGATCCCATGACTAACTCCTTAGTCACAATGCTTGCAAGCTTCTTGTGATGTTGTATTACTGGGAGGGCCCAGAGATACCTCTCTGTCATACGGAGTGACAAATACCAGTCTTGATCCATGCCAACTCAACAGACACCCTCGGAGATACCTGTAGAGCACCTTTATAGTCACCCATTTACGTTGCGTCGTTCGTACACACAAGGTACTCCTCCAGTGTTAGTGAGTTCCATGATCTCATGGTCATAGGAACATATACTTGACAGGCAGAAACGATAGCAATAAACTTGATACGGTCATATGCTACGTTTATAGTTTGGGTCTTGTCCATCACATCATTCTCCTAATGATGTGACCTCGTTATCAAATGACAACTCTTGTCCATGGCTAGGAAACCATAGCCATCTTTGATCAACGAGCTAGTCCGGTAGAGGCTGACTAGGGACATCTTGTCGTCTATGTATCCACACATGTATTTGAGTTTCCAATCAATACAATTCTAGCATGGATAATAAACGATTATCCTGAACAAGGAAATATGATAATAACCAATTTATTATTGCCTCTAGGGCATATTTCCAACAACTCTTACATGACACCCTTCCTGAGAATATGATGAATTGTAATTGCCTTGTTGACCAAGAACATAGTTTGTTAGTTTTCAAGAGAGTTTATGCTTTATACTTCGTTATTGTGATGAATTGTTACTTGATCATGGGAAGTTTTATGAAAACATAATGCTGCTATGATAATGATCATGATGCTACTATGTCCGTATCTGGTTTTTATCGACACCTCTCTCTCTCTCTCTCTCTAAACATGTGGTCATGATTATCGATTTCGGCTTTTCGCTTGAGGACAAGCGAGGTCTAAGCTTGTGGGGTTGATACGTCCATTTTGCATCATGTTTTCCTGTTGGTATTTATTATGTTTTGGTGTCACACCCTGCATTTTTTAACACGGTTATTGCATTAATAAAGCATGAAAATTTGGACCAACAAAAACTTTTTGCATCATTTGGCTTTTTATTTGGAGTTGGTTTTCCCTCTGTGATTTCAAGTGCTCTCTAAGGTCATCATAGCCTCACTTTCTATACTTCATCTCCTTACTCCAAACTTCTGCCCAATGATCATACCATGTGTATAAGATAGTATAGTATTTTCTTACAAAAATAATTTGGCCAAATAGTATATTCTAAAATTAGTTTTCCAAAAACTCCTGAATTGAGATTTGCACTGCAAGTACTTTATTTGGGTTGTGAAAAATCTTTCAAAGGGTATATTTGAACCCTATTAGGTATAGGACTCCCATAAACCACAAAAGTATAAATTTAAAAGTTTTTTTCCTATTTTAATTAAAGGCTTTTTCTTTAGGCCAGAAATGGTCTTTAATAGGTTAAATTCTTTAAACGTTTCAAAAATATTTGAGAAAATTTAGGGAGACTAATAGGACATATATTTTCCATATATAAGAGTTTCAACATATGGTCATGTTAAAAGTATTGGACAAATCCCTCAAAAACCCTTTCTGGATATCTCAAGCCTTCGAAATATTGACAAGGGAATTATTCTCTAAAAATCCCAGGAAAATTCTAGCAAGTCACATATGCATAATATGATGACCTTGCAAAGTTTCAGCTCAATCCAAATTGTTTTGGTTCACAAAAGTGCCCCAAAACCATTTCTGTTCAGATTCAAATTTGAACAACTTTACATTACCAACTTATGCCAAATGCCCCCAAACTTTGTGGACATGCTTAAAACCCCAAATAAGGACACTACACCAAGTGGTGCATCAAGGGGAGTGGTTTGGCATGACTAGATCTTGATAAATGCATTTCTATTGATTTCTAGGGTTTACAAAAGTTGCATTGGCAACTTTGCCCAAATGAGCACAAAATTAGTGGAAGGGCCTAATTATATGTGCCATTTCATCCTGTGGAGTCTCATGCGAAATGAAATCCATTTTCTTGCACAAACAATCTACAAACACCTTCTGGCTATTTACTAAAACAACAACTTTGGCTTCTTCCACTAAAACAACAACAAGTTTTTACCACGGCCCCACCAGGTGCCCTTCTACCTCCAGTATCAATGGATGCATCTCAGATCAATAATTGAGGGGTGAAACCACCTCTTTTACCTCTCTGGACAGCCCTTGCACCCCTCTTCCTCACCTCCCTCCTCACTCCACTAGCAACCCATGGCATCCAAGGCATCCCCCTTTTCTTTACTACCTCCTGGAGCTACCAGACACCAGAGGGCACCCCCACATGGCATAAACAATGCTAGTGCCGGCTAAATGCATGCTCTGGAGCGCGCTACAGTGCGGTTTGGCATTGTAGCCACCCCTGGCCAAGCGCCTCTGGCCACCTCGGCTCTCCCCCTCACGCCAGCCGATGCGCCTCAACGTCCACGGCACGCCACGGCCTGGTCCCCCTCCTACTTCTTCCTCATGTGGCCTCCCTCGCACGCGCGCCGGCCGCCTGCAAGCTCCAATGCATGGCATCACATGCGCGAGCTCTCTGAAGCCTTCCCCGCTCCTTCTCTCCCATCCTCTAATAGTAAACCTCATCCACAAACGGTCTGGACTCACTCACGAGTGCCCTCACGGCCTCTGGCCGCGCTCATGACCTCGCCGGCGCTCGAGTCCACGACCTCGCCGGCGCTCGAGTCCACGGTGGACCGGCCCCCGGCTATATAAGCCTGCCCCGGGCCGCTTCAGTGGCATCCGCCTCATCCTCACACCCCCTAGAACACGCATGCACCACGCAAACGTCCTCAAAGGGCTTCTGTGCTTGGGATCGACTGGAGCTCCGCCGCCTCGGGTCGCCGTCGATCCAGAGGTACACGCCCTCTCCGCCCCCAATCTCACTCGATCTAGAACCACACGGCCCTACTGATTGATTCCCCTCTCCTTCCCGCATCAATTACAGGCCGGACGGAGCTATTCATCCAACTCCTGACGCGCCGCCGCCCAGCCACCTCGTCATCGGCGAGCCCGGCCACCCCGGCGGCCAACTCCTCATCCACCAGAACGGTGACATCCTACCAAGCCCAATGGTACCTCCCCCATCTCTAGTCGTGCCCTATATCGCCGGCGGCGAGCTAGCGTCGGCTCTGGAAAAAGGTAGATGACGGTGGCCGTGGGCCCTGTCCGTCAGCTTCACGCCCTGACGGGTGGGACCCACCCGTCAGGTTCAAACATTTTTGTGAGCACTTTGACTTTTCTGTTTTTATTATTGCCTTATTTTTCCGTTATTTTCTTGCGACGATTAGATCCCGTATTTGACGAAGTTGCTGGAGAAGAAAAAGGGGAAGCATTCGAAGACTTTGAAGACCAAGCCAATCAAGGCAAGCAGCCCTTTGACCATGACAACCCTCTTGTTCATCGGTACATTTTTTCGATAGCATGATGATAAAATATGACGGTGGTGAACTTGTTGTGTAGCGACCATGATCCGAATGGACCGAAGTCTGTGTGTTCTGTGTCATCCCTGGATCGGTAATGCTGACACACACAGTACTCGAAGGATTAATAACAGAGTGGCAATCACACACTTATTACATCGAATGTCTCAAAAGAGAACTTGTTACAAAGTATATGACATAAGGCCATCTAACACAATAACAGTGGAAGGCTTGGAAGGTAAGGTGAGTCCATCAACTCCAACGGCATAGCTGAGTGCATGAAAAATGACCTAGCGCACCTTACTCTTCTTCTGAAAAGTCTGCAACATGAATGTTGCAGTCTGAAACGGGTCAGCACATGGAATATACTGGCAAGATAATACCGTAGAGCAAGTAACAGATAAAGGCTAACACTACATGCATATATGGCTGGTGGAGGCTCTAAGGTTATACAGTTTTAGCATAAAGTCAATTTTTTCCTACAACAAAGGAATAAATTTTATTTTAACTATCATGGTAGTTGAAACATCATTGAGAAGGTTCCTCCAAATCAATCCCAATTAAAGCCATCTTTATTAACCCGACAAATTAGCTTTATAGTGATGAGATCAGTCCAATAATTCAAGTACCAAATACTCGAGATGTCCATAACCGGGGACACGGCTAATCATGATTAGTTTGTACACTCTGCAGAGGTTTGCGCACTTTTCCCCACAAGACTCGATCTCCTCCGTTAGATTTCTCGCACTTCATGGTGTTTGAGAAACGGATGACCGAGACAGTCTTTCAGAAGCATTTACTCTTTACCCCGGGTGGACCGGTACACCTACTTTCCCCTACATCTGCTAGTCCACCACTGAAAGAGCTCACACAACATAATCAACTATGCCAGAGCCCATAATGGCATTGTGGCTGCACACGGAAGTTTCTAGCATGAATAGTCTTATGATCCCTTTGAGCCTGGGTGGCATTCCATAGGATAATCACACAGTTCCTCCGGGATTTCCTAGGACAACACTGGATTCTCCAGGTGCCCTACAACCAATCCACCCATATGTGTATTAAAGTTGCCACCTTAAGTTGAACCATTAATTAACAATCTCACATCTGTCATGGATACTCTCAAACCCAAACCACATCTACGAGCATAGCATGGCAACCTAAGCATAACGTAGAAGTAACTCCCAGGGGTTTGAAAATAAAGCAGGTAATAGGTTCTACCTCAATCTACTTCCCAGACCACAGGTTAAGATATCCTACTCATGCAATGTGTGAGGGTTGAACTAATGCATAAAAACTAGGTAATAAAGGGTATGATCAAAGTGTTACTTGCCTTGCTGATGATTCGCAAAACCTAGGGACTCGTAGTAGCACGCTTCGCACTTCGGGAATTCTATCGCAAACAAACAATAGCATACATAAGCAACCAAGCAAAGATGCACGGGTAAAACTCAAATAAGAAGATCTAACCAGAAAGTTCAACTGAAGAACTCCGGGTTGCAAAAAGAATCAAAACAAACGGAGCAACAAAACTCAAACTACGAAAGAAACAAGATCAGTTTACTAAATTGTACTAAAGTCAAAATTTTAAAGTACCAAAATCATGTTCAAGTTGGTTAAACAGAAAGAGGGCTTCAAGACGGAGGGCTAGGCGCTTGTTTCACCTGATTCCGACTAACGAGCGAAAAGTTAAACTAAAACGGAGAACGGGGCAGAAATCGCGATCGAAAATAATCACAGAAAAACCCTGAAAAATAAAATGCGATGAATAGGCTAACGAACAAACGTTCGCTCTCTGTAACTAGAAGACGAAAAGCGTTCATTAAAACAAACGAACGGAGGCTAAATAACTAAATCGAAAAAAAAACGAACCGATCTAAACCAAAAAAAACGATCTATGTTTTTTTACAGAAAACCGTGGTTTTTTACCTAAAACCAAAAAAACGGCGGCTCCGGTGGATCGGAATGGTGACGGCTCCGGCGAGCGGCGGCTCTGGCGAGGCGGGACAGGGCAGCGGCAGCAGCGGCACGGGGCGGCGGGGCGGCGGCAGCAGCGGCGCGGGGCGACTGGGCTGGCGCGAGCGGCGGCGGCGGGTGGCGGTGGCTGCATGGCGACGGCTCGGCAGCGACGGCGATGGTGCGCGGCGCGGCGGGGTGAGGTGGAGGCGGCGGTATTTAAGAGGGAGGCCAGGGGGCGGCTGGCTTGGGGAGGGGGCAAGGCGGCGGCGAGTCGGGCGGGCGGCGGCCTCCGCCTGGGAGCGGGAAGGCGGTGGTAGCGCGACGAGCCGGCTGGGCCTTCATCCCAGTGCGGTCCGAACCTTTTTTTTAAACGAATTTCGCCGGAAAAATCCTAGAAAAATAAAAAATCTAAAAAATGCCAAAACAATTTTTCACCGTCTAAATAAAATATTTAGAACATGATGAACATTTTCTTGGCCCTAAAAAATGCAACTTTTAAAATATGCACATTTTTCT
The DNA here is from genome assembly GCA_902687465.1 of Secale cereale. NCBI lineage: Eukaryota > Viridiplantae > Streptophyta > Magnoliopsida > Poales > Poaceae > Secale > Secale cereale. The sequence continues at coordinate 503,531,647 of LR738709.1, read as the reverse complement.
AATGCAAATAAAATAGCAGAAAACCCAAATAAAATAAAATATTTGATTTTAATATTTTTCTTCCAATATTCCATTTAGTTTGGAGAAGTCATATTATCCCCACTCATATATCTTAATATGAAATATTTTCGGAGAGAAAAACAATTAAAACCAAACTGATCCTTGTTCCGATATTTGAGAAAATTCAAATAGGAAACGGTGAATTCCCCAACTCTCTCTGTTGGATCCTTGAGTTGCTTAGAATTTCGAGGATCGCAACATCCAAATGCAAATAAAATATGATATGCAAGATGACCTATGTATAACATTCCAAATTGAAAATTTGGGATGTTACATGTTGTGAACCACCAAATGATGCATACCCCTACTCATAACTTTACCTTGTTCATGAATGCAATGTCAAAATATTCGTTGATGCATAATGATGCGTGTGTACCATGAACTCTTTGTGGTTACACTCTTTCGAAAACCCCATCGGGTGCCCCTAATGCCCTTGGGTGATGTTGAACTAAGGTCACCACTTGAGGAAGAAGTGGTGTACCGAAGAGAGCTTTTGAAGTGTGTGTAAAATGATGGATTAGATTTATGTGTGATTACTGACCCAACCAAACATGTGCAACCACTCTACCCCTTTATGGGATGGGGCATTATTTATTACTTAGGTTGATACTAGCATGGTGACCACATTACTAGTGACGGGGGTGACTTGAGGTCACTCTCGGGACGGGGTCGTGCTTGGATAGGCGGCCATGACTGTTTTCACAGGGCCCCGGACACACCGTTGGTCCCTTCGTGTATGTGTTATAATGTCAAAAGGGAAGAGTCCCATGATCTTTTACTTATACACGAGGGATGTGCACCAATGAATGGACCCTATGTTAGTATCTTCTGGGGAAAGGTAATGATCGGGTGCTTCCCCCAAGTATTTGAGTACTGCGGGATCGTGGATGACATGAAAGCTTCCCGGATCTTGTGGGTAAAGTGCGCAACCTCTGCAGAGTGTCAAACTATTTGAATAGTTGTGTCCACGGTCATGGACAGTTGGGAGGTGCTACTTAGACGATGTCCAGAAATTTGACAATCTCGGTGCATGTGTGTGTGGAAGAGAACTATTCGTGTCAAGGTGGTGACTTGACATGTTGAATGAAATGGCATTGATCCAAACTCTATTTATGGTGATATATGTAAGATGTACTCAAGGTTACCCATGTTCATTGCTGCATATCTCGCAAGTCGATAGGACATCTCAATTAGCTTGAAGCTAGGTTGCTTACTTGTTGTACAATTGCATTGTTACTTTGAACCAAATCATGGGTTGCTTGCGAGTACATTCAAAGTACCCATTGGCTTTCCACTGGTTATTTAATTCGCCAGCCATGGAAGAGGAATTTGAAGAAGAATTCTTTGGAGACGAACATGCGAACTAGGACGCTTTCCCAATCAGAATGCCTGTAGGGTTAAGGCAGATGGCATGGGTTCTACTTATCTACGAAGAATTTCACTACTCGAGTTTATTTGATGTTCAGTCCATAAGGCTTTATTTATGTAAGACTTGACCATAATGGTCATAATTTGTATAAGACGGTATGTATGGATGTAAGACTCTTGTTATTCAGCTTATGTGTGTTCAGTGAGCATTAATCTCTGGGACCACTATACACATGCATTCGGTGATCTCGACTTATGAGTCGGGGTCCCCATAGAGCTGGTATCAGAGCCATCCTGAATGTAGGAAGCCTTAGTTAGCACGGGCATTAGTTAGGATGAGACCATTTTCATAAACCTGCTGAACCTCTCTTCTTTTCTAAGCCTTACCAAACCTGAGACAGCTTATTGACCTCTCCCATTTAACCTTTGTAGATGGCCGCTGTACCTGAAGAGCTCCTGACCATTGGGTTCCCTTTGCTTCTCGAGGATAGCCTCTAGGAGTGTCAGTTTCACCGAGCACCCATCCTCACCTACCATGAGCATTGGGTTAGCGACACCGAGGTGGAGTACCATGTGGAAGTGATCGTGAAGGCAAACGATCCTCCCACACTTCGGTTCCTCGAGGGACCCCAGATGGCAACACTACTCCTCGCTGTCGAGGCAGCTGCACTCAAGGCACTAACCCCCCC
>LR738709.1:503517113-503529417 GCA_902687465.1 Secale cereale | reverse complement strand
CCCCCCCCTCCGAGAACTTCTTCCGGAGATGGCAGTCAAGATGACAACCCGCTTCTTGACTTACCGGAAGGAAGGTGCAGATGAGAGTAGAGCACGAGCCCCTCCACTAAAGGAAGGACTTCCACTTCGATTCCAGACCTACTTCAGCCTTTGTGCTGACAGCTTGGCACAAGAGTTAGCCTCGGAATTGATGAAGCTCCGAGAAGAACTCCACAAGACCAAGGCACTTTTTCGGCGAGCACAGGAGAAGATGAATAGGATCAAGAAGGAAGGTGCGCCTCCTGGGCAACCCGCTATCGCATACCGAGGCCGAAGACCCTCAGGAGATGTATTGTCCAAGGATGAAGAGCCACCCAGCGACATCGTATGATGGCAAGGGAATTTCGCAAGCTCTTTCCGGCACCACCAGCAAAGCAACGTCGTGTTCAACTCCTCCACTCCCCCACACCCTCAAGTGGTAGAGGAGCCCAGACATATGAAGACAAGGAGGAAGACCCGGAAGAGCGAGAATACGCGACCGAGCATTCCACCACTTAGGCATTATTCGCAACTCGGATATGCCAGCTCATGACCTCTATGGTAGGATAGGTCGTGTAACTCCTATGCGAAGTCGAGTCCTTGTAATGGTTCATATGAAACCATCTAGTGTTGTGTTTGCTTTTGGCGTGTTTTGATGTAAGTCGTACCTTCCCTTCGGGAAGATGTAAACGACTACATCACCCATTTGGATTTTAATGGATGTGTTTGGCCTTTTTGGCCCTTGCATGAAAACAATTAGTGCCATACCCACCCCCTTAATAGGCACCCATATCTATTGCTTTCCCTCATATTTCCCAATCATAAGACCTTGACCGCTCCAACAGGATGCCTGTTGTAACTCGGACGGGTACCTCTACCCAGCAGCACGAAGCCGGAGCATTCGCCCAAGCAGAGGCCAGCCAGGACCAAACCCATGATCAAGCTCCACCACCACCACCTCCCCCGAACATGGATATGACCCAGCTTCTCCAAGCCTTCCGATAAGAACGCCAAGCCAACACCACAACCCTCCAGATGATTGCTCAAGCTGTCACCAACAACCGCCAGCCTGTAGGGAATGGCAATGGACATTCCACGTTGGCGGAGTTCAAAAAGCATGCACCGCCAACCTTCATCGAGACTGCTGAACCCCTGGATGCAGACGACCGGGTCCACACCATTGAGGACTTGCTGGAACTAGTCGGTTGCAGTGAAGACCGCGAGAAGGTGGCTTATGCCGCCCATTGCATCGGGGGAACTGCAAGAGCTTGGTGGGATGGATTCAAGGTCATGCATGTTGGGCAAGACATCACTTGGAATAACTTCAAGGCAGAATTCTGCAAGGCCCATATTCCTTCCTGGATCATGGCTATCAAGAAGCGTGAGTTCCGAGCCCTGAAGCAAGGAAGTGGCATTATCAAGGAGTACATGCAGAAGTTACGTGTTCTGTCAAGGTATGCCCCTGAGGATGTCAGCATTGATGCTGCAAAAAGGGACCGCTTCATGGAAGGCCTCAATCAGACTCTGTAGTACTCGTTTGTCGTGTGTGACTGCCCAACCTCTCCTGGCCTGGTGAACAAAGCAGTCATGCTTGAAGACAAGTGGAGTGCTCTGGAAGACACTCGCAAGCGCAAGATGATCAGCAAGGGTAGTTCCAGTAACCAGAAGCCTCGCCCGTGACACCCAGCCCCGGTCAGGCCAACCTATCAGCAGCCAAGAGCTCCCGCACCTCGCACCAACTATCAGCCTCAGCAGTATGCCAACCCCAGGCCAGCTTTCAACAACCCCAATAACAGTGGTGGCAACAAGATCAACAACCGAAACCAAGTCACTTGTTTTGGATGTGGTCAGTCAGGACACATCTCAAGGGTGTGCCCCAACAAGAAGCCCGATGCCCTGCATCCCAATGTGCAGAACCCAGGACAAAGCCGCGGAATGCCGCCAAGGAACCAAGCTCCTCGCAACCCGCCCAATAATGGCAAGGGGTGTGTGAATCACGTCACTGCAGAAGAAGCCCAGGAAGACCAGGACGTCGTGCTGGGTACGTTCCTTGTCAACTCAGCACCTACAACTGTCTTGTTTGATTCTGGAGCCACGCATTCATTTGTCGCTCAAAAGTTTGCATTAAAAAGTGGCATGACCCCTACACCCCTGAATAACCCCATGGTGGTACAAACCCCTGGAGCAGAGATGAGAGCAAAGATAGGTTGTAAAGGAGTCAAGGCTTCTTAATATCGCAAGGCTTCATTAACGGGGTAGATTTCCTAGCAGACCTTATCATCTTAATATCGCAAGGCTTGGATGTGATCTTAGGAATGGATTGGCTCATCAAGCACCAAGGCTTGTTAGATTGTACCAACAGGACTGTCACCGTGACCAATGACCAAGGAGTCGAAGTTAAATTTGCCTCCAACTCCTCTTCTGCTCAAACCGCTCAAGTCAACTATTTGTATGAAGTTGGATTGGAGCAAGTGCTAGTAGTATGCGAGTATCCCGATGTCATTCCTGATGAGCTACCGGGAATGCCTCCTGACCATGACATTGAGTTTGTCATCGAGCTCATGCCCGGGGCAGGACCCATATATAAGAAGCCTTATAGAATGGGGACGGAAGTATTAATAGAGTTGAAGAAGCAACTGGAAAAGCAGTTGAGGAAGGGATTTATCCGCCCTAGTGCCTCCCCTTGGGGATCACCTGTTTTGTTTGTGGCAAAGAGGGATGGTAGCATCCGCTTATGCATTGACTATCGATCCCTCAATGAAGTTATGATCAAGAACAAGTATCCACTTCCCAAGATAGAAGATTTGTTTGATCAACTCAGTGGAGCCAAGGTGTTCTCCAAGATCGACCTCAGATCTGGGTACTACCAGCTGATGATCAGACCCCAAGATATTCCGAAGACGATATGGCATGTATGAGTGCACGGTCATGTCCTTTGGATTGACCAATGCCCCAGCTTACTTCATGTATCTCATGAATAAGGTCTTCATGGAATATTTGGACAAGTTTGTTGTCATCTTCATTGATGACATTCTTGTCTTCTCGAAGACGGAAGAAGAGCACGAGCAACACTTGAGGATGGTCCTAGACAAGCTTCGAGAGCACCAACCGTATGCCAAATTCAGCAAGTGCGAGTTTTGGCTACATAAAGTTGGATTCTTGGGTCATGTCTTCACCGAGGAAGGGTTGCCAGTGGATCCCGCAAAGATTGAAGCTGTGACCCAATGGCAGTCCCCAACTACCGTCAAGGAAGTTAGAAGCTTCCTCGGACTTGCCGGCTATTACCGCAAATTCGTGGAAGGGTTCTCCAGCATTGCCCGGCCAATGACTCAGCTCTTGAAGAAGGACAAGAAGTTCGAATGGACACCAAAGTGCGAAGAAAGCTTCCAAGAACTCAAGAAGAGATTAACCACTGCCCCAGTTCTGGCAACACCTAACATTCACAAGGAGTTTGTGATATATTGTGATGCCTCTCGAACCAGATTGGGAAGCGTTATGATGCAAGAAGGCCGAGTCATGGCCTACCTTTCAAGGCAGCTACAACCTCATGAGAGAACTACGCTACTCACGATCTTGAGTTAGTAGCAGTGGTTCATTCTTTGAAGACATGGCGACATTACCTCCTAGGGAAGCAGTGTGAGATATATATAGACCACAAAAGTCTGAAGTATATTTTCACTCAAAAGGAATTGAGCATGAGGCAGCGAAGATGGTTGGAATTGATCAAGGACTATGACCTCAGTGTTCAATATCACCCTGGGAAGGCTAATGTAGTAGCAAACGCCTTAAGCAGAAAGGCTTGCTCCCTTAACGCCATGGTTAAATGAAGGCAGTCAGCCCTGTTTGAAGAGCTGGAATAGTTTGGCTTGGAATTAGTAACCCATGGATTTCTGGACCACCTAGAAGTCAAGCCGACCCTGATGGACGAAGTCAAGGAAGCGCAGAATGGGAATGTAAGCATGGAAGGCATCAAGAAGAAGATGAAGATAGGCAAGGCCCCAGGATTCTCCGAAGATGAGCACGGGGTTGTTTGGTACAAAGGCCGCATCTGCGTACCAAGAAAGAAGGAGCTGAAGAATTTGATCCTGCAAGAAGCCCACGACACTCTGTATTCCATCCACCCCGGTGGAACTAAGATGTATCAAGACTTGAAGAAAAGATTTTGGTGGAACATGATGAAAAGGGAGACTGCCACCTATGTTGCAAAGTGTGATGTGTGTCAAAGGGTCAAGGTTGGGTATCAGCGACCTGCTGGATTACTCCAACCACTCAAGGTTCCCGAGTGCAAATGGGATAAAGTCGGAATGGATTTCATCATTGGACTACCTAGGTCAAATAAAGGACATGACTCCATCTGGGTCATAGTCGACCATTTGACCAAACTGGCCCATTTCATTCCTGTCAAGACTACCTATGATGGCAACCAGCTGGCAACTCTATACATCGACAGAATCGTAAGCCTCCATGGTGTTCCTAAGGAGATTGTGTCAGATCGAGGAACCCAGTTTACATCGAGGTTCTGGAAGAAGTTTCAAGAGGCCATGGGAACCAAGTTGTCTTTCAGCACTGCTTTCCACCCGCAGACCGGAGGTCAGACAGAACGAGTAAATCAGATACTCGAATACATGCTCCAAGCCTGTGTCTTGGCCTATGGAGCCAAGTGGGAAGATTGCCTCCCTTTTGCCGAGTTCTCCTACAACAACAGTTATCAGTCAAGCATTCAGATGGCTCCATTTGAGGTGTTGTACGTACGCAAGTGTCGCACACCCCTCAATTGGTCAGAGACTGGAGAAGGGCTAGTCTTTGGACCATATGCTCTCCGCGAAGCAGAAGAACAAGTGCAGCTAGTCAGAGAGCGCCTGAAGACCGCCAAGTCAAGACATAAGAGCTATGCCGACACTCGTCACCGACGGGTGAACTTCCAAGTCAGAGACCATGTGTACCTGTGGGTAACTCCTCTTAAGGGAACCAAGCGTTTCCACGTTAAGGGGGAGCTCGCACCAGGATTTATTGGCCCCTTCAAGATCACCGCACGACGAGGAGAAGTGGCTTACTAGTTGGAACTACCACCAGAGCTATCCGATGTGCACAACGTATTCCATGTATCACAACTCCACAAGTGTCTCCAAGCTCCAGACAAGCCTGATCTCTACAAGGATGTTGACCACCAAGCCATTGACCTTCAGCCTGATTTGACCTACCGTGAGAGGCCCATCTGCATATTGGATGAAGCAGAACGACGTATGCGAAGCCACACCATCAAGTACTTTGAGGTCCAGTGGAGCAACCACACTGAAGGAGAAGCAACCTGGGAACGTGAAGACTACCTTAGATCCGAGTTTCCCGATCTCTTTTAAAGCCTAGTTTAGGGATCTCGGGGACAAGATTCTTGTAAGGGGGGTAGGTCTGTCACACCCTGCATTTTGTAACATGGCTATTGCATTAATAAAGCATGAAAATTTGGACCAACAAAAACTTTTTTGCATCATTTGGCTTTTTATTTGGAGTGGGTTTTTTCCTCTTTGATTTCAAGTGCTCTCTAAGGTCATCATAGCCTCACTTTCTATACTTCATCTCCTTACTCCAAACTTCTGCCCAATGAGCATACCATGTGTATAAGACAGTATAGTATTTTCTTACAAAAATAATTTGGCCAAATAGTATTTTCTAAAATTAGTTTTCCAAAAAACCCTGAATTGAGATTTGTAGTGCAAGTACTTTATTTGGGGTGTGAAAAATCTTTCAAAAGGTATATTTCAACCCTATTAGGTATAGGACTCCCATAAACCACAAAAGTATAAATTAAAGGTTCTTTTCCTATTTTAATTAAAGGCTTTTTCTTTAGGCCAGAAATGGTCTTTAATAGGTTAAATTATTTAAATGTTTCAAAAATATTTGAGAAAATTTAGGGAGACTCATAGGACATATATTGTCCATATATAAGAGTTTCAACACATGGTCATGTTCAAAATATTGGGAAAAAAACCCTCAAAACCCTTTTTGGATATCTCAAGTCTTTGAAATATTTACAAAGGAATTATTCTCTAAAAATCCCAGGAAAATTCTAGCACAATCCAAATTGTTTTGGTTCACAAAAGTGCCCACAAAACCATTTTTGTTCAGATTCAAATTTGAACAACTTTACATTACCAACTTATTCCAAATGCCCCAAACTTTGTGGACATGCTCAAAACCCCAAATAATGATACTACACCAAGTGGTGCATCAAGGGGAGTGGTTTGGCATGACTAGATCTTGATAAATGCATTTCTGTTGATTTTTAGGGTTTACAAAAGTTGCATTGGTAACTTTGCCCAAATGAGCTGAAAATTAGTGGAAGGGCCTAATTATATGTGCCATTTCATCATGTGGAGTCTCATGCGAAATGAATCCATTTTCTTGCCCAAAAAATCTACAGCACCTTCTGGCTATTTACTAAAACAACAACTTTGGCTTCTTCCACTAATCCAAATGGGCTCAAGTTTTTACCACAGCCCCACCAAGTGCCCTTCTACCTCCAGTAGCAATGGCTGCATCTCAGATCAATAATTGAGGGGTGAAACCACCTCTTTTACCTCTCTGGACAGCCCTTGCACCCCTCTTCCTCACCTCCCTCCTCACTCCAGTGGCCACCCATGGTATCCAAGGCATCCCCCCTTTTCTTTACTACCTCCTAGAGCTACCAGACACCAGAGGGCACGCGCACAGGGCATAAACCATGCCAGTGTTGGCCAAACGCATGCTCTGGAGAGCGCTACAGTGCGCTCTGGCACTGTAGCCGCCCCTGGCCAAGCGCCTCCGGCCACCTGGGCTCTTCCCCTCATGCCAGCTGATGTGCCTCGACGTCCACGGCATGCCACGGCCTGGTCCCCCTCCGCCTTCCTCCTATGGCATCCCTCGCATGCGCGTCGGCCGCCCGCAAGCTCCAATGCATGTCCTCACACGTGCGAGCTCTCTGGAGGCTTCCCCACCCCTTCTATCCCCTCCTCTAGTCATAGACCTCATCCACAAACGGTCTGGACTCGCTCACGAGTGCCCTCACGGCCTCTGGCCTCGCCCATGACCTCGTCGGTGAACGAGTCCATGGTGGACCGGCACCCGGCTATATAAGCCCGCCCCGGGCCGCTCTAGTGGCATCCGCCTCGTCCTCACACCCCCTAGAACACGCCTGCACCACACAAACGTCCTCAAAGCGCTTCTATGCTGGGGATCGACAGGAGCTCCGCCGCCTCGGTTCGCCGTCGATCCAGAGGTACACGCCCTCTCCGCCCCGCTCTCACTCGATCTAGAACCGCACGGCCCTACTGATTGATTCCCCTCTCCTTCCCGCATCAATTACAGGCCGGGCGGAGCTATTCATCCACCTCCCGACGCGGCGCCGCCCAGCCACCTCGTCGCCGGCGAGCTAGGCCACCCCGGCGGCCAACTCCTCATCCACCAGAACGGCGACATCCTCTCGAGCCTAACGGTACCTCCCCCATCTCTAGTCGTGCCCTATATCGTCGGCGGCGAGCTTGTCGTCGGCTCTGGACAAAGGTAGATGACGGCGGCCGGGGGCCCTGTCCGTCAGCCTCACGCCCTGACGGGTGGGACCCACCTGTCAGGTTCAAAAATGCACGCGCGCGCACCAGTTCGCCCGTCGGCTGAAGGCGTATTCAGCCTTTACGCCTTTGACGTGGCCACCTCGTGCGGGCTGATTTTCCACTGGGCCTGCTGCACTGTGGCCTTTCTGGCCGAGTGCCACAGCGCCAATTTTCTTTTTATTTTTCTGTCAAACTTCAAATAATTCCACAGATTTAAATAATTGTCCAAATCAAATAATTCCAATTCCAAAAATCGTGTAATATTCCCACCTATTAAATGGTATATCTTTGGGCCATTTGCATTTCTGTTCCTAACTCGAACCACCTAATCAGATATACCCCTAATTCGAAAGCCTGCTCAAAAATGCCCCTCCGTCGTCATGTGCCCTTATCCCTCCGAGCCGTTTCCGTCTAGTCAAGGCTGTTTGACCGCTAACGTGTCGTTTATTTGACATTTTTACCCCTATGTCCATGTGCCACTTACTGGTGGGTCCCACTCTCAAAAAATTAAATGAAAAACACTTTATCTCACCCCTTCTCTCTCACTGATAACTTACATGTGGAGCCAATCTAGAAAGGGACATTCAAACTTGATATTAGGCCCACTGTTATTGGATTATTAATATTTTCTGCATATTTTGTTTCAATTAATTGTTGATTAGGCCAACAGTGACCGACGGTGACCACCGGCCGTGATGGTGGCACGCCAGGAGGCGGCCAGGAGGCTGGACGAGGGAAGCAGGCGATAGCCCTGGATCTACCACATCCAGGGATGTCTTCTTCGGACCCACATGGTCACCGGAGCGAACGGCGGCGACCCTTCCCGCGACGGCTTTGGGTGGAGCAAGTGGGGGGGCTACCATGCGAGGGGGAGAGGGGAAGCTCTGTGACATTAACGAGCTCACTAGGAGCACGATGACGACGCAGCTGGGGCTCGGTGAAGAACGAAGCAAGGACTTCAACCATGGCGGCCATGGCAGAGCACAGAGCTCGCGGGGAAGATGACCAGAGGTTATGGGGCTTGCTATGGAGGATGCCCGCGGCTTTCGCTGTACACCATGAAGCCAGGGGAGCCGCTCGGATCCGTCGGCGTGCTTCAACGGCATCAAATCGACGGCGGCAATCCAAGGCCGGATGCGGGGCAGATGCGTCCTAGTGCTCGATACTTGACTTCTCTGGTCAAATTCGTCGACTGGGGTGGCGATGTCATGCCGTACGAGCTTCCTGGCGAGCTAGCGATGCCTGGCGTTTCCGTTGCCCATGTGTTGGACTGAGGACGGCGACAGGGCGGCCTCCAGTGGGCTTGCGGGAGAGGGCTAGAGGAGGGGAGAGAGAAAAAGGGCGATCGGCGGAGAGAGAATGAGGGCGAGAGGGTTGTGGCGTCAAGGAAGAGCGGCAACGGCCGCGGCGGCCATTCAACACCCTCGCTGGAGTTTGAGAGAGAGAGAGAGAGAGAGAGAGAGAGAGAGAGTGGTCGTCGCGGCCTGTTGTTGGGTAGGGAGAGAGACGTGAGAGAGAGAGACGTGAGAGAGAGAGAAGTAGCTTGTCCTTTTCCCTTTTTATTTTTTTATTTTTTCTAGTTGGGTCCACCTGTGAGTGTGCGTGTGAGAGAGGGGTGAGAGAAAGGGTTTTTTGTTTTATTTTTTAATGGGCCCCACCCATAAGTGACACAAGGAGACAGGGGCAAAAATGTCAATGAAATAGTCACATAGCGGTCAAATGGCTTTGACTGGACGGTAACGGCACGGAAGGGCATTTCTATAAGGACACTTAATGGTGGAGGGGCATTTTTGAGCAGGCTTTCGAATTAGGGGCAAATGTGAGTAGTGGGTTTGAGTTAGGGACACAAATGTAAAAGACCCTATATCTTTCATACCTGTTCATGAACCTTTTCTGTACTGCTCAAATTTAAATTCAAATTTGAACAATAAAGTCTCTGTTTGAAAATTCATCCATCCTATTCTGCAACTCCAAATCAAAAACTAAGAATTTTCCCCTTCTTAGTTTTTCTCCTATTATTTTACAAAAATAGGTTGACATTTTTCTGAGCACTTTGACTTTTCTGTTTCTATCATTGCCTTATTTTTCTGTTATTTTCTTGCGACGATTAGATCCCGTATTTGACAAAGTTGCTGGAGAAGAAGAAGGGGAAGGATTTGAAGACTTTGAAGACCAAGCCAATCAACGCAAGCAGCCCTTTGACCATGACACCCCTCTTGTTCATCGGTACCTTTTTCCGATTGCATGATGATAAAATATGACGGTGGTGAACTTGTTGTGAACCACCACATGATGCATACCCCTACTCATGACTTTACCTTGTTCATGAATGCAATGTCAAAAGATTCGTTGACGCATAATGATGCTTGTGTACCATGAACTCTTCGTGGTTACACTCTTTCAAAAACCCCATCGGGTGCCCCTAATGCCCTTGGGTGATGTTGAACTAAGGTCACCACTTGAGGAAGAAGTGGTGTACCGAAGAGAGCTTTTGGAGTGGGTGTGTGTAAAATGATGGATTAGATTTATGTGTGATTAACGACCCAACCAAACATGTGAAACCACTCTACCCCTTTACCGAACGGGGCATTATGTATTGCTTAGGTTGATACTAGCATGGTGCCCACATTACTAGTGACGGGGGTGACTTGAGGTCACTCTCGGGACGGGGTCGTGCTTGGATAGGCGGCCATGACTGTTTTCACAGGGCACCGGACACACTGTTGGTCCCTTTGTGTATGCGTGATAATGTGAAAAGGGCAGAGTCCCACGATCTTTTACTTATACACGAGGGCTGTGCACCAACGAATGGACCCTATGTTAGTATTGTCTGGGGAAAGGTAATGATCGGGTGCTTCCCCCGAGTACTTAAGGTACTACGGGATCGTGGATGACACGAAAGCTTTCTAGATCTTGTGGGTAAAGTGCGCAACCTCTACAGAGTGTCAAACTATTCGAATAGTCGTGTCCGCGGTCATGGAAAGTTGGGAGGTGCTACTTAAACTATGTCCAAAAAATTTACAATCTCGGTGCATGTGCGTGTGGAAGAGAACTATTTGTGTCAAGGTGGTGACTTGACATGTTGAGTAAAATGGCATTGATCCAAACTCTATTTATGTTGATATTTGTAACCTGCACTCAAGGTTACCCATGTTCATTGATGCATATCTCGCAAGTTGATAGGACACCTCAACTAGCTTGAAGCTAGGTTGCTTACTTGTTGTACAATTGCATTGTTACTTTGAACCAAATCATGGGTTGCTTGCGAGTACATTCAAAGTACTCATTGTCTTGCCACTGGTTATTTAATTGGCCAGACATGGAAGAGCAGGAATTTAAAGAAGGATTCTTTGGAGATGAACATGCGAACTAGGACGATTTCCCAGTCAGAATGCCTATAGGGTTAAGGCAGATGGCATGGGTTCGACTTATCTACGAAGACTTCTGCTACTCGAGTTTATTTGATGTTTAGCCCATAAGGCTTTATCTATGTAAGACTTGACCATAATGGTCATAATTTGTGTAAGACGGTATGTTTGGTTGTAAGACTCTTGTTATTCAGCATCTATGTGTTCAGTTAGCATTGATCTCTGGGATCACTATACACGTGCATTCGGTGATCTCGACTTACGAGTCAGGGTCCCCACATTTAGGTCATTATTTCACTTTATGATACAATTCTTATGCCTTTTCTCTCTTAATTTGCAAGATTTACATGAAGAGGGAGATTGCCGGCAACTGTAATTCTAGACCTGGAAAATCTATATCAGAGATACATATTCTGCACAACTCCAAATGAGTTGAAATTTCACGGAGAATTTTTATGGAATATATTAAAAAATTGGAGCAAAGCAGTACCAGAGGGGACCCACCAGCTGCCCACAAGGCAGCAGGGCGCAGCCCCCCTGGGCGCGCCCTAGTGCCCTGTGAGGCCCTTGGTAGGCCTTCGACCCCATCTTCTGCTAAAAGAAGGGTTTTGACCTAGAAAAAAAATCAATGGAGGACTTTCGGGATGAAGTGTCGCCTTCTAGAGGCGGAACCTGGGCAGAAGCACTTTAGCCCTCCGACGGAGTGATTCCGCCGGGGACACTTCCCTCTCTGAGGGGGGAAGTGAAGCCATCGCATCACCAACAACCCTCTCATTGTGGAAGGATCAATCTTCATCAACATCTTCACCAGCACCATCCCATCTCAAATCCTAGTTCATCTCTTGTATTCAATTTGTCTCAAAACCTCGGATTGATACATGTGGGTTACTAATAGTGTTAATTACATCTTGTAGTTGATGCTAGTTGGTTTATTTGCTAAAATATTATATGTTCAAATCCTTGATGATATTCAATACCCCTTTGATCTTGAACATGAATGTGATTTGTGAGTAGTTAATGTTGTTATTGAGGATATGGGAGATGTATTGTCATAAGTAATCATGTGAATTTGGTATTCGTTCGATATTCCGATGATATGTATGTTGTTGCTTACTTTAGTGGTGTCATGTGAACGTCGACTACATGAGACATAACCATACTTGGTCCTAAGGGAAGGCATTGTGGAGTAATAAGTAGATGATGGGTTGCTAGAGTGACAGAAGCTTAAACCATAATTTATGCGTTATTCCGTAAGGGGACGATTTGGATCCATATATTTCATGCTATGGTTAGATGTGTCTTAATTCTTCTTTCGTAGGTGCGGATGCTTGCGGG